>JANAVB010034019.1:0-445568 GCA_029216955.1 Iris pallida | reverse complement strand
GCCTCGCTTAATGAATTTTCGTCCCAGAAAAGCGATCGGCGCTTAAGCACGCTTAGGCGTCGCTTAGTAGCGCCCCGCTTAAGGTTGAGAGTAAATAAGGGACTTTAGTCCCACATCGGTTAGATGTAATATGAAGAGGGGTTGGACCCTCTATAAGTAGTAGGCAGTAGCCCTCAATAAAATTATCTGAGATATTAGACTCATTTCAACTTGGTATCAAAGCCAGGTTACCCTAGCCGCCCCCCCCCTCCTCTCTCTCTCTCTCTCCCTAACCCTAGCCGTCGCCTCTCCAGCGCCGCAACCCCGCCCCTCCTGCTGCCTCCCGTCGACGCCGTCTCCCGCCTACCAGCGCCGCCCCTCCCACCCCTCTACCAGCGCCGCCCCTTCCCCCCCCAGCGCCCCCCCCCCAGCGCCGCCCCCCCACTCCAGCGCCGCCCCCCCTTTTTTTCCTGCTGCTACAACACCCTTTTTAGGGTTTTTCGCTGATCTGCAAAAAAAATAAAAAAATAAAAAAACAGATTTCTTCTCTTTAGAAGATCTCTGTAGTTGCCCTCGAGAATCAGAGTTCCTTCTCTTTAGAAGATCTCTATACTCAGATTTTTTTTGCGAAGATTTCTGATTGTTGCCTTCGAGAATTAGTACCTTCTTTTTAGAAGCTCTACTACGAATACGAAATCTCTTTAGATCTTCGTATCTCAGAAACGTTGTCTTTACAATCGTTTCTGCACGGCTGGTATACCTCTGGTTTGTCTCATGCAAGGAGGCACAACTACGTTGGTTATACTTGAGCCGTCCGAACGCGTTATCATGACGCGGTTCTAGTTGGTCGTATACACTACGACATATCAGTGAGGGATCTAGTTTTGTTGTTTCCCTCCGATAGCTGACTAAGACGACGACTTAAAAGAAGACGACTCCGGAAACAACAACACCTCACTGATTGTGGTTGCAGAAGTCATGGATTCCATCTATGGGAAGTTGACAGCATAAGAAATGAAGGCCCTGGTCGAGGATCTCCTGACCAAGAGATTACCGGAGGCAACCCCACGCGTGACCCATACTGATGTGGATCCGTCACCGTACAAAATGGGAAAGTTGGACAAGCTGGAGACGAAGTTGGAAGGCACGACCAACTACTTGAAATGGTCGCGGCAGGCGATGCGGACGCTGAAGGGACGTGGCTTGGTTGGTTATGTAGATGGCCACACCAAGGCCCCTGTCGATCACTCCTCGAAGGAGTTTGCTGTATGGGACATTGTCAACAATATCGTGGCTGGTTGGTTGACAGCCTCTTTGACCGACCAAGTGTCGGGTAACGTTGAAGCAATGGAGGGAGCTGCTGATATCTGGAGAACGTTGAAAGACATGTACTCCGGTTCGGGTAACCCCATGCGAGTCTTCCAACTGCAGGATGAGCTCGATAGGGTAATCCAAGACGATCGTACCATCTCAGAGTACGCTGCCTTGTTGAAGAAGTACTGGTCTGATCTTGACCATTATGATCCTCTTGGCATGGAGGATGCTCAGGTTGAACCGACTTTTGCAAAATATTTCCAGAAATTTCTGGATTATATCTCGCGGCAACGGATGATGAAGTTTTTGAAGGGGCTCAACCCAGCGTTTGAGCAACGGCGGAACGTACTTCTTGCACAACCGACGCTGCTGACATTAGAAGACGCCATAGCTGCCATGGCACAAGAAGAAGCACGGTTGAAGCTGATGCCTACCACGGGTATCTCCCAGGAGGAGCAGGCCGGAGTTGACACATCTGCTCTTGTTACTTTCACATAGCCTCCTTCTACGGGAGGCGTTTGCCACAACTGTGGTGACACAGGGCATTACATCCGCTTTTGCCCAAAACCGACACGGACTCCCTCGAATGGTCGGGGTCGTGGTCGCGGTGGACGACGAGGTGGTCGAGGCAGCTACGGTGGTGGACGGGGCACTTACGCTGGAGGCAACAAGGCGCATCTGGCGGATGAAGGTGGGGACAATCAGCTGACGGACATCACTCCATTTGAGAGAGAAGTTATCGAGAAGATGTGCGGCTCAAAGCTTGGTTCTGGTGAAAGACAAGTTATTCCTGGGGCGCCGTCCACTACAGGAGATTACTGCACTTACTTCTCCCAAACCAGTGCCGGTATACCTCCGCGTGCTCTTGCATCTGTCTCTCAGCCAGCTTGAATTATGGACTCTGGGGCATCTTGCCATGTCACGGGGTCCCGAGGAGAGTTTCGGGAATACTCTCCTCTAACGCAGCCAGAAAGCATTCAGACTGCTGATGGTACTTCCAGGCCTGTTACGGGTAAAGGCACTGTTGATTGCACTCCTTCCATCACTCTATCTAATGTCTTACATGCTCCTTCCTTTCCTGTCAATCTTATTTCCATTAGCGCCATTATCCTTGATCTAAACTGTATTGTTTCCTTTGATATTCCTAAGGTAACTTTTCAGGAGAAGGGAACGGAGAGACGACTAGGCACTGGCACATGGTATAAGGGTCTATGGTACTTGGACAGGAACGGTCTGGATAGAGCACTGGCATCTTTGGTTGCAGACGCCCAACCGGAAGTCCGAAGTCGAAGTGTCGAAGCCGAGCTGCTCCTCCATCATCAGCGTGTAGGACATTCTTCTTTTCCCGTTATTAGTCGACTGTATCCGTCATTATATCAAAAAGCAAATAAAGAGTTGTTAGTTTGTGATGCTTGTGAGTTGGGGAAACATACCAGAAGCTCCTATGTGCATTCTGGGCATCGATGTTCTGCTGCTTTTGATATGATTCATTCCGATGTGTGGGGCCCTTGTCCTACAAACGGTGTTAACGGTTATAGATGGTTTGTTACTTTTATTGACTGCTCTACCCGCGTAACGTGGGTCTACCTGCTGAAGAATAAAAGTGATGTTTTTGAGGCATTTCAAAGCTTCCATCAACGGGTGAAGACACAGTATAATGCTCATGTTAAGTGTTTCCGGTCGGATAATGGGACGGAATATACCCATAAGAGGTTTGCTGCGTATTTATCCTCTCATGGTATACTACATCAAACCTCTTGTGCATATACACCGGCTCAAAATGGTGTTGCCGAACGAAAAAATAGGCACCTGCTGGAGGTAGCTCGGACGATGATGCTGGCTATGAATGTCCCTAAATTTTTGTGGGGGCAGGCTGTCTTGACAGCCTCTTATCTCATCAACAGGATGCCCTCTCAATTACTGGACTGGAAGACGTCTTTGGAAATGCTCACGGGGACAACTGCGTACACCGTTCCTCCGAAAGTATTTGGTTGCGTATGCTTCGTCCACGATAACAGGCCTGGTGTTGGTAAGCTAGATCCTCGAGCACTTAAGTGTGTTTTGTTGGGTACACCGGGACACAGAAGGGTTACGTCTGCTGGAGCCCGGTTGAACGGAAGCTGTTTGTAAGCATGGACGTTACATTCAGAGAGCTGGAACCTTATTATGGTTCGGACGAAAGTTCTGCGTTTGGGAACACGCCTCACACAGCGGGTGTTAGACGTGAGGGGGAGGTAGTACGCCCAAACGTAGTTGTCGGATCGGTATCTTGTCCTGTCGTGACAAACTGGCAGAAAGGGGGAGAAAGCATCAATGATACTGATACGGAGGATGAAGAAGACAATACATACATTTCGCAGGGGGAGAAGCAGACAAGGGAAAAGGAGCTCCAAGTTTACAGAAGAAGACAGCAGAGGTCCAGTACTGTACCGTACCCTGTGTCTATAGTGCCAAGTCCCTCGTCTACTCCTGTCCCGACTCCTGAAGATGTTACTCCCGCACCGGATCGCTCGGATTCGAAAGCGGATCTCTCCGATTCGGATGGTATGCTTTTTCCACCACCCATTGCTCCCTTAAGGAGGTCTTCTCGCATTAATGCGGGAAAGGCTCATATTCGTTATCAAGATTATGGACATGATATTGCCAACTACCTATCTTATTCTAATATTTCTCCGACTTATCAAACATTCCTCACTTCGTTAGACTCCACTTCTTTACCTAAGAATTGGCAGGAAGCAAAGATGGACCCAAGATGGAAAGCCGCAATGATGGAAGAACTTGGGGCACTAGAGAAAAATAAGACATGGGAGCTGGTGCCATTACCTGAAGGGAAGAAAGCTGTGGGATGCAAATGGGTTTACACAGTGAAGGAGACACCAGAAGGAAAAGTTGAACGATACAAGGCGAAACTGGTTGCAAAAGGCTATACCCAGACATATGGTATCGACTATGATGAGACTTTTGCCCCAGTAGCGAAGATGAGTACCGTAAGAACACTGGTCTCCATTGCAGCAAACTATGGGTGGAAGCTACACCAGTTAGACGTAAAGAACGCATTTCTTCATGGAGACCTACAAGAAGAAGTATACATGGAGACTCCTCCGGGGTGCTACTCTGTGTCAGATTCAGGTGAAGGAACGTCACATGAAAAAGTGTGCAAACTGAAGAAGTCGCTGTACGGGCTGAAGCAATCTCCTCGAGCCTGGTTTGACAGATTCAGAAGGGCTGTCACTGGCATGGGGTACCATCAGACAAATGCAGATCATACTGTCTTCCTCCAGCATGCAAGGGGCCACATTACTATACTTGATGTATATGTAGATGATATAGTGATCACAGGTGACGATGTAGTTGAGATCACTAAACTGAAGACGAAACTCGCCAAAGAGTTTGAGGTGAAGGACCTGGGAGAGATGAGATACTTTTTGGGTATCGAGGTGTGTGATGGTGAACAAGGAATTGTTCTCTCACAAAGGAAATATGCACTAGATCTGCTGAAGGAGACAGGAATGCTGGGATGCCGAGCAGCAGTCACTCCAATTGACCAGAAGTGCAAGATGGGAGCAGAAGCAGGAAAGCCTGTTGATCGCGAAAGGTATCAAAGGCTAGTAGGCAGACTGATTTATCTAGGGCATACTCGCCCTGATATCTCATTTGCAGTAAGTGTTGTAAGCCGCTATATGCATGATCCAAGAACGGGTCATATGGATGCAGTTTTCAGATCCTAAGATATCTGAAAGGGACGCCGGAAAAAGGACTGTGGTTCAAGAAGAATGGATGCACAGATGTTGAGGGATACTGCGATGCAGACTGGACAAGCTGCATAGACGACAGAAGGTCTACCGCAGGGTACTGTGTTTTGTAGGAGGAAACCTGGTCTCATGGAGAAGCAAGAAACAGTCAGTGGTAGCACGGTCGACAGCTAAGCAGAATACAGAGCAATGGCTCTAGGAGTATCAGAATTGCTATGGGTAAAGGCGCTGCTGACAGAGTTGAAGCTACAAGGGGACACCATTGCGCCTTCTGAGCGATAGTCAAGCTGCGATAAGTATAGCGAACAATCCGGTTCAGCACGACAGAACGAAGCACATCGAGATCGATCGATTCTTCATCAAGGAAAAGCTGGAACAAGGGATACTGAAGATTGATTATGTTCGCTCAGAAGAACAAGTGGCAGACTGTCTGACTAAGGGTCTTAGTTCATTGAGTCTGTCAAAGCTATGTAACAAGATGGGGATGATTAATATCTATCGCCCATCTTGAGGGGGAGTGTTGAGTAAATAAGGGACTTTAGTCCCACATCGGTTAGATGTAATATGAAGAGGGGTTGGACCCTCTATAAGTAGTAGGCAGTAGCCCTCAATAAAATTATGAGATATTAGACTCATTTCAACTCTTAACGTTTTTTTATTTTTTTTTATTTTGTTTAACAAATTGAACCGAATCTTTTGTTATTTAAATAGTTGGATAGTTGAAAAACTTTAAGTAGGAATTTTAGAGACAACTTTTATGTTTGATGGTATTTTGATGACTATGTAGTATGTATCCATTGTGTGGATTGTAGTTTGCATTTTGATTCTATTATTTATATTGTTACTTTGATTTATTGATAATTGGTATTATTATTCATGCATATACTAGTAGGATTGTATGAAAAAATATTAAATTTATGTGTATACTATATAAAGTATTTTACATGTAGGAGCAACAAAAAAGTGAGGCGCTAACTAAGCGCCTCTTAAGCGCTACTAAGCGAGGCGACAGCCTCGTCGCCTCGCCTCGCCTCATGCTTAATACAACATAGGGCAATGTATCTGCATATGATAGAGGAGATGGCCCTTAATGGAGCACAATGGAAAAAGGGTTCATGTAGCCGACCCTGACTGTTAAAGTTCCTTTTTTGAGGGTGTTATGTCTACATTCATGTATTGGACCAGAGTAATAGTGGACACTGGCTGGCTCCGAGAATTAACTAACAGGGCGATGAATACTTGATATTTTAAAGTCCTCAATGAATGTAACAATTAACAAACAAGCAGAAACAATTGGATGAATCGAACAAATACAGGCTGGACCTTACAATTTTCCTTCAGAAAGAAAGCGTTGCTGCAAAGCTATAATCTGTAGGACACTTCAGGGCTTCCCCTACTAAAATGTGCTGTCCATTGGTGTACAACACATAATGCGTGTCTGCCCCTGTTTGACACTTTTTTCTATGTGATCATGAAATATTTGCAGGCGAAGAGTAGTGTGTCCCTGCTAGGCTAGTAATGTTAGATTTCAATATTACTTTACCCATTTTTGTACATGTCAAGTTCCTTAATACCTAACCACGAACTAAACAAATGGAAGTGTTCATGTTAAACATACATGTATACTTACAAAGAGGCATGTATATAGCCTTGTTCTCATATCTAAATTTTGTAGAGCTGCCATGTCACATGCCCGGTGTCCCTGTCAGCCCCTGCAGCATGGACCCTCTAAATTTGCTGTTGTCTTCGTGTTGCTTCCTACCGGACATATCTGACACAACAAAGAAACTCCAGAATACATTAGACAAAATATCATGTCATGTTGTGTTCCTGTCCATGCAACATAGTTGTCAACTAATCATAGGCTGGAAGATTTGCACTGATCTGTATTCTTTCTATACAGGTGTTTGTTCGTGACTTTGTTCCAAGTGCACTAGCTTTCCTAATGAATGGTGAACATGATATAGTTAAACACTTTCTAGTGAAAACTGTCCACCTTCAAGGGTGGGAAAAGAAGGTTGACCGTTTTAAGCTTGGTGAAGGAGTCATGCCAGCAAGCTTCAAGGTACTACACGATCCCGTCCGAAAAACTGATAGTTTAGTTGCAGATTTTGGAGAAAGTGCAATTGGGAGGGTTGCACCAGTGGACTCTGGTTTCTGGTGGATTATTCTTCTTCGTGCCTATACAAAATCTACCGGGGATATCTCTCTCTCAGAAACACCTGAATGCCAAAAGGGGATGAGACTTGTGCTATCTTTGTGTCTGTCAGAGGGATTTGACACATTCCCTACCTTGCTTTGCGCGGATGGATGTAGTATGATAGATCGACGGATGGTAAGATTGATGCAATAATTTATATATGAATATTAGCACCTGTCTACTTCAACTTCATGTGTATTGGAAAGTCTCTCTTATATTTAGTTGACTTTTGATTTTAACTTTCATGATCCTGAATTGAGATTTGATAGAATTAATGAAGTTATTTAAGCAATAATAACATAATACGTTTATGTACCATTAAATAACAATGAATTGTAACAGTTAAGAATGCTCCCTTGTTTTCTTCCTTATGAAATTGTCATGCAGATATTCCCACCTTACGAATGTTAGTTGTAGCTTTAAGTGGTCTTGAGAAGATATTTCTTAATGGATATGTTAATCTTATTCTATTTATGGATTGCAAAGACACTACTTTCTATTTTTAGTAAGAAAATTGTCTAAAGTTATGGTTCATCTCAATGAATAATCATTATCAACAACTAACGTCTGTGAGTGAAATAAAAGGCCTATGACTACATGGTCATCTTGATCCAAGCCTTCTCCTATCAGAATAGGGTCGGCTATGGAGCATAAAAGATTCTCCCATAAGAAACACCATAAAAGATTTAACAAAACTTTTATGATCGGTTGTGAACCTGACATCAATCGTCTATGTTGGTGCCAAGTTCCTACCAAGGTTGATACGAGTATGAGAGGGTCATGCCATAAAACTTAGACGGCTATTTGGCGGGTAGCAAGCCTACCTTTTGGACGTGCATGTTAGGTTCATGCAACCAAGGAGCAACCTCCAAGTCCCCCTAGACTATGAAGAGTCTAGAAGAGGTACGCTGATAAAATTTGATGTAGGGAATTCCTATTGACTACATGGTATTCTTTTAAAATCTGGAGCCTTATTCACGCGAGTTGTGATAAGACATAATATATTTGTTGAACTTGTAGGTTGTAGGAAGCCGTTATAGGTGTTCTGAGTCATCCCATTTTCTTATAAACTGTGCTTCAATGATGAGCATAGTACCCAATAGCAGAAGTTTTCCATCATCCCTCTTAATGTAGATACTTTACTAGTTGCCATCAGCCACCTGCCTTTCATGTGTCATAATCCTTTCTAATCTCTTTCTTTCTGTCTTGGTCAAAATATTGGTGATTGGTTCTCAGGAACTGATGCCATTTGTTCAAGTAATCTTGAAATTTTGTTCAACACCTGCATAAACATTCTCCTACTAGAGGTCTTCTCAAGATGACCTTGTTCTAAGTCTTCTGACAGTAAAGGATGGTAATGAGCAGGATGGGAAGGGTGTTATATGACATTCTTAGCACACCCTTCTATGCTTCGTGAGTAGTGAGGCTGTGGCACTGCCGCACTAGGTATATTATGCTTATGGTTGGAGTGATTGCAAAGTGCAATGGTGGATGGAGCCATCATTTTCTAGTTGCCCATGATGTCATGATCATGTTGGGTGTTAAGTTTCTTTGAAATTTGTTGGCATGTGACATGTGCAATCAGATTGCTCTTAAGATAGTTCAGGCGTTTGTAAAGTAGATCATGATTGTATGGGTTACTTGAGAGGTGCATCCAGGATTTAAACCGAGGTAGGCAGGCTCGGAGAATTGGATAAGGAATTATGACCCAGGTGCATGGAATATGTGCTGTTTGTTGCTGGTAAAGTATAGCTTAGCTGAAATTGGATTGCTCTTAAGATAGTTCAGGAGTTTATAAAGTAGAGCATGATTGTATGGGTTACTTGAAAGGCGTGCATCCAGGATTTAAACCGAGGTAGGCAGGCTCTGAGAATTGAACAAGGAATTAGGACCCGGTGCATGGAATATGTGCAGTTTGTTGCTGGTCAAGGTATATCTTAGCTGAAATTGTCGGCTTCATGTCTTGTTACCCAGATGAGCATCTAGGTTGCATTTTGATGCTTTTAGTGAAGCAAGTAATAATGCGGGAACGGGTACAATTACGGGGTACGCTACTTTTCCTAGTACACAGTATGATGAGGGTAGGCTTAACCAGGCACATCGGTTTGCTTAAGAGCGGTTGGTTTGTGTCTCTGTGAGTGTGTGTATCAGCCTACTAGGTAAGAATTCGTGCCAAATCCTACGACAACCTACTCTTGCATGCTTCATTTTGTCAATTGATCGATTTTGTTGTCTTTTATACTATCATTTGAACAATATCTTTGTTTTCATCATGTAAGATCCAGATCTCCTGGGTCGCCACTTTTGGCTATCCGGATCGTGAACCTGCCATATTTGGGATCATGAGATCTGGAGTGCAGTTTGTAGGAGGATCCCGATAACTATGGCTGAAACTTCAGTCCAATAAGGAGAACAGGCACAGAGATATACATAACTCTGCTGGTGTATAGGGTTGCCACTGCCAGTCTCAAACCTGCAAATCTTGTATTTTCTTATGTATGAATCAAATCTTCAACCAAGCTCTGTTTGTGCTTTAGCAGTACAAATGAGAGGGCACAAGCAATTAATATGAGAGAAATCCATTTTCGCTAAAAAGAAGAAGAGAAAAATCCATGAGAAATCACCAAGAGAAGGCTCACCAGCATGGAAAGGCCTGCAATTATTTAATCACTTATTTCTTTGTTTCTTTCTTTTTCCCATGTTATTTTTGTTTCTGCTATGACCTATCCATGATCACTGGCCCATACAAGCACCCTGTTCTTTATATAAAGCCTCAAGGGACAATATTGAGAAGTACATTGTTCTCCCTTCTCTAATTAGGCACAGACTTTAAGCCTGTTGGGACTCTATTATTTGGATAACATAAGTAGCGAAAAACAGTAATCTCCATCCTGACTAATGTTATCTAGTCATCAGAAGCAGAATGTTTAGTCTTTTATTTTAGTCACCCGTCATATTAGACTATTAGATAGCTCAACATCCCAGTAACTCCTCACTTTCTCACCTATAGCGTCACTCTCTGTAGTTCTTTGGACGACGTGGATCTACTTCCATAACAATAATAACTGCAGGATTTGATATTCGAATTTCAATGTTTGAGCAATATTGTTGATGGAAGTGAAAGCATCATAATCATTAATTGATTCGACATTGAGAAGTTTGATGGAAATAACATTTTTTATCGTTGTGAGTAAAGGGTTAAGAGATTGTGGTGCATTACAAGGAGAAACTAGAAAAAGGAGACTTGGAAAGAAGAGTAGAGAAAACGGGATTGAATATGTCGTTGATTTTCTACTAGTTGATTTCTTGAGTTTCTTTTTGTGCTGGAGCAGTAGACCTTAGTTCATCTGAAATAAGGTGCAAGATTTCATGCTTTGTAACCCTTGTAGCTTGTGATTTTTTTTTTCTAGCATATGCCCCCCAACTTTTATAACCACCAAATGTTTCTACTAGATGCTCTTCAACTGTCTCAGTAAAAAGTAGAGTAGGTACAATATTTCTGAAATTCCTGATCAAGTTATGATGGCCAAGCGACCCACCTTTTATAGCCACCAAAAGGTAAAACCTACAAGGATTAGGACTCCCAGATCCTATTCACAATGATTCCAAACTCTAGAATTAACCTTCATGGAGTAATTACATTAACTAAAAACCCAAAAGGAATAGTCCTGGATGAAAACCAGAACCCATATCAGCAGACCGACCTGGCCACATATCCAATTCTTCCAGGGCTCAGGTTTTGGCTGTTGGCCAGTTGGTCGACTTGTTCTGCTTGCAGACTGCAGTGTCATCGCCATTTCGCTGGCGTCTCTTGTTCTTTGGGGTCTTCTTTTGGTTTCTCCTGCTGTTAAGTCCTCCGGGATCACTAGTTCTAGATAAAGGACTTCGAGTACCGCGGGCCTCTTGCAGTGCAGGATGTTGGGAGGCTCAAGATGTCTGAAGCCATAACCTCAACATTTTGGAGAGGCTATTCTTGGGGTCTTTTTTTTTGGGTTTTTCCCGCTGCTAAGTCCTCCTGGATCACTAGTTCTCGATGAAGGGCATCGAGTACCATGAGCCTCTTGCAATGCAGGATCTTGGGAGGCTCAAGATATTTTAAGAGGCTATTTCGTGACTTCAATCTTCATCCTGCAGGATGAAAGTGCCAAATCTATGATCATGCCCAGCAGCCTAGGGACGCCTCTGTAGGAGGGCATACTACTTATTTAAGCACCAATGGTAATGGAAAAACAATGTGCATAATAGCAGTTCGAGAGTATGTTACACTGATACAGGACACAGCACAGACGCCGTGACACATTTTAAAAACAAAGAAGGATATGACACGTTGAGAACAAGGTATATGTAACATTTGAATGCATAATTTACATCCATGTTCGAACCAGAAACATTAGATAATTAAATATCTTTTGAGAAAACCAAATAGATATCTAGTTGTTCGTACAATTTGAAAAGAAAGAAAGAAAATAAATTGCTTGTGGGATCAAAGAGGCAAGGGGAGGTAAACATGGAGAAATAATTGATTGCTTGGGGAGATGAAGAGGCATAGAAAGGTTAATAAGGAAAATGAATTGATTGCTTGAGGAGGCAAGGACAGAAGGAGAGGTTAATATGGAAAATGAAAAGTCAAAAGTACTAAAAAGAGTATTGTTTTTTTTTTTCCTTTTAACTCTGTAATTTTGAAACAGACTTCTATGTTTTATTTGTGTCCTTTTACATGTTCCCAACCGTGTCCTTGACGTGTCCCAACATGTACGGTGGAGTTTTTCATTAAAAAACAAGACACACATAAATGATGTGACGTGTCCATTGGGTGCCTTTGTCCTGTTACTTGTCCCTACATGTCCCAACTGTGTCCCCGAATGCGTCAATGACTTTTTTAATTAAAAAAGTAAGCCACATATACAGAGGTGTCGGACACGTGTCCATTGGTGTAGTGCCCCGTCCCTACATCGTGCCCCGTCTCCGCCCACGGGGTGCACGAGAAAGGAACACTGTCGCTATCGATTCGGTCGGGACCGATAGGTCGGAATCGGCCGAGTCGATCGAACGGGAACGGTTGAATTAAGATCCATTCCACGTTATGGAATGGCTTCTTCGGAACCAAGTCCCATATTCAGCGGGTTGCGCCTCGAGGATTGGCTCTGCGGCTGAGTCGGGAGAGACCTCCCGTTGCTCTGGTTTTCATGCCGCACTTGATTTGGCTTTGGCTTTCGTTTTCGTGAATGCGTTTTTCGTGAATGTTTTCGATGGGTTTTCATGACGCGTTTTCAAGCTCGCATTCATATCGAAATTCCTTGAAATACACAGTGTTCTAATCAGTTGCTTATGCGATTGCAGGTGATCGCGTAGGCGACGACAGCGCAGCCAACCGGTCGCTCGCTTGAAGCAAGCCTAAGGCGAGTGGCTGACCTCCTTCGTCCCGTCCCTCTACTTCAAAACTCAATATATGAAGTAAAATAAATGCTTGTCATAATAGTGTAGAATCAATGAAATCGTGGCACGATACTTCACGAAACACTTGTTAACGAACTGCCGGTTTTGGTAATGGAAAACATGCTTTCTTATACAATCATACTTGGTCTATGCAAAACAATGAATGAATCAATTAATGTTTATCGCAACGTTACGGCCAAATGACCCAAATCAACTAAGTTCAAAGGAAAAAAAAAAGGTCATTGGACAACTTGTCGACAAGGTGTAGTTTCCTCGAACGGTTACCTAGGCCAAGGGACCGATTCGGCCCGGGAGGAACGAGTGTATAGCAAGTGCCAGCCTTCATCGCGCGAGTTATGCGGGAACTTTCGCACAGGGCTCGCTATCCGACGCGAAAGGGTCGCCGTCTAACTCAGCTATATTCCGCGATGGCTTGAAATTGCCAGTGGCCTTCACACCCTTCTTACTGCTAAACAAATGCACGTGGCACGGGGTGAATATGATAGTTGCTCAATGTTATACAATTTCATATGCTTGCCTCAAAACATGTTAACATGCAAATCGAGTAGGATGGTTAGAAGGATCATTGAAATAGCTAGCTAACATGTTTACGAAACTTCTTGAATCAAATGCAGAGCTTGGATTTAATTAGCCATTCGCCAGTACTGTTTAGTGCTGATCCTCGCTCCTTGTAGGTCCCGCGAACCAGGAAGGACGCGCCAACTAGCTCGGCGACGTTCGTGACTTTTGAAGCTTCGGCCGTGCGTCGAAGACTCTTTCTCTCAGCGACTCCATCTTGAAGGCTCTCGACAGTCCAAGGAAGATGACTCAGCGTCCCTCCCATCCAGGTCACTGGAGTACTTGTGTATATTGAGGGATGTGTGCAATGTATGGAACAACTATCTCGTCGGCACTCTTTTGTAATCGAGTCATGTTGTAGCCGCGCGGCAATGAGTCTTGTACCGGAGTCTGTAAATGATGTTCATTATCAATAAAGAATCAAGTTCCTTTACTTATTGTGTGATTCAATTTGTCTGCGTACTCTCTTAGATCTCGTGTCTCGGATTGCCTTATGATTATGCCTTGTGCGTTCGCAAATTAGGTTCGCACGGCATCACGCCCGGGGGACGACCATCGATTCGACGGAATCGGGCGTGACATAATGGTATCAGAGCACGGCTTATGTCCTTGGCCTCCAGTGTCGAGTTCTAGTCTCCAACCGTTGACCTCGTGTCGATGAGAAGAGTTGTTCCATACGCTGAACCCAGGACATTTTCTGAAACTAACGAGAGTTGCCTTTCCTTTTCCCTGCAGTTACGGGAGCTCAGGCGGAAGACGAGACAAGCGCTTCCAGCGGCTCGAGTGCTTCTAGACCCGAGCATTCCGTCAACCCAACGGGAATGACGCCTGTCGCAGCCGACCTTCCGGCGACCCGATGCAACGTATGCTGCAGATGCTTGAAAGCAGCAACGTCAAAACGAGCTCCATCGTCAGCAAGCGGAGGCTCGTCAAGCTCAATTTGAGAATCGGTTCGAGGCTCAATTCAAGCTGTACAGCAGCAGCTGAATACCCTCCAGCAGATCGTACAGTCGGTCGTCGGCAACAACAACTCAACGATGACACCTGCCGTGACCCAGCATGCGGTTCGATCCAACGAAGATGAACCAGAGGCGCCCGCGCTCTCACCTGCAGCACCGAGAAGTTCTAACTTCGACGTGTCAAAATTCACGATAAGCTGCCGCACTTCCTTCAACTGTACTGAAGATCCCGCGGTGGCGATCGACTGGCTGGAGGAGCTGGAAGATAAGTTCGAGCTTCTGGGTGTCGAGGACTCAAAGAAAGTCACGTGTGCTCAACTTCTACTTCGAATGAATGCGCACGATTGGTGGGCTGTGCAGAAGCGGCAATTCGACGTAAGACGAGACAACGGCGATCTCATGGGCGACATTCAAAAAGGCGTTCGAGACTGAATATCTTTCTGCAGCCGTGCGACAGGAGAAAGAAGATGAGTTTATGCAGTTAAAGCAAGACAATATGACTGTACGACAATATGCGGCCAAATTCAACAAACTGGCCAAGTTTGCTGGGGACTTCCTACCTACCACTGCCAGTCGAGCTCGACGATTCGAAGTGGGCCTGCGTTCAACTATCCGTGCGCATGTTTCGGTGGCCGAATACAAAACCATGGGCGAGGCACTCAACCATGCCATCCGTCTGAGTCCGAGTATCCTCCTACTACTACCGGCGCTGTTCACTTAATAACAAACGCCATAGTAATGCGGGAGGCAACAACGCACACAAGCGTCAAAATCGTGGCAACGGAGGCGGCAACCAGACGAAGGATCGAGTGGTCTGCACTTTCTGCGCCAAGGAGGGACACTTGATTAGCGAGTGCCGACTGAAGAACGGTACGTGCCTCGGGTGCGGCCGAGCCGACCATACTGTACGCGACTGCCCGGAGAAGTCGAACCAGCGCCCACGACAACACTATCAGAACCGAGGCCAAGCTCCTCGGGCTCCACCGACCGTACAACAAAATGGCCAAGACCGTCGCCCTAATGCTCAGGGCCGCGTCTACGCCATGACCCGAGACGAAGTGTTCGTATCTGACACAGTCGTGACAGGTATACTGCAATTCAATAATAAACCTGCTCGTGTATTGTTTGATTCAGGTGCCACGCATAGTTTCATATCGGCGGACTTTGCCGCCGAGCACAAATTTCCCCTGACACCGCTCGGTCTTGAGCTCACTGTTAACATCCCGTCGGGCATGCCACTAGCTGCGAATTTAGTCTGCGGAGACGGAGTCATCTGTATAGGTGGTCAAAAGGTCAGTCTCAATGCGATAGTTCTAAATATTAAGGACTACGATATCATTCTGGGGATGGATTGGCTCGGTCCGTGCAACGCAACCATAGACTGCGCTGAAAAGAAGGTCACATTCCGCATACCGGGAGTGCCCGAATTCTGCTACTCGTGTGGTGAGGCGTCGCCGACCTGCATGGTGATCTCTGCAATATCTGCTCGACGGATGCTGCATTCCGGGTGCGAAGGCTATCTAGCTTCCGTTCGAGACATGCGACAGGATGGTGCAAACGCGGGTCAGACCGACGTTGTGGCAGAATTCTCCGATGTGTTCCCGGACGAACTGCCCGGCATGCCGCCCGATCGAGAGATTGAGTTCACTATCGATACCTTCCCCGACTCTCGACCGATCTCGAAGACCCCATACAGAATGGCCCCTGCAGAGCTTAAAGAACTCAAGGTGCAGTTACAGGAATTGCTCGACAAGGGATTCATCCGACCCAGCGTCTTGCCGTGGGGAGCGCCCGTGCTGTTTGTCAAGAAGAAGGATGGCTCTATGCGTCTTTGTATCGACTACCGCGAGCTGAATAAAGCCACCGTCCGGAACAAATACCCCCTATCCCGCATAGATGATCTGTTTGATCAGCTCCAAGGAGCCACGGTGTTCTCTAAAATTGATCTGCGTTCGGGTTACCATCAACTCAAGATCAAGCCGGACGATGTACCAAAGTCTGCATTTCGCACTCGTTACGGCCATTACGAGTTCCTGGTAATGCCGTTCGGCCTAACGAATGCCCCTGCTGCTTTCATGGATTTAATGAATCGGGTGTTTCGACCATTCCTCGACAAGTTCGTAGTAGTCTTTATCGACGATATACTCGTCTACTCGAAGAATCGGCAGTAACACACTGAGCATCTGCGGACCGTGCTTCAGACCCTTCGAGAAAATCAACTGTATGCGAAGCGAAGTAAATATGAATTCTGGCTTAGTAGCGTCGCATTCCTCGGACACATTATTTCTGCTGAAGGCATTGCGGTCGACCCAAAGACAGTTGAAGCCGTTGTCGATTGGAAACGGCCAGCGTCCGTCGGCGAGATTCGAAGTTTCCTTGGCTTAGCGGGATACTACCGACGCTTCGTGAAAGACTTCGCGAAGATCGCATCGCCTCTGACTCGCCTCACCCAGAAAGGAGTCGCATTCGAATGGTCAGACGACGGTGAAGCTGCATTCCAAGAGTTGAAGCAGAGGCTCGTCTCGGCCCCGATACTCGCACTTCCAGAAGGGACTGAGGGTTTCCAGATATTCAGCGACGCGTCCGGTCAGGGCTTGGGGTGTGTGCTGATGCAGCGGAACAAGGTGATATCTTTTGCTTCCCGACAGCTAAAGCCGCACGAGAGAAATTATTCCACGCACGACCTGGAGTTAGCGGCGATTGTGTTTGCGTTAGAATTGTGGCGCCACTATCTCTATGGTGTGGCGTGCACGATCTCTACCGATCACAAGAGCCTCAAGTATCTATTCACGCAGAAGGAGCTGAACTTGCGGCAAAGGCGTTGGCTGGAACTAATCAAAGATTACGACTTGACTATCGACTATACACCGGGAAAGAGAAATGTTGTGGCGGACGCTTTGAGTCGAAAGTACATTGCCTCGTTATCCATCGACCCCAGACTGCTACGCGACCTAGAAGAGATGGGCATCGAGCTCCGAGTTAGATTCCGGAATGTGCAGTTGGCCAAGTTGCAGTTAAAGCCGAGCTTGCTTGAAAAGATCAAGACCGCTCAGACGGACGATCCGTACCTGAAGAAAGTGCGAGAGCTAATTTCGACAGGCAGGACGACCGACTTTGTGGAAGACGAAACCGGCATGCTTCGATTGAAGGGTAGGCTATGCGTTCCAGACGATTCAGAACTCAGAAAGGATATCATGTCGGAGGCGCACTATGCGAAATACACTTTGCATCCAGGCAGTACCAAGATGTATAAGGACCTCCGCACGACCTTCTGGTGGCACGGGATGAAGAGAGATGTGGCGCTCTTCGTGTCGCAATGTATGGCCTGTCAGCAGGTAAAAGCTGAGCATCAGCGACCGGGCGGGGAGATGCAGAACCTCGCTATTCCCGAGTGGAAGTGGGATCATGTCACTATGGATTTTATTGTTGGCCTGCCGAAGACGCCACGGGAGCACGACGCCATCTGGGTCATCGTCGATCGATTAACCAAGTCAGCGCACTTTATCGCCATCAAAGTTACTTGGAGCGTTGATCGCCTGGCGCAGATTTATCTTGACGAGATAGTACGGCTGCACGGAGTTCCAGTATCCATCGTCTCTGATCGGGATTCACGGTTCATGTCGCAATTCTGGAGTAGCCTTCAGTCGGCGCTGGGAACCAAGTTGCAGTTCAGCTCAGCTTACCATCTTCAGACCGACGGCCAAACGGAGCGCGTCAATCAGATTCTCGAAGACATGCTACGGCTCTGCGCAATTGACTTCAAATCAAGCTGGGACGTCCACCTACTGCTGGCGGAATTTGCATACAACAATAGCTACCAATCCAGCATCCAAATGGCACCGTATGAAGCCTTTTACGGTCGGAAGTGCAGATCGCCCATTTGCTGGGATGAAGTCGGGGAACGGCAGATACTCGGCTGTCACCCTCATTTCCCGTATTTTCCGTATTTCGTATTTATACTCATATCTGGATTTTGGCATGTATTTTTACTTTTCTTAACTTGTAGAATTTCGGTATTTCTCGTATTTTAGGTTTTGTCATGGCTCGATTTTAATTGGTTGGGTTGGTTTGGTTTGGTTTAATGTATATTGGAACACCTTAGCCTATGCTCCACCCTCAACACACCACATTCCACCCTCATTAAAAACTCCACCAACACTCTCTCTCTTTATTACTTCCTCCATTAATTTCTTCTTCTTCCTCCACCCAACTCTCCACACCCATAGGCAAGTGCAACTTGCTTCTACAAGAGAGCCCATTTTATTGTTCCATTAGCTTCTCCTTATGTTTCTAAGACACATTAGAACTTGTCATTTTCCATTTTGAGGCTTTAAATCTTGTAGATCTAGAAATTTATTATTTTCGGATTTGGTGGTTTTGATCTATCAAACTTCTTTGTTTTCAAGTTTTGATGGTTCCATGTGGTGGGAAATTTTCTTCTACCCAATTTTGACCTTTGAAAAGTTGGATTTGGACTTGTTTTGACCAAGTTATGAACTTTTGAAGCTTTGGGTTTAACCATGGAGTTCTTGCTGGTTTGGAGAAGACAGTGAGCAGTGTGCAGAGCTTTTTAGCTTACGCTACTGAGCTGCGCGTGCTCTTTAGCGCAGCGTACGCAGACTTGAGTACGCTTCCTGTTGGAAGCGTGTCTCTTGCGTACGCAGACTTGAGTACGCTTCCTGCTTGGAAGCGTGTCTCTTGCGTACGCAGACTTGAGCGTGCCCTGGCCTGAAAGTACGCAGACTTGAGTGTGCCCTGGCCTGAGCGTACGCAGACTTGAGCGTGCCCTGGCCTGAGCGTACGCAGACTTGAGCGTGCCTTGGCCTGAGCGTACGCAGACTTGAGCGTGCCCTGGCCTGAGCGTACGCAGACTTGAGCGTGCCCTGGCCTGAGCGTACGCATGCCCCTTGCGTACGCTGTCTTGAGCGTACGCATGACCCTTGCGTACGCTGTCCTGAGCATACGCTACCCCCTTGCTCCCCTGACCCCCCTTGCTTAACCCATTGGCTCTTGGAGTATTGGTTTTATTTCTCGACTTGGTTTCTCTTTTGTGGATTGGATTTTTCCTGAGATCTGTTCAACACAGCACGACTATCTTGACCCGACACGGCCTAACACGGTTTTCTAGTAATTGTTTATGACTAGTACGGTTCTCGGGATTTTCTGTGGATTATGATCCTGGTACTCTCTGATCTTCTTGCTAGTGACCCAGTGGGGTGCACACCTAACTTGTAACTTGTAATTAATCCTTGTGACTTGATAACTTGATAGTGGCCCGCCGTGGCGCACTCCTGACAAAGTACACTTGGCATGATAACCTGACCTGATATATCTTGAACAGCTGTTGCGACGGCTACCTGACATGACCTGGTCCGTATAAGTAACCTGGACACCGTGAGCGATTGTGCTTGTACAAATAATCCAGTCCTGTCTTGCATCATGTCTAGGAGGGGACTCCTGAGTACCACGGTCAGGAGTAACTACTGAAATGGACTAAGGTTAACGACTAGAATAATTCACTAGTCATGAAGAGATGTTCCCCAGTTACAGACGATCCCGTTATCCCGGTCGCAAATGTTTGGACTTGTAGCCTGCCGACGAGTAGGGCACATTTCCAGCCCACTGTTATGTGGGGCACCCACCATTGTCACTTAAATGATTGAACTCTATTGTCACTCTTATGTATTGTACTCTCTAAATTGTCACTATAATGTTCGCCTGGATAACCTGGATAGCTGCAGGGCCTGTGACTACTTGGAGCATCTCATTGCATTTTGTTAGTAACTAGGATTGTGATAACCCTAGTTAGTTAATGTAGAAAGCCGTAGGCAATGATTGGCCGTGATTGTTTGGATGAAGTCTAGTCCAGTATAGTATTGTCTAGAAGTGATTGATTGAAAGATTGTACCAGAATGATTGAATGATTGTCACTCCAGATTGTTACTATAACGATTGTACTCCACTGTCACTCTGACATATTGCACTCTTCATTGTCACTTTTATCATTGTACTCTCTCCTTTTCACCTTAATGATTGGCACCTTTAGCAATAAATGATCAGAGACTAAGTTCTGTTCAGGCGAAGGATTACAATCTCGGTCCTTGTTTGGTTTAAGGATTGTAACCTGGCTTCCGGAATAGTACCTTCGTTTTCTCTTCATATATTGTCCAGCTATGTTTTATTTAGCATGATTCTCCAGTTTTTTTTTATGTCAATGATGCTTCTCTTAATTATTTTCTCTGATTGGGGCAAGTGCGTTGGTAGTGCACAAACCTCAATCTGTGTTACTTATTGTTGCTTTCTTACATATTGAATGCTAATGATTTGTTGGTTTTAGTTATTAAGTGAAGCCTCCTTTGTGGCACTTGCTCTTTCTGGGGTCTGATCCAGCTGGTTTTGTATGGCCAGATACCGGAGCAGCACCAAAGGATCTCCCTACTTTCCAGCCCGATGGTGGTCACCAGGCGTAACCAGGGCATCGAGTGGGTTTCTTTTTGTTCTCCCACTGTAATATTATACATTATTCTTTTGAGACGTTTAGCCGACGAGCAAGTGTTAGCTCGATTGTACTTACTTACTGTCTGCCTACGGGCTGTAACATGATTGACAAGCCCCGGGGGTTGATCATGTATGACTGAACTCTTGCTAGTCCTCACATTTTTGTAACGACTAGCTTCATGATCATTCCGAATATGTAATGTATGGGACGCCTTACTATTGTGTATTTGGTGGTCTGACATCTTGTAACTATTATTAGTTGGTTGAGATTGAGACAATAGGCTACTTTATGACCTTAAGAGACTGCTGGATTGTAGTGAAACCCTCACATATCTAGACATCCGTGACCGTATAGCGGTGTGGATTCCATTCCGTTATACGTAGCTGGCTATGTCTGCTCCCGCTCTCCAGTATTCTGGTTCTGGGGCGTGACATGGTTTAAGTGGTGGCCCATGCAGGTCTTGTTAATCAAGATGTGTGAGGGTTTACCGGATAGATGTCTCAATCTGTACTCTCCCTTGATCTCCACTCGTATCTTCATATCTCCTTGAATTCCTGACTTGATAACATGCTTGTATCATTGATCTATCCTGGTCCTTCCTTAATATCCCTGGTGTTATTTGCTCCAGTGACATCGTTCCTGTTGATCAGCCAGAAGGAGCTCAGTCCTCAGCCGCAGCCTCCCGAGCCGTGCCTCCTTGAGAACCAGTACCGCCAGTTCAGCCCGTCCAGCCAGCAGGGTCAGAGGATGGAGGCTTGGTAGGACTCATCCGTGAGTTGCTTGCGTCCCAAGATCGTCAGGGAGATGCCCTGCACCAAGTAGTACAAGATGCTCTGAATAGAAGTGGTCCTCGAGGAAACAGTGCGGTCAACAGTTTCAAGCGCCTGAACATTCCCTTCTTCGATGGCAGCGAGGATGCCATTGCTGCCGATGCTTGGCTACAAGATATAGAGGTGATTCTCGAAGCCGCGAAGATTCTAGAAGACGAGAAGGTGGCTGTGGTGCGCCTACAGTTATTGGATCTAGCCCGCAGTTGGTGGGCCGCACAAGCAGTGGGATTGGCAACGCCTGTCTCCTGGGCAGTGTTCAGCGAAAAGTTCCAGACCAAGTATTATGATGCAGTGGCTCGATATGACTTGCAGACCAGGTTCAGTAATCTTAAGCAGATGGGGAGGACGGTCGACGGTTATGCGGCCGAGTTTTTCAGACTCAGTCGATTTGCTCCCACCTTGGTGGCAACCGAGTTTGATAGAGCACAGAGGTTCCAGCAGGGACTTCACCTGGAGATTATATTGGCAGTAGAACAGTTCGAGCATCAGACCTATGATGCGGTGTTGCGAGCAGCGAGGAGGCACGAGTATACCTCCCAGAGAATAGTGGACAGGACCGGAGGTCGGAAGCGGTCCCATAGTCAAATGAATCAGTCTTCAGCCCCAGTCCCGGCAGCCAGGACTTTGACTATTGGAGCTCCGAGGCGAGCGGCCTCAGTGACGTCGGTTCAGCACTCAACCCCGACGTACTCTCAGCAGAAACAGAAGCAAGCGCAGTCTTCCGTCGTGGGCTGTTCTTATTGTGGGAAGCCTGGACACGTGGAAGCGGAGTGTCGCAAGGCGTTGGGATTGTGTTTATTGTGTGGAGCATCGGACCATAGGGTGGGGTCCTGCCCATTCAGAGTTGATTCAGCATCGGTAGTATCTAGCCCCTCGGTTAGGGGACCAGCACCAGTACCAGCACCAGCTCCAGTTCACCAGCAACAGCAGTTCCCGTTCCCGAGGCCATTGCCGACTCAGGCCCAGACTTTCCAGCAACAGAACCCGCGGCAGTTTGCCCTAGCCCAGGCTCAGGTTCAGAATCGGCCGAGAGGTATATGTGTCCTATCATCTTGCTTTTCTACCGTCATTATGCGGGGTGCATGACGTATTTCATGTATCCTAATTGCGACGGAACATCTCGGACCCGAGCCATATCCTAGGTCATTCGAAACTGGTTATTGGTACCAACCCTTTCGTATGAGGATAGGCCCGTGTCCATGTTTGACCAAAGAGAGAGACCTTAAGCGCAAGACTATCAGTTTAGTTCGTGTTGCTTGAGTTCATCGCTCCTTGGGAGAGTCAAACGTGTGAGTGTGATGATGATATCCGATCACGTTATCCCAATCGGTTTAGCTCGTGAGGTGTAATATCTTCCTTATGCCTTGCACTTCGATTCCTTGTTTGCATGTATGATTGTATGATTGATTGGTAGCATAGATTGCTTGCGATAGTATATCTGTCCCGACATCTCTAGCCTCTTGATTAAATTCCGAGGACGGAATTCTTTTAAGGTGGGTAGAGTTGTCACCCTCATTTTTCGTATTTCTCGTATTTCGTATTTATACTCGTATCTGGATTTTGGCATATAATTTTATTTTTCTCAACTTGTGGAATTTCGGTATTTCTCGTATTTTGGATTTTGTCAGGGCTCGGTTTTAATTGGCTGGGTTGGTTTGGTTTGGTTTAATGTGTATTGGAACACCTTAGCCTATGCTCCACCCTCAACACATCACATCCCACCCTCATTAAAAACTCCACCAACACTCTCTCTCTTCATTACTTCCTCCATTAATTTCTTCTTCTTCTTCCTCCACCCAACTCTCCACACCCATAGGCAAGTGCAACTTGCTTCTACAAGAGAGCCCATTTTATTGTTCCATTAGCTTCTCCTCATGTTTCTAAGACACATTAGAACTTGTCATTTTCCATTTTGAGGCTTTAAATCTTGTAGATCTAGAAATTTGTGATTTTCGGATTTGGTGGTTTTGATCTATCAAACTTCTTTGTTTTCAAGTTTTGATGGTTCCATGTGGTGGAAAATTTTCTTCTACCCAATTTTGACCTTTGAAAAGTTGGATTTGGACTTATTTTGACCAAGTTATGAACTTTTGAAGCTTTGGGTTTAACCATGGAGTTCTTGCTGGTTTGGAGAAGACAGTGAGCAGTGTGCAGAGCTTTTCAGCTTACGCCACTGAGCTGCGCGCGCTCTTTAGCGCAGCGTACGCAGACTTGAGTACGCTTCCTGTTGGAAGCGTGTCTCTTACGTACGCAGACTTGAGTACGCTTCCTGCTTGGAAGCGTGTCTCTTGCGTACGCAGACTTGAGCGTGCCCTGGCCTGAGCGTACGTAGACTTGAGCATGCCCTGGCCTGAGCGTACGCAGATTTGAGCGTGCCCTGGCCTGAGCGTACGCATGCCCCTTGCGTACGCTGTCTTGAGCGTACGCATGACCCTTGCGTACGCTGTTCTGAGCATACGCTACCCCCTTGCTCCCCTGACCCCCCTTGCTTAATCCATTGGCTCTTGGAGTATTGGTTTTATTTCTCGACTTGGTTTCTCTTTTGTGGATTGGGTTTTTCCTGAGATCTGTTCAACACAGCACGACTATCTTGACCCGACACGGCCTAAACGGTTTTCTAGTAATTGTTTATGACTAGTACGGTTCTCGGAATTTTCTGTGGATTATGATCCTGGTATTCTCTGATCTCCTTGCTAGTGACCCAGTGGGGTGCACACCTAACTTGTAACTTGTAATTAATCCTTGTGACTTGATAATTTGATAGTGGCCCGCCGTGACGCACTCTTGACAAAGTACACTTGGCATGATAACCTGACCTGATATATCTTGAACAGCTGTTGCGACGGCTACCTGACATGACCTGGTCGGTATAAGTAACCTGGACACCGTGGGCGATTGCGCTTGTACAAATAATCCAGTCCTGTCTTGCATCATGTCTAGGAGGGGACTCCTGAGTACCACGTGTAGGAACCCTAGAGGGGGGGTGAATAGGGTCAAGCTAACTAATCAAGCACTTAGCACAAGCTAATTGGCAATTTAAAAATATAAGTGCAAGAGAAGAAGCAAACACAATACCGACACCCGATGTATCCTGGTATCCTCCTAAGAGGCAGTCCAGTCCCGGAACTCTCTCCGGCTTTAATCCACTATTTGAGCAAATAGTTACACACGAGTTTGGATCCGAAGAACTCGCCAACTTCTTACACAAGAGCTTTAATCCGAAGGGCTCTCCGACTTCAACCGAGAGTTTGGATACGAAGACTCCCCAACTTCAACCAAGAGTTTGGATACGAAGACTCTCCAACTTCAACCTTTCACAATAGGTTTTGATCTCCTTATACAATAGGATGAAGATCTCACTTTTCAACTCAATAACTCTAACACAATTTGTGAATGACAAATGAAAGCTTTGTAGAGTTGTTTGTGGATAGGCTTTGGTGGTTTAGAAATTTTTAGGCTCAAAGCATCAACCTTGAATGAAGGGGTTCAAGGCTATTTATAACCAAAGCTTGAAAAGAAGCCAAAGGCAACTTTTCAGTCACGAACCGGCATACCGCCGGTATGATCCGGCATACCGGCGGTATACCGGTCTGGGATTACAACGGCTAGAAATATAGCCGTTGGGATCATTAATGGCTGAAAATCCGACCGTTGGAATTTCAACGTTTCGGAAGCGGTATACCGTCGGTATGGACCGGTATGCCGTCGGTATGCCGGTTTTGTAAACAGAAACTTTCTGTAAACGAAAACCGGTATACCGTCGGTATACGCCGGTATACCGTCGGTATGCCGTTTTCTACCAAAAATGATCCTGGGCTTATTTCTGCCCTAGCTTTCGATTTTGCCATCCATTTCTTGTGTTTACAATAATTCCTAAGACTCATTACAGACTCCAGATAAACTTAGGCAGGTGCAGGCTTCTTCAGAGTCTTGAAATGATTATGGCATGGCTTGGCTTCTTCCTTTGATAGGTGCTGACTTTTTCCCTTGGCGGCAGCTGTCCAAAGATATCCAGTTTGTGAAATGGACTAAGGTTAACGACTAGAATAATTCACTAGTCATGAAGAGATGTTCCCCAGTTACAGGCGATCCCGTTATCCCGGCCGCAAATGTTTGGACTTGTAGCCTGCCGACGAGTAGGGCACATTTCCAGCCCACTGTTATGTGGGGCACCCACCATTGTCACTTAAATGATTGAACTCTATTGTCACTCTTATGTATTGTACTCTCTAAATTGTCACTATAATGTTCGCCTGGATAACCTGGATAGCTGCAGGGCCTGTGACTACTTGGAGCATCTCATTGCATCTTGTTAGTAACTAGGATTGTGATAACCCTAGTTAGTTAATGTAGAAAGCCGTAGGCAATGATTGGACGTGATTGCTTGGATGGAGTCTAGTCCAGTATAGTATTGTCTAGAAGTGATTGATTGATAGATTGTACCAGAATGATTGAATGATTGTCACTCCAGATTGTTACTATAACGATTGTACTCCACTGTCACTCTGGCATATTGCACTCTTCATTGTCACTTTTATCATTGTACTCTCTCCTTTTCACCTTAATGATTGGCACCTTTAGCAATAAATGATCAGAGACTAAGTTCTGTTCAGGCGAAGGGTTACAATCTCGGTCCTTGTTTGGTTTAAGGATTGTAACCTGGCTTCCGGAATAGTACCTTCGTTTTCTCTTCATATATTGTCCAGCTATGTTTTATTTAGCATGATTCTCCAGTTTTTTTTTTTATGTCATTGATGCTTCTCTTAATTATTTTCTCTGATTGGGGCAAGTGCGTTGGTAGTGCACAAACCTCAATCTGTGTTACTTATTGTTGCTTTCTTACATATTGAATGCTAATGATTTGTTGGTTTTAGTTCTTAAGTGAAGCCTCCTTTGTGGCACTTGCTCTTTCTGGGGTCTGACCCAGCTGGTTTTGTATGGCCAGATACCGGAGCAGCACCAAAGGATCTTCCTACTTTCCAGCCCGATGGTGGTCACCAGGCGTAACCAGGGCATCGAGTGGGTTTCTTTTTGTTCTCCCACTGTAATATTGTACATTATTCTTTTGAGGCATTTAGCCGACGAGCAAGTGTTAGCTCGATTGTACTTACTTACTGTCTGCCTACGGACTGTAACATGATTGACAAGCCCCGGGGGTTGATCATGTATGACTGAACTCTTGCTAGTCCTCACATTTTTGTAACGACTAGCTTCATGATCATTCCGAATATGTAATGTATGGGACGCCTTACTATTGTGTATTTGGTGGTCTGACATCTTGTAACTATTATTAGTTGGTTGAGATTGAGACAATAGGCTACTTTATGACCTTAAGAGACTGCTGGATTGTAGTGAAACCCTCACATATCTAGACAGCCGTGACCGTATAGCGGTGTGGATTCCATTCCGTTATACGTAGCTGGCTATGTCTGCCCCCGCTATCCAGTATTCTGGTTCTGGGGCGTGACATGGTTTGCCCGGAGCTGGTGGAACAGACTGTGGAAAAGGTCAAGCTCATTCGGGAAAGATTAAAGACCGCACAGAGTCGTCAGAAAAGCTATGCGGATGTTCATCGTCGACCTCTCGAGTTTCTAGTAGGCAATCACGTATTTCTCAAAGTGTCGTCCATGCGGGGAGTTACTCGGTTCGGCGCGAAAGGAAAGTTGAGTCCGAGATTCGTTGGGCCGTTCGAAATACTTGAACGGATCGCGCCAGTGGCCTACAAAATTGCCCTACCGTCGGCGCTTGAAGGTGTACACAACGTCTTCCACGTCTCTCAGTTGCGGAAGTACGTGCACGACCCGAGCCACGTGGTAGACTTTGGCCAGCTGGAGCTAAAGTCCGACTTATCCTACGTTGAAGAGCCAGTTCAAATCATTGAACGCAAGGATAAGCTGCTGCGCAATCGAGCGATCCCTCTTGTCTGCGTCCTCTGGAGGAACCACTCGGTCGAAGAGTCGACGTGGGAGCTTGAATCGGAGATGAAGGAAAAATTTCCTTCATTGTTCTCTTAGAGGTAGGTTTCATCTTTAAGTTTCGAGGACGAAACTTTTTATTAGTTGGTTATGGTGTAGTGCCCCGTCCCTACATCGTGCCCCGTCTCCGCCCACGGGGTGCGCGAGAAAGGAACATTGTCGCTATCGATTCGGTCGGGACTGATAGGTCGGAATCGGCCGAGTCGATCGAACGGGAACGGTTGAATTAAGATCCATTCCACGTTATGGAATGGCTTCTTCGGAACCAAGTCCCATATTCAGCGGGTTGCGCCTCGAGGATTGGCTCTGCAGCTGAGTCGGGAGAGACCTCCCGTTGCTCTAGTTTTCATGCCGCACTTGATTTGGCTTTGGCTTTCGTTTTCGTGAATGCGCTTTTCGTGAATGTTTTTGATGGATTTTCGTGACGCATTTTCGAGCTCGCATTCATATCGAAATTCCTTGAAATACACAGTGTTCTAATCAGTTGCTTATGCGATTGCAGGTGATCGCGTAGGCGACGACAGCGCAGCCAACCGGTCGCTCGCTTGAAGCAAGCCTAAGGCGAGTGGCTGACCTCCTTCGTCCCGTCCCTCTACTTCAAAACTCAATATATGAAGTAAAATAAATGCTTGTCATAATAGTGTAGAATCAATGAAATCGTGGCACGATACTTCACGAAACACTTGTTAACGAACTGCCGGTTTTGGTAATGAAAAACATGCTTTCTTATACAATCATACTTGGTCTATGCAAAACAATGAATGAATCGATTAATGTTTATCGCAACGTTACGGCCAAATGACCCAAATCAACTAAGTTCAAAGGAAAAAAAATGGTCATTGGACAACTTGTCGACAAGGTGTAGTTTCCTCGAACGGTTACCTAGGCCAAGGGACCGATTCGGCCCGGGAGGAACGAGTGTATAGCAAGTGCTAGCCTTCATCGACGCGAGTTATGCGGGAACTTTCGCACATGGCTCGCTACCCGACGCGAAAGGGTCGCCGTCTAACTCAGCTATATGTTCGCGATGGCTTGAAATTGCCAGTGGCCTTCACACCCTTCTTACTGCTTAACAAATGCACGTGGCACGGGGTGAATATGATAGTTGCTCAATGTTATACAATTTCATATGCTTGCCTCAAAACATGTTAACATGCAAATCGAGTAGGATGGTTAGAAAGATCATTGAAATAGCTAGTTAACATGTTTACGAAACTTCTTGAATCAAATGCAGAGCTTGGATTTAATTAGCCATTCGCCAGTACATGTGTTTAGTGCTGATCCTCGCTCCTTGCAGGTCCCGCGAACCAGGAAGGACGCGCCAACTAGCTCGGCGACGTTCGTGACTTTTGAAGCTTCGGCCGTGCGTCGAAGACTCTTTCTCTCAGCGACTCCATCTTGAAGGCTCTCGACAGTCCAAGGAAGATGACTCAGCGTCCCTCCCATCCAGGTCACTGGAGTACTTGTGTATATTGAGGGATGTGTGCAATGTATGGAACAACTATCTCGTCGGCACTCTTTTGTAATCGAGTCATGTTGTAGCCCGTGCGGCAATGAGTCTTGTACCGGAGTCTGTAAATGATGTTCATTATCAATAAAGAATCAAGTTCCGTTACTTATTGTGTGATTCAATTTGTCTGCGTACTCTCTTAGATCTCGTGTCTCGGATTGCCTTATGATTATGCCTTGTGCGTTCGCAAATTAGGTTCGCACGGCATCACGTCCGGGGGACGACTATCGATTCGACGGAATCGGGGCGTGACAATTGGGCGTCTGTGTGTCCATGTCAGACATGGGCACGGAGATGAAAATAGAGTGTCCGTGCTTCATAGGGAGTTGAATGAAAAAACAAACAAATGATAACTATCTTGTGATGATATCAAGGCAGACCGGAAATCTTAATATTGTTAATATAACAGGAAGATGAGATGACAAAATGACTAATATATTTGGGTTGGTGGTAATAAGTGAACTCACATCCAACTGATCTGGTGAATGAACCGAGGCGCAGAGCAGACGGATTGAGTTATAGCTTTTGTAATAGCTTTTGATTGATGAATTTCTGCTCAACTTGCCACATTTAACAGGTTCAACTTGCTACATTTGATCAAGCATATGAAGATATATCAACACTGTACATCGTTGTAGTTCTTATTCGTGTTAGCTTGACTTTTTTCTAGAAGCAGCTACACATGGAAACTAGTATGCACGCACGGTTTCTGGTTCATGGAACCCTGTACTAACATATACACTGATCATAAATCTTCAAACAGAACTTTAGTGTGATATGCCCTTTAATTGGTTTTGTCCGGCTAATATGTTGATTTAGTTCAATTTTCTTATTCTGCCATTACCTAAAATTTCCTGTCTTCCTTTTCAGAGCTTGAGTTGATAACTTCCTGTTAAACAAACCACTTTAGCAAGTGTCTAGACCCATGATGATGATCAGCCAAAAGGGCAATCATCTTTTTCTCTTTGATTGAGTCTATCTGGGCTCTAAATAGCAGTATATAAATGTTCCCACGTGCTGAATTTATCTTTTCCTGGTAATGTACTTTAGTTTTGCATTAAATGATGGATTCCACATTTTAACAAATTCATACAATGCCAGGCCCTAACATTCCCTTGTATTTGTCATATTTTATAACTCTTCCTTTATTGGAACTGCAAATGGAATTTCATTCCATACTAGTTATGGATGTAAGTAAACATGGAGTCCGTACTAGTGCATACTTGCCACCCAGTCACATTACTTTGCAGTCAATTTTTCTCTATTGCACTCCCACTTCTGTTCCCAATATATTGGGCCAACAAGCCAATGCTTGATGACTGGTTTAATGAGTTGTGGTTTTATTTATTATCTATTGCAAGAATTAATTTAAACATGATTTTCTTAAAAAAATATATTACTTATATGTTACCATTGTGGGCCACCTTGCTTCGACATTTATCATTTGTCTTTTTCTGTTTAAATCCACAGGGCGTTTACGGCTATCCTATTGAAATCCAAGCACTTTTCTTTATGGCTCTGAGGTGTGCTTTAGCAATGCTTAAGCATGATACAGAGGGGAAGGAGTTCATAGAGCGGATAGTGAAGCGTCTGCATGCCTTGAGTTATCACATGCGAAGTTACTTTTGGCTCGACTTTCAGCAGTTAAATGACATATATCGTTACAAAACAGAGGAGTACTCTCACACGGCAGTGAACAAATTTAATGTTATTCCTGATTCCATCCCAGATTGGGTGTTTGATTTTATGCCTACCCGTGGTGGTTACTTCATCGGAAACGTCAGTCCTGCAAGGATGGACTTCCGGTGGTTTGCCCTAGGGAATTGTATTGCCATTTTGTCGTCACTTGCTACCCCTGAGCAATCTTCAGCTATAATGGATCTCATTGAATCGCGTTGGGAAGAGCTGGTAGGTGAAATGCCGATAAAGATAGCTTATCCTGCAATTGAGGGCCATGAATGGCGCATTGTGACAGGCTGTGACCCCAAAAATACCAGATGGAGTTATCACAATGGAGGATCATGGCCAGGTTAGTGAGCTCAAAGAATTTGTCTTCCTTAAATAATTGCAGATATGTCCCAAGAATGTAATATTAACCAATCAAGCGGTACTAAGTTACTTTCTTCCCGGTTTTAAAGAAGACGGAACCAAATGAAAATAACAAGTAGGCTGTTGGTCCTAAAGCTATGTTTTTTACTTAGGTATATGAGCAAAGAGGTGCTTGTGCATTGAAGAACTCAGTTTCATGTTATAAGATGGATCTAATATCCTGTCACTTGCCAACGTTTGGATTGTTGATAAAAAGATTCATGTCATGCTACAAGACTTGTTCCTCTAATGCATATTATAGGTTTAATGACTTTTGCCTTTGTTATTTCTTAATGTTCCGTTTGCTCTTACTGTTTAATGACCAACTCAAAGAGTTCTTTACAACGTTGTCAGATCATTGCTTGAATAAGTGAACCATTTCATAAACCTTTTTTCAGACTGAACTTTAGCTCAATGAGGATTCTTGGCTCAATGAGGATTCTCCATATCTGTAACTTTTGCAATGCTTAAATATTTCAGCAGATGAAATAATTTTGCATCACCCAATCTGTTCTTGCTGTTTCTGCAGTACTTTTGTGGCTGCTCACTGCAGCCTGTATCAAGACTGGTCGACCGCAGATCGCCAGAAGAGCAATCGAGCTAGCCGAAAGCCGCCTATTGAAGGACAGCTGGCCGGAGTATTACGATGGGAAGCTCGGGAGGTACGTCGGCAAGCAGGCCAGGAAGTTCCAGACATGGTCGATTGCAGGATATTTGGTGGCCAAGATGATGCTGGAAGACCCCTCGCATCTCGGGATGATCTCCCTCGAAGAGGACAAGGCGATGAAGCCCATGATGAAGAGGTCGGCCTCGTGGAATTGTTAGGTTAGGTCAGGTCAGGTCAGGTCGACAAGAAGGGAGATTGTAATCCCACATCATTCTTTGTCCACTAATCTCATAATTCTATCACATCGTTTCCTTCCCAGACTGGGAAGGCATTCATATCAAAGTAAAACTTTCTCACAGTTCTAGTAGTAAATTTTCAGGATTCAATCCCTAGATAATTGGATCTTTTATGTGGGCAATTATCTAACTGTTAGTTTTTTGGGATTAATGTTTTTGTTACTCTACGGAAAATTGTATCATGAGCATAGAAGTTTCAAAAAATTGCTTAAAAGAAACAAAGTTTGGATAAATTGCGAAGAAGGCATCGTTACGCCCCAAAATAGGGCGTAAAAAAATAAACGCCCTAAATTCGGGCGTCAAAACCTTACCGGGTTAATTAAGTTCTTAACCGGTTAATTAAGTTCTTAACGAAAACTCTTTAAGATCTTAACCAAATTTCATAAAATTTGGCTCAAATTTGACATCCCAAAAAAGGGCGTTCTTTTTTTTTTTTTGAAATATCAAAAAAATTTATACACCCAAATGTTAGGTGTTTGATTTCAAATTATAATGTGTGCCACCAGTGACAAACTTGTGCAATAAAACACAAAACATCAGTCCTTAAACTGGAGCCTACCTTAATCAGTAGCAGCCAGTGACCAATGACCACATCAATATGAATTGGATTCTATCATGGGTAGAACCCACAATGGGCCACTACCACAGCCATAGGCATGCATGCACGAGCTATGCAAGAACAAAAGGCTGAAAGAGAGAAGAGGGAGAGAGAGAAAAATGCGTCCTAAAATGGGGCGTAGAAAATAAACGTCCTAATCTTGGGCGTCGAATATATTAAGTATTGCATGTTTAGCCGAACTAATCTTAACTTAACGCATAACTTAATTTTTAGACGCCCAAATTTAGGGCGTATTTTTTACGCCCTAATTTGGGACGTAACGATGCCTATTTTACAATTTTTACTAACTCTGTTCCTTTTGTACAATACTTTAAAACTTGTATGCTTCTCATACAATTCTCCGGTTACTCTATATGTAGCAATGTCAAAATTCACTTGTAAACAAAGACTACTACCAATGACCATGATCATGTTCATCCGTTGAGATCTTTGGCTGTTGTATTTCCCTAACTTTCTTCAACTCCACTGGTCTTCGGTCCATCACAAAGTCTTTAAATACATGTTCTCTAATTTTGTGTGAATGTTATTGTTCTTTATTATTAGGATTTGCAGGTTAGGATTAGCGATGCCTAGTCCACAATTTGAAAAACAATTACAATTGGAAATAATTTTAAGTTAAAATCTAAGCGTATCTACGACCCTAGGGAAATATACCTATCACGATATTTTATCTTTTCCCCTTCAAAATTCAATATTATTTGGATGCTAAGAAATTGAAGGCAAATGAGATAAAATGAATACAGATACGTTGTACACATGGCTTCCAATTTTAGACGAAAGAAAACCAAATAGCTAAAGCAATGTCTAATTTATCTTTTCCGTTGCACTATTCTAAAGATGTGATGCATAAATACAATTATTAGTTCAGGAACGTTTGGGTATCCTATCCAAACTTCTTTGATTGTTACATTATGGACATGGCCGGCTCTAGCAAAAATGATATACTTAAATGAGAGACTCTATGTAAAATTTTCAGAATTTTTAAAATTTCAGGAGAGAAATTTTTAATAAAAATTAGAGTCTGTGTAAAAAATTTGAAGTTTTTCAATTATTCTAATATACTTTATTGTCGGCCAAAACCACGATGATGGTTAAGAGCTCGGATGGATGACGACTACGCTTACCACGACCATTGAGTGTTTGATGCACCGCCGACGATACACAAATTTTGGTACCGAAACTTTTTGTCATTGCCACCAACGCCGATTCCAAAGGTGATTAGAATGATTCAACCACTAATAAAGAGGGGCTTACTCACAATCAATGTTTAAAAACCGATCGGACCGGCCGGTTTAACAGGTTCACCCGTGAACCGGTCGTTTTGTCCGGTCCGATTCAGTATTGACCCGATTTTGTTTAAAAGTTAGTATTTGTAAAAATTAATGGCGGATTAATTTGGACCACTTAAATTAACCCAGTGGTTGAACCAACTGGTTGAACCAATTTGATCCGACCGAGTGCCTTGGCCGGGTTAACCACCGGTCCGATTTTTAAAACATTGCTCACAGTAGTCCTCCACTTACTACACTCCACTTACCATCACTTCCGGGCCCGCCCTCCCCAATTAAGTTTTAAATTGTATAAAAATAAATAATAATAATTACATTATTTATAAAAGGTATAAGGAAGTCCACACTTGCACTACTTACTCTTCTTCGTCGTTTTCTTTAGCGATCCCTTCAAGAAAAGGTCGGATTCTTTTCTCTCTTCGTGTTTTCTTCTTCCTCTCCTCAAGTCGGAATTAGCGCGAGATTCGTGTAGAAATTAGTTAGATCCGCATGTTTACTTGATCTTCGCATGTTTCTTGATCGCTAGGGTTTCGGTCTCTTGATTATGGCGGGCCGAAGGTTTGTTAGGGTTTAATTTTCCGTTTGATTCGGTTTTCCGTCCATTAGATTTTATTTGGATCTGTCGGATTCTGATCAGTTGGAAATTTGGGGATTAGGTGATAAAAAAAATTCCAATTTAGGAATATCTTTTGCTAGTCAAGTTAGCTATTGCATGTTATGATTATTTGTAACGTCCTTCCAGTTTGTTTTTTGAGATGTAGTTTGGCTGTGATGTTGGTGTAGCGAATTGAGAATCTAATTGAGTTTTAATCTTGAATTTTCCTTAGTTTGTAATGAATTAATCCCTGAAGTCTGAAATTAATTTGTGATTGGTTCTCCTCCTCCTCCTCTTCTTCAGATGCATGGGGTCAATTTTGGTGTGTCCTAGTTCATTTTGGAGTGTCCCGATACGATGCGACACGAGCACCTAATCGATTATGTAGTGTCCGTGATTACTAGTAGTACATAGTGATCTGTTTTTTTTATTCTTATTTCTCTTCATCCATTATGAAGCATGCTGTTGTGTTTTGCGGTAGATGATTAAGCCGTTCTCTGGGTAATCTGGTCAGCAAAGTGTACTTTGTTTGACACAGGTCTTTTGCATGTGCATCATCCGGCTAGGTGTTGTACTTTCATCACCATTCAAGCCTTCTCCTTTTAGAATGTGGTCAGCTATGGACTATGGAGCATAAGAAAGCTCCATAAAGGATGAAGATATTATGACCGATTGTCTACTTGACGTCAGCCCTCAATTTGGTGCCAAATTTCTAGCCAAGGTAGCTATGAACATGAGAGGGTCATACCATAAAATCTAGGTGGCCAGTTGGGAGGTAGGTAGACCTACCTTTTGGATATGCATTGTAAGCTCATGCAACCAAGGAGAACCATCCGTGTTTCCTGTTCCCATAGACTCTCTAGACTGTAAAAAGTCTAGGCAAAGAGATAAAAATGATACAAATTGCTAAAGAGAATTTCATTCATCTTTGTGACACATTAAGCCAAGGATTTGAAAGAATGAAAATCCCAATGCACCATAAGTTGATTGATATTTTATTGTTATTTTGTTAACTTATACTTTCTATGGATTGAATGCTTGGGAATAACGTGTGCTAACTACTGAATACTTTTACTTATAGTGACCCACCAAACTTTTGTTATGCATCACATACATAACTTTTTGAAGGATAGCACGAGAGTAGAGCTCATACATTTGAACATGAACATAGGATGGTAATGTTGGATAGAACTCCTGCTGAGACATACTTCAGAGAAACTACATTATCGAGTAATATACATCTTTTCTATCTCCATAATCATTATCAATTGAGGAACCACATTATTGAGACCCGCAAATTTTTTTCTTCAAAATTCCAGCAGAAGAAACCATTTGATGCAGTTTTAGCCAGCTAATGCCCTCACCTCTTAGGTGTCTGTTAAGTTATCATAACTTCTATTTTTTGTGCTCAACACTTTGAAAGGGAAAAAGTAATATCAAGTTCGCTACATTATTCACTGCTGTCATTTCATAGACCGTGTGAAGAAAAGTTTTATCGAATTCTCTACACCAGTCACTGTTGTTGGCATGAGACAATCTGTCAATTAGATTGCTGTTTTCATGTTCCCCCTCCTCCCTATATGGGCTAATGGGTAGATGCTTTACAATTATAATCCCATACTAACTTTCTTATGGAATTGCAAGTAGATTATTTATTCGTAGTAATTGAATCGGGGAAAAAGTCCACCTTCCTGCCAAATAAACTGATTTCTGGCGTATGTGTATGCGTGGTGTGTAATCTACTTGTGCCTGTGCATTTGCATGTGCATTTGTGTGATATGTGTGTGTCTACCGGGCTGGAGGGAGGGGGGAGGGGCGACTGGATATATTTATATACACAATGGAAATAGTTCTATGCTAAAGATTGTGTAGATGTAAACTCCTGCGTTACTAATTTGATGGCCCAATTCTTCATGCCCGGGGTTGACATGAAGTACTCTTTTTTGTGTGGATTCTTTGTTGTCTCTCATTTCAGTTCCACGAGTGCCATGCTGTGTCGCATGCATACAGAAATGGATACGGCTAAGGACATGATGCAGATTAGGATACATATATTTTTAGATAGGTAAAATAGAGTCACCTATATTGCCTGAATGCGGATATGTATACAGGTAGGACAAAATACTGATACGAACACCATTTTCATGTGTCCGTGCAACATAGTTGCCATGCCTAGCAAGGACCTTAGAAGCCAGAAGCGAGAGCGGGGGCAAAAGATCGAAACTACTTAGAAGAGTCTAATGTTGGGAGCGTGTAGGCGCATGCACTATATTTTTTTTTTATTAATTATTGTATCAAAACTTATAGATATCTATTAGAATTTATAAAGTTAAGTTCAAAGTTACAAAGAGATTATTCACATGATTTTTATGATGTCAAGGTAAGTAATCCTTACTTTCTTGTTACTTTGATGAACATGTTTAAAAATTCTCCAACTTTTTACAAAAATTTTTGTCATCTTTTAAAATTGTGTTCTTGTTATGGGAAGCACTCATGTCGTCGGAGAAACGAACTCCCGAGTTGCTCGTAGGTAAGAACCGCCGAATCGTGGTTCTTATTGAGATTCGTTGGCCTCATAGAAGATTCTGGTTTATGAGGGAAAGACCGCTGTAGTGGAATATCCAAGGCAGGACATATTGGTTATATGTGGAACCAAGCCCTCAGATATACCTACAAAAGTAATGTGAACATCTTTAGATATTAGAATAATGAGATAAAATATGTCATTGTCACCATCTAAGTCTTCATGTTAGAATTGGGTTGCCTGTGGTCCAATGGAACATGGATGAGCATTCTTAAAAGAATAGACCAAAGCTTATGGCCAGTTGTCAAACAGATTCTACTCTTTATTGAGTTTTGCAAGTTTCTACCTAGTAACCTAGAGCAAGAGAGCACTTTGTCATAAAATTTTGTAAGTTATTTGGAAATTTATACACCTGTTTTTGGTTGTGAGGTTGAAGCTTATGCTGCCAAGTTTCATATACTAGTACAGAATATAGAGTGGTTACTAGATTTGTGCTGTGTATTGATAGTCAGTACAGGAGTGGGTAACACATGGTGGGTTAGGACAGGCTTAATAAATTTGCAATCTGGATGTGGATTGTTTTAGAACGTCTCTTTGGAATGCAAAGTAGGAAACGGATATGAAGTTGTACGCTATTGTCATCTACCCTGACAATATGAAATCATTGCGCATGGACTTCTTTGGTTATAAACTGTCAAGGGGGTGGGGGATTCTACTTTCAGATAGCTAAGACATAATCCCTGCATCTGGTGATGTCTAAAACAACTCCAGGGGAGGGGGTATGTAACCCTGGTCTAGAGGAAGAAATACATTGCTACAGAAGGCTAGATATATACAATAGAGTCCAAAAATCTCCAGAGACTGTTACAAATGTATGGCACTTGTCTGGGACTTGGTGCCATGCATGTGTTAGGTTCTTATTTGGACACGTGGGACAGTGGAGGCCTAAATCTCCATGGACGGTTACAAATGGATACCACGTGTCTAGGGATTTATGTGCCATGCTTGCTGGGTTGGTTATTACTCGGACGTAGTCAACCACTCGCTGAAACATTTGGACCCACCAAAGGTGTGTGTATGTGTGTGTGTTAATCGGCAATGACCCTCTAGCCTAGTGGTAGTGGTGAGGCATGCAGCCCGAGTGGTCACGAGATCGATTCCCAATGGAGAGTGTTCGCCACAATTACCGGTTATATATATATATATATATATATATATATATATATATATATATATATATATATATATATCGTGTTATATGAGAATATATGATGTTAAAATTTCCTCGCTGCCTCATCTAAGGTGCATATTTAGCCTCTCTTATTTCTTCCAAGGGGATCTATAGCTTTTTTTGATACCTTGCTCATAAGGTTTCAGAATATGATTGTTAAAATTGGCTGCCTTATGTTTAAAGGTGTGTTTACTTCTTTTAAAGGATGTAGCCTTTCAATGCTTTACATTTATTTCTGTTACCAGGGCACAAATTACAAAATTATATTCTTCATTATGAACCCTTTGGTTGTGTTGTTTGTAGACTTTATATGGCTTATGGTGACTGTATTAGGAAGTACAGACACTTGAAAACCATGTCCAACACGAATTGGACATGACAGGTAACCTGTATATGGCATGTTGTATTTGTGTTTCTGCAACAGAGTGACTATAGCAGTGCCAATTTACCTGCTTATGTTCTCGGAAAGTTGTTTCCCCTTTTGAAGGTTTCAGATTAATTTTATTTAACCATGTTTTACTGAAATATGGATAGAAAGACTTGTCAATCAATAATGTGAAATATAACCATAAAGGGTTATGACTAAAATTGAAGCGATAATTAGCTAAAACAAGCTTGTTAACTAACAATTGATTCAACTGATGTTGCAGTTATTGTGTGATCGTTAATTCTGGAATCATGAGTTTGGCATGCCTTGCTTGCCATAGTGTTGACAGTCCAACACATTCCTTCAGAAGTCATTCTGTCTCAAGCTCGGAGGGTGAAGGCCGATGTGGTGCAATTGTGGCATGCTTGAACCGGATGGGTGCTCCAGGGACTGCAAATAGCATGGCAAGAGCTAAGGTTACTCCAGTTGCAAACATGGTAGGCAGTCAAGGGATAGCAGGAACTCCCCGTCTTGTTAGGAGCCATGCTGTGTCAAGGGACCTTGTCCGAGACTGGAATTTCGATGAAGTTCTTCTTGTGGGGAGTTAGTAACATCGACGGCAATGAAAAGCTAGCTTAAAGGTCTTCCACGGTATCTGCCTTCCTCCCCTGGTGGAAGGGTGTTCCTATAATGTGCATAGCTTGTACTATCTTCCACGATTTTCCCACTGGTTTGATTGTGTTGTTCTCTAGTTTTGTCTGAACATCCAAGCATTTTGCCACCAACAATCTGTATATTAATAGTAATTAGACATACATATTTATTTGTTCCTGCACTTTTAATCTAATGTATTAATGTCTTTGGATCAATTGGAACTATTTGATTGAGGTGATGGTTAATATTTTTGTTATTGCATGTGAGTACTGTATTATGCATCGAGTCCATTTTTGTTCACCAACCAAAACTTCTGTGAAGTTCACCATTCCATTCAAAGGTTGTCATGTCAACCTAAAACTACCTTGAGGTAAGAGAAATTAAATTAAAAACAAAACTGGTTTTATGTTGACACATGGTAACCTTTGAATGGAATGGTGAACATCATGCAAGTTTTGATGGGTGAGCAAAAATGGACTCTTATGCATCCGTTAAGCATGGGAAACATAGAAGAAGAGATCATCAGTTTGAAGCTGAAGGAAATGGAAATGATGCCTACTTCACTATATATATCTTGGAAGAATAATTGAAGTTTCCCATTGTTAGCATCTGTTTTCAATCTTCTTCATTTTCTACCCTTGCGATTTTGTACTCTGCTTTACAAACATGCAAACGAATCTATGTTATGCAGCTGCATTAGTCGCCAGTTTGTCCGTCCAATCGAATAGATAGCTTTGGCCGACCCTCCTCGCACATCTCTAGACTCTAATCCATAGGTCCTTGCTGCAATTTAGGTCAGACGAGAGAAAAATTCTCTAGGCAAATGTTAAGGACACTACAAGAATTATATGCGGACAACACATTTTAAGTAGTTCTAGGACTATCAAAGTTATGCTAGTCCTGTGCATATTCAAGTACTATCAAAATTTTGATTGTCCTAATAAAATAGGACTGCCAAAATAGCTATAAAAAAATTGACAATTTATATAAAATCAGGACTATCTGGCAGCCCATAAAATCAAGACTATCAAAATTTTGAAAGTCCTAAAATAGCTATAAAATTTTTTGACACTCCTTTAACTGCTAAAAAAAATGTACTGCATTTATATGTATTGCCCCTATCCCTATTAACTTTTTGTCTGAATTACCGAACTCGAGTGACCTCTTGTAGTTACCGAGAAGAGGTATAAGATCTTGGCTGGGTGGCGGAAGATCAGTGGATCGAGCCACGGGGACGTATTATTCCGTTTATTTGGTGGGAGTTGGGGGACAGTGGGTCCAACATACATATAATGCAGCGTGTACAAAATTTCGTGCGAATGGTCAGGCATCTCCAAAAAAAAAAAATACTTCTCGTCTAAATTTAGAGCTCGTTTGGATCAAGTTTTTGGATTCCTAGGAATAGATTTTCAATTCCTTTCCAATGGGAAAGGAATTCAACATTCCCATACCCATGTTTGGTTAGGTTGGGAATAGGTAGTTCAAAATTTAAAAAAAATTTATTTTCATGTTTGGTTCACACATGGATAGGAATAGGGCTGCAAATGAGCCAAGCCGTTTGCGAGCTGCTCGAAGCTCGGCTCGATAAAAGCTCGTTTGAGCTCGGTTCGTTTAGTAAACAAGCTGAGCTCAAGCTTCATTTTCGAGCTCGTTTAATAAACGAGCCAAGCTCAAGCTTAGAAGTGCTCGGCTCGTTTGAGCTCGCGAGCTGGTTCGTTGATGAGCTTGCGAGCTGGCTCGTTAGAAGCTCGTTTGATCTTTGTTGAATTCTAAATATATGTATATTTGTGTGCATTACATATTTATATGTCCTTAATAATTGATATTAAGAAAAAAATTTAATTAAATTTTTATAAATAAATTGTTAATATTACAGGTACTTGAATTCAAACCTAATTAAATTGAAATTGAGCTCGTTAAGCTTGAAATCAAGCTTAATGAGCTTGAAATAAAGTTGAGCAAGCTTGAAATCAAGCTTAACGAGCTTGATTTTGAGCTTATCAAGCTTGTTTATCAAGCTTGAATCAAGCTTACTTATCAAGCCAAGCTCGAGCTCAAACCAAGCCAAGCTCGAGCTTAATATAAACAAGCTCAAGCCAAGCTCAAGTTCTAAAATAAAAAAAACTATCAAGCTCGAGCTCGAGCTTGAGCTCGATTATTTCTAGTCAAGCCAAGCTCAAGCTTACAAAAGCTTGGCTCGGCTTGGCTCGCTTGCAGCCCTAGATAGGAATCTTAATTTATTTAGTTTTACTTTAATACCCTTTCACTAATTTCATGATGATTCGCATATTTGGGATAGGAGTTAAAAATTTGAAAATAAAGAGAAGGTATAACCCTCCAAACAAAATAGTCAAACATCATTCCTAGGAAAGCAAATCTATTCCCAAGGGGGGGCTTAGGAATAGCTTTCCCACATCCCCTCCTATTTCCTCCTCATTTCCAATCCTAAACATACCAAACATGGGTAAGGAATTCAAATCTCATTCCCTAGCCTCAAAAACTTAGAACCAAACGCCCCTTAAGGTACTGTTTGGGAAGGGTGGAAAATGGGAGGAAGGAAAAAGTTGAGGGGAAAGTGAGAGGAAAATTTTAAATGATGGTGTTTGGAAAGGGGGAGAGAACATGGGGGAGGAAAATTTGAAAGGAAAAAGTAGGTGGGTCCCACCAAAAAATTTTCCTCCAAATGTGGGAGGAAAATGGAGAGAGATGAGAGGAATTTGAGTGAATTTACCCCACTACCCCTCAAAAAGTTAATATTAAATCATCATTTGAGAATACCAAGGAGGAAATAGTAATTATACCTATATCCATAAACAAATAAAAAATTGTTTTTAAACTTTTACTTCCCATACTTTTTGTTCATCCAAACAAGAAGAGGTAAAGTTAATTTTCCTCTCCCTCAATTTTCCTTCCTCTCAAATTTTCCTCTCCCTCCCCTCCTATGTTCCCAAACATAGTGTAAGATTTACAAAAATCAACAGTATAATTGGTTGGAATGCACCTTTACTTGCAACCAAGACCTCCACACCAAACCTACATACTCCTCTCTCCAATTTCTTCCTTCCCGGCTCCAATGGATCATCAAGACCAAGACCCCCTCACCACCACCACTAGCAGCAGCTCTCCACCAGCAGTAGCACCACCCCTCTCCGACCCCCTCCTCTCCCCGGCCACCACCTTCTCCTCCCCCGGCGACCTCTGCCTCGACCTCCCCCTCCTCCTCTCCCTCTCCTCCCGCGGGCAGTGGACCCACCTCCTGGCCCACATCGCCCAGTCCCGGTCGAAATCCCTCCTCTCCCAGCCCCCGCACCACCACCTCGTCTACCTCTCCTTCAACGCCCTCGCCCTCCACAAGCTCCGCCGCTACTCCGACGCCTCCCTCGAGATCCAAACCCTAATCCCCTTCGACTCCCCCAAGTACCTCTACCAGACCTACCCGGACCTCTACCCCGGCCGCTCCGGCTCCATGCTCCCCTTCTCCGTCCGCTACCTCCACGCCGACCTCCCGCAGCGCCTCGGCAGCCGCGAAGAAACCCTCGACCGCCTCTACTCCCTCCTCGACTTCGTCCGACACAAGAAATCCACCACCGCCGCCGCCACCAACATATGTTGGAAGCAGCGCGAGGCCTTCCTCCTCAGCGCCATCTGCTCCAACCACTTCGCGCACAAGGAGTTCGACGTCTGCTTCTCCATCGTCTCCGAGATCCTGAAGTCCGACCCGGCCGACCCGCTCCTGCTGTCCAAGCTGGGCTACATGCAGCTCCAGATCGGGGACCTGGACGGCGCCAGGGCGTCCTTCGCCCGCGTCGCCGCCCCCGGGCTCGAGAACCTGGCCGGGAAGAACAGGGCGCTCGAATTCATGGTGGAGAAGGACTACGTTTCTGCGGCGAGGGAGTACGACGAGTGCATCGAGAGGGACCCCGGGGACGTGGTGGCGCTGAATAACAAGGCGTTGTGTTTGATGTACCTGAGGGATCTGTCGGATTCCATCAAGCTGCTGGAGGGGGCGCTGGAGAGCGTGCCGACGGCCGCCGTGAACGAGACGGTGGTTGTGAATCTGTGCAGCATGTACGAGCTGGCGTACGTGAACCACGGCGAGGTGAAGAAGAGGTTGAGCAGCTGGATCGCCAAGGTCGCACCGGAGGATTTCGATTCATCCTGCACTCGCATATGAGTGAGTGACTCTTGGTAAAAATAAATTCAGCTTTAAGGTTGCATTAGATTGATTTTCCATACTATATTGTGCAATCTCATTTTGGGTTTCTACATTAATGCTTGGAATTGTATACATTTGGTGAATTGAAAACTCTGTATTTTTAATCACTGGTAGTGTCTTGACTCAAAATAGCTATAACCATTGTTCAACAATAACAAAGCCTTTGTCCCATATTTTTGGGGTCGGCTGAGCTCTAACTATGGTTGATGCAGAAATTTTAGTTATTCATGGACGGGATAGAATTTGAAATGTCTTATTTCCGTATAGGATCATATCCAATTATACTTCATTCCAATAAGTCATAGTCGCAACCAAAATTGGCTATTGATAGGATTGAACTTCCTTAAAAATCATGTTGTCTATTGTACTTTATGTTTGAAGATTCGGTATCTTATGAACATAGTACCAACGAAGAAGAAAGAAGAATCACTAGGACAGAAGATTTACGTCATTTCGTGGTTCATAGATGTTCTCCTATGTCCACGGCTGCTCGAGTTATTTTATTAGGCTTTTTCTAAGGGCACCACACTTTTTACTTGGGGACAACCCTTACTTGGGGGCAGTCCAAGAAGGTGGAATTTTTGCTAGGGGCACCCACAATTTGCTTGGGGGCAGCCCAAAAATTAGGACAGAGGGAGGGGGGGCGAGCGGAGGAGGGGTGGTCGACGAGCTGGAGGTGGATGGCATGGGCAACCGGGCGGAGGTCGAAGCCGGAGGAGTCGTCAGCGGTGTTGGGTCGACGGATTCGAGGATGCGGCAGGCGCGGGTGAGGATGGAGAGGCTGTCGTTGAAGCGCTTGAGGGAGAAGGAGGCGGAGTCGGCGAGGTGGAGGGACATGGCGAGAGGGACGGGGTTGGAGTCAGGGGTGCGGTCAAGGATCTCGAGGGAGCGGATAGCGAAGCCTAGGGTTTTGGAGGGGTCGGAGGATGGGTCGGAGTCGAGGTGCTGGCCGACCTTGAGGCAGGCGAGGGCGAGGGAGGGCGGGTCCGGAGAGGATCCGGTAGAGGTGGGGGAGGGGGTCTTGGTGGAGGAGGAAGAAGTGGAGGAGCCTTCTAGAAGAGAGGATGGGTTTCGTACAGTTGGAACGCGTACAGTTGGGTGTATTCGTCGACGCGGACTGCAGCTAAGTTGGCAGTCCTCCTTTATGTTAGGACTGCCAACGTAGTGGCAGTCCTAGGACTGCCAACTTGTTGGCAGTCCTCCTTTATGTGAGGACTGCCAACTTGCTGGAGAAAATTGGGTTGTCTCCAAGTAAAAAAGTGGGTGACAAACTTGTAATTTTTTTTGAACATTTTTGGACCGTCTCCAAGTAAAAAGTGTGGTGCCCTTAGAAAAAACCTTTTGTTATTTTGAGAGAGTTAATAGAAGATATTAGAAAATAAAAGTATATATGTCATATTTAGGCGTAATTTTATGTATTATTCATTTATTTATTTCTTGTAGCTTTGAATAGAATGACATCAACATTGAAAAGTATTCGACCCAAATAAATACAATTGTTTAGGTACTTGCTTTTAGATAAAGTACACTTGTAAATTTATAGTTTGAACTAATAACATTAAGATGGATGAATGATGTGAATTTATCTATGTTGCGCCGACGCACATAGGACACAAGTACACAGCGACATGGACACGCCACCTATTTAGTGTTCGATATATACGCATCCGACTCTCATATTTCGAGTGTCCGTGCTTCCTATAGATATACAACTTCTACAAGTGCTGTGTCGAAAGAGAATATCAGCAAACTATACCATGTCAATTGGAAACACTAACAATCTTCAACGCTACTGATTAAATAAATTGTATCAATGTTGGTTTTTTTCCATGTCTTTTGAACCTTTTTACTGAATTGACCGGAAAAGAGAGCCCCAATGTTGGTGTTGACCATTATCAGACCACACTGCAAACATTGCTCTATAGTGCTAGATGTTGACCATTATCACCCGAGACTGCAAACAGTGCTCTGAAGTAAGAGGTGCAGAACATGTTATTACCTTTTTTCAGGTGCAAATTTTTTGGGGATTTAATTTTGTTGGATGACAAAACTGAATGAAATTATTTTCTATTTCACCATGTACTCTCAAATGATTTGAGACATGAAAAGTATCAACGTGCACTCTCAATGGGTCAAACTTATTTGTGAAAAGCTGAAATAAGTAATGTCTTGGATAATTGAATAAGATTCACACCTTGTAGGGGTGAGCATTCGGTTTATTCGGTTTCAACCGAACCGAAATAGTCAAAACCGAAATTCTAAAAATCAAAAAACGAAACCGAACCGAATAATCGATTTGGTTTGTTCGGTTGGGCTAAATCTATTTTTTATGGGCTGGACCCAAAATTGCGATTGTGGTTAAACTATATTAGAAATTGTAATTTTTATACACTTGTTTTATTTCATAGTTGTGTCCAAAGTTGGACTACTTGTTAAATTACCAAAGTTGAACTTCAAAACACATGCATAGAATTGTTGTTTTTAAAATATACACATTTTAATCATAAAATATGCATAGAATTGAGAATATTTACATAATTGCACAAGTCTTATTCGGTTTTCGTTTTGGGTCGAAACTGAAACCGAATAAGTTTTTTTAGTATTTTCAAAACCGAACCGAATCTTATTCGGTTCGGTTTTCGGTCAAAAACCGAATAATGCTTATCCCCACCTTATATAATAGTTATTGAATATAGTGGTATATAAGAGAATGACCTCTTCCTAAACATACGGTTGCTTAATACCAAAGATTAGACAGCCCAATGGTTGAGGCCTTTGATAGGTAAAGGGGAAGTCATGGGTTCAAGACTAGGGGAGACAAGTTACTGGCCCTTTAATCTCAACTAAATACATATGCTTGCTTATGGCCAGTTTAAGAGTGGCTAAACTTTGACTGAGTGATGCATATTTAGATGAATGCTACTTGCATTTGGGACATAGAATGAGACAGACAAGTTCTTCAACTTGTCATAAGAATTCATGTCAACGTTTATTTGCGGAACTGTAGTAAAAGATAGGGTTTTATGCTAAACTACAGACTTATTCAATCATCAGATTCATCACAGCATATGAATAAGAAAAGATTTCTCACATTATCGTGTCATAATTTAATATTTCTGGTTTATTATGTTCTAATTGTATCCACGATTTGTATTAACCTGATTAATGGCATTGGATTCCTGGATCAGGGCAAATACAGCCTGTTCAATTACTTCTAATTAGGGAATTCTTATTGATATTATGTTTGGTTGCTTATGACCCAGTTGAAGAGTGGCTAATCTTTGACATCGCGACCCGAGTGGTGCATATTTAGATGAGTGCTACTTGCATTGAGATACATAATGAAATTGACAAGTTCAACTTGTCATAATAAATCATGTCATCGATTATTTGCAGAACTGGAATAAAAGATGAGGTTTTGTGCTAAACTATGTACTTATTCAATCATCAGATTCATCACAGCATGGGTATATATGCATACAAAGGCGAATATGTTGCAACTTCTTAAAGACGAGCTAGCGCAACTCTGTCAGTGGTAGACAAATATCCCTATCCTGACTTACTCCGAGGTGTTTGATCATGGAATCAACTTTATTTGGCTTGTGGTTTATTTTGTTATTGTTAACATAGTAACTTCTACTGAGACATGTTTCATAAGGAAGAAGGATAATCTCTCTTCACAATTTTGACCGCCTGGAATATGTTAATGGTCTGTGTTTTGATTTAATTTATTAATTTAAAATGTTTAATTTGCACACTTTTGATGTTTGGGGACTTCTATGTTGTTGTTGTTTTGGGGGAGGCTGCAATTAGCCAATTACTGGTGCCAATGGGTTGAGTTTAAGATCTCAATCCGAATTACTATAAGGTCTTGTTTGGTTCGCGGAATAGAAAGAAAATAAAATCAATTCCTTTGAAAAATTATAATTTCTATCGATTTTTTTTTCGGTGTTTGGAAATGCCAAAGAAATTGAAAGAAAAATTGAATACTTAAAAATGGGAAAGTGAATCTTTACTTGGATTGATGTCACCACTTTTTTTCCCTAATTTTCTTTTTATTGGAAGTCACTCTCTTTTCCTCCTCAATTCCATTGACAATTATAAAAGAAAGAAATTAGGAAAACTGAGATGGAATAAAGTCCACTTTTATTGAGTGGAGTAAGGTCCGCGTTTATTTTGAAAATATCAAAAATTCTAGAGGAACTCCTGTGAGTTTCTAATTTTTGAAGCTCGTTCATGCAAGTCGTAGGATTACATGCATTTTAACCCTTGATTTTTTTTAATTTTTTTTTGAGGATCTAAACATTAAATGTCAAATACTTGAATAAAAAAAATTCGTTCACGTATCATCATCGCATATGTTGAAGTTCATATTTGAGATTACGTAGTTGAACAGCAAAAAAATAACGAAACAATCTAATAGGTCCTTTGTAATATTTTATTACATATTTTTGTTTGTGTTTGAAAATATGTTAATAAATATAGATGGATGTATATTTTGTAAGACATATTTTATTAGAGTTGATCCTTATCTTCTCCTTGTATAGTAAAAGTAAAAAAAATAGAGAGGCAACATAATTTTTTGAATTTTAGAATATTTTTGGGCCAATATCCTTTACGTAGTTGAACTGCAAAAATATAACCAAACAATCTAATAGGTCCTTTGTAATATTTTATTACATATTTTTGTTTGTTTTGAATATATGTTAATAAATATAGATGGATGTATATTTTGTAAGACATATTTAGATTAATGATATTGGATTTCCTTATATGTTGTCACGTTTAATAATCTTATTCTTACTCATATTATTTATTACTATAATTAACCATACTCTGACTCCTCCACGTAAAAGAAGCATCAAGAAGAAAAGAAAAAAAAAAGAAAAAAAAAAAAAAGAAAAGAGATCATGGTCTTATCAGAAGATGCTGCTAGAGATATTAGCGCACCTGCGACAAAGTCGGCGATGCGATTCCGTGCGGTATCAAAGAGCCTATGCGGAATCACCAACGATAAGACATTCCTCCATCTGCATTGCGAGAAGCTGTCAGCCCTCCGGTCGGAGCAAACGACCCTCTTATTCGCGAGCCGAGACATTGATGACGAGCTCTCCATGATGGGCTTCTCCCTCCAGGAGGGCGGGGAGCGCACTGCACAGCACCCTGCCGTCTCCAGATGCGTCCTCCCCTTCCGAGCCGTCAACCACGACGGGTGGCCGACCAGACCCGTGACTTTGACTTCGCGTGCTCGTACAACGGCCTGGTGTGTGTCCGTCCGGAGAACCGCAGGAAGCCGGTCGTCGTCTGCAATCCGCTTACTCTTGAATTCGCCACCTTGCCTCCTTGCAACCCCTGCGGCGGCGGCTACAATATCGGATTTGGACTCGGATACGGACCCTCCACAAGGGAGTACAAGGTTGCGTGTCTGGCCTACGGCGGCGTCGACTGCTACCACTTTAGCTCCCCGAAAAAGTTGATGGTCTACATCCTTGGCAGCAAGGACGCCGCCCCCGTGTGGAGAGAGGCGGGGAGAGTGCCACCTTTCCTTGTAACTAAGCAGCCAGTCTATGCCGATGGACACATATGTTGGAAACTAACTACTTACTGTTTTACAACGTAGACATGGACGACGTTCGACTGTTGACCTGGAATGTGCCCTGCATTGCGACGGGCAAGCTGAATTTCGACAGGATGCTGCTCGTCGAACTGGAAGGCCGCGTTGGCCTGGCCTTCCACGATGACGACGCCAGTGTCAAGATCTGGATGCAGACGGATCAACGCGACGTGTCTCATGGTTGGATACTAAGGCATAGAATCCAGACGCCGCCACCTCGTCACTTGACCGGGATGGTCGGCATATTGGAACGGGAGGAGGGCCTCCAGATTTGGTTTCGAGAGAAGGACAAGGTTATGTTGCAGGAGTACGACGCGCCAGACCTCGGGAACAACGATGATCCGGTCTGCGTCCGTGTACGAACTACCGGCCCAGCTTGGTCTCCATCCAACAATATAATAACTGCAGCACGGATGCAGAAAGCTATACCTGGCCTCGATGGACCTAACCACCAGGTCAGGGCGGACTCCAGTAGTTGGTCCAATAACGTTTACTAATTAATTATTTTGGGAGTTTGTAATAGAAAGAACTCATTAAAAAAATAGTGAAACTAAATTTTTTAGTACATGCAGTTATTGTTAATTCTGGAATCATTTTTCTAGTACACGCACATGCTACTGGAAAAAGAAAAAAAGAATATGCAACATCCAACATCCAACATCAAAATAGTCTCCAATTAAAAGTCAACAATCCAGTGTTTGTAGCTCATGCAAAAAGCAGTGGGTTCTACTTAAAAAAAGAAGCAAAATAAAAAGTCAACAAATAATTTGAACCAAATAATACTTTAAAATTTTCATCCGAGACAAATGGAAAAACTTACAGGGTTCGGGTTCGGATTTGCATCTCTGCTTGTATATATGGGTGAGCATTCGGTTTATTCGGTTTAAACCGAACCGAATAACCCAAAACCGAATTGGACCGAAACCGAATAAGCAAAACCGAAACCGAACCGAATTGGCCCAAAACCGAATCAAACCGAACCGAATTAAATCGGTTCGGTTTTCGGTTTATTCGGTTTATTCATATTTTTTTGATTTTTTTGAGCTTTTTTTGTTAATATATATAGTAACTAAATATACATAGACATATTTAGTATATACCTATATATATTACCTATATATATTTAGTATATACCTATATATATTAATACTTATATATATAGTACACACACACATATATATATAAATTAATTAATTAAATTTTCTTATTCGGTTTTCAGTTTTGGACCGAAACCGAAACCCAAAACCGAAACCGAAACCGAATAAGAAAATTTAGTATTTTCAAAATCGAAACCGAACCGAATTTTTTTAAAACCGAACCGAACCTCTTATTCGGTTCGGTTCGGTTCGATTTTCGGTCCAAAACCGAATAATGCTCACCCCTACTTGTATATATATTTGGGTTATTTGTACTAACTACCCTTAAGTTTTGAGTTTATAACACGGGGTACCCCTACTTTTAAACTAATGAGTAATTACACTGACCATCCCTCCCTTTAGTAAAAAAAATAAAAATAGGGGTAGTTAGTGTTATAACTTTTTATTTTTATCTTAAAGTAGGGGTATTCCGTATAATAAACATAAAACATGGGGGTGGTCAGTGTAATTAGTTTAAAAGTAGGGGTAACCCGTGTTATAAATCTAAAACTTAGAAATAGTTAGTGTAAATAACCCTATATTCTACTATGTCCACATTTATAACGCCCCCCCTCAAAGAAGCCCTAACTCCCCGAAGTCCAAGACTCCGACTTTCTCTCGCTCCAATCAGAACCTAAGAATCATCAATGCGTAAGCATCAAAACCATAAAAGTTTGCAGTTGTAAAATAATTGAATTGTTTGTAGTCGTAGATTAATTTTTAGTATTGTTGAAGGAATGATGTGATTTGATTATATGTTATGATGGTGATATTGTTGGATCTGATATATACATCTTGCATACTTATTCAATTGTTTGTTGAACAAATTTATTCCTAAGTGGTGAACGTTCTCTTACGTTGATTGATTGTCGGAAGTTTTTTCAAGTATTCATCGTAATTACCTGTTAGTTACTTATCAACATCTATCGAGGAAGCCCAAATAGCCCAAAGATTAGTGCTTATACATACTGGACACGATTCGGACACAAAATTAGCACAATGTCTGTGTTGTCATGCCCATATTCCGTCATGTCACGTTGTATTTGTTACTGCTTAACATATATATCAATTTATCCTTGATCGCTCGCATGCTCCGTCAAGGCAAAAAATTTCTTTAGCTAATGTTATGGTTTTAGCAGTTTATGCTACCCTACGGCAATACTTTTGTGTTCTGCGCTGTACATACGTTGGTGACATGAGGAGATAATACACTTTACGCTGCTACTTGCCAACCCCTTCACGTTCATTGGGGTTGGCAAGTAGCAGCGTAAACGATATTATCTCCTCATCTCACCAACGTATGTACGGTGCATAACATAAATCCAAAACATAGGAATAATTAGTGTAAATAACCCTATATTCTACTATGTCCACATTTATAACGTCCCCCCCTCAAAGAAGCCCTAACTTCCCGAAGTCCTAGACTCCGACTTTCTCTCGCTCTCTATTCTTCTTTCTCGCTACGATCGGAACCTAAGAATCATCAATGCGTAAGCATCGAAACCATAAAAGTTTGCAGTTGTAAAATAATTGAATTGTTTGTAGTCGTAGATTAATTTTTAGTAATGTTGAAAGGAATGATGTGATTTGATTATATGTTATGATGGTGATATTGTTGGATCTGATATATATATCTTGCATACTTACTCAATTGTTTGTTAAACAAATTTATTCCTAAGTGGTGAACGTTCTCTTACGTTGATTGATTGTCGGAAGTTTTTTCAAGTATTCATCGTAATTACCTGTTAGTTACTTATCAACATCTATCGAGGAAGCCCAAATAGCCCAAAGATTAGTGCTTATACATACTGGACACGATTCGGACACAAAATTAGCACGATGTCTGTGTTGTCATGCCCATATTCCGTCATGTCACGTTGTATTTGTTACTGCTTAACATATATATCAATTTATCTTTGATCGTTCGCATGCTCTATCAATGCAATTTTTTTTAAGCTAATGTTATGGTTTTAGCAGTTTATGCTATCCTACGGCAATACCTTTGTGTTCAGCGCCGTACATACGTTGGTGACATGAGGAGATAATACACTTTATGCTACTACTTGCCAACCCCTTTACGTTCATTAGGGTTGGCAAATATCAGCGTAAAGTGTATTATCTCCTCATCTCACCAACGTATGTATGGCGCATAACATAAATCCAAAACTTAGGAATAGTTAGTGTAAATAACCCTATATTCTACTATGTCCACATTTATAACATCCCCCCTCAAAGAAGCCCTAACTCCCCGAAGTCCTAGACTCCGACTTTCTTTCCCTCTACATTCTCCTTTCTCGCTCCGATCGGAACCTAAGAATCATCAATGCATAAGCATCGAAACCATAAAAGTTTGCAGTTGTAAAATAATTGAATTGTTTGTAGTCGTAGATTAATTTTTAGTATTGTTGAAAGGAATGATGTGATTTGATTATATGTTATGTGTAGGAACCCTAGAGGGGGGGTGAATAGGGTCAAGCTAACTAATCAAGCACTTAGCACAAGCTAATTGGCAATTTAAAAATATAAGTGCAAGAGAAGAAGCAAACACAATACCGACACCCGATATATCCTGGTATCCTCCTAAGAGGCAGTCCAGTCCCGGAACTCTCTCCGGCTTTAATCTACTATTTGAGCAAATAGTTACACACGAGTTTGGATCCGAAGAACTCGCCAACTTCTTACACAAGAGCTTTGATCCGAAGGGCTCTCCAACTTCAACCGAGAGTTTGGATACGAAGATTCCCCAACTTCAACCGAGAGTTTGGATACGAAGACTCTCCAACTTCAACCTTTCACAATAGGTTTTGATCTCCTTCAATAGGATGAAGATCTCACTTTTCAACTCAATAACTCTAACACAATTTGTGAATGGCAAATGAAAGCTTTGTAGAGTTGTTTGTGGATAGGCTTTGGTGGTTTAGAAATTTTTAGGCTCAAAGCATCAACCTTGAATAAAGGGGTTCAAGGCTATTTATAACCAAAGCTTGAAAAGAAGCCAAAGGCAACTTTTCAGTCACGAACCGGCATACCGCCGGTATGATCCGGCATACCGGCGGTATACCGGTCTGGGATTGCAACGGCTAGAAATATAGCCGTTGGGATCATTAATTGCTGAAAATCCGACCGTTGGAATTTCAACATTTCGGAAGCGGTATACCGTCGGTATGGACCGGTATGCCGTCGGTATGCCGGTTTTGTTAACAGAAACTTTCTGTGAACAAAAACCGGTATACCGTCGGTATACACCGGTATACCGTCGGTATGCCGTTTTCCACCAAAAATGATCCTGGGCTTATTTCTGCCCTAACTTTCGATTTTGCCATCCATTTCTTGTGTTTACAAACATTCCTAGGACTCATTACAGACTCCAGATATACTTAGGCAGGTGTAGGCTTCTTCAGAGTCTTGAAATGATGATGGCATGGCTTGGCTTCTTTCCTTGATAGATGTTGGCTTTTTCCCTTGGCGGCAGCTGTCCAAAGATATCCAGTTTATAAAAACTGAATACCTTTCGGGGGCTTCGCCCCCGAACCCCCGACGAGGGGCGCTGCCCCCTCGACCCCCGTCCGCTGACCGGGCAGCGGAACCCCCGGTGCGTGACTCCAGAGATGTCGTCGGGTGGTTCAGAGAAATCTTGTGGGATCCGTCGTCTTTGGCCCACCATGATTTCTTCATAGTATATGTCCACATTTGATCTTGCAAATTGCTTTTCTGCAAATACATGTTAGGCGAACAAAGCAATATACATGTAGCAAGTATGATAAGATAAAGCACATTAGGACTATGCAAAGTTTAAGTATAGGTGCTACGGTGATAGCATAAAAGTTAGTGATATCATAATGATTAAACTTAATTAAATGACCACAATCAAAAACATAGGTTTGATTTTGGCGACCCAATTAAATTTAAGATAGATAAGCTCATATCACTAATATGTAAACCAATAGGCACATATCACCAAAGGTATAAGTATAAGTAGAAATGCTATAGCGATAGTATGAAGATTAGTGATAATGAAATGCTAAACTTAACATATTAACCATATTCAAAAACATGATACAATCATTGGCTAACATTATGATGGTGATATTGTTGGATCTGATATATACATCTTGCATACTTATTCAATTATTTGTTGAACAAATTTATTCCTAAGTGGTGAACGTTCTCTAACGCTGATTGATTGTCGGATTTTTTTTCAAGTATTCATCGTAATTACTTGTTATTTATCAACATCTATCGAGGAAGTCCAAATAGCCCAAAGATTAGTGCTTATACATACTGGACATGATTCAGACACAAAATTAGCACGATGTCTGTGTTGTCATGTCCATATTCCGTCATGTCACGTTGTATTTGTTACTGCTTAACATATATATCAATTTATCCTTGATCGCTCGCATGCTCTGTCAAGGCAAAAAATTTCTTTAGTTAATGTTATGGTTTTAGCAGTTTAGCTATCCTACGGCAATACCTTTGTGTTCTGCGCCGTACATACGTTGGTGACATGAGGAGATAATATACTTTACGCTGCTACTTGCCAACCCCTTAACGTTCATTGGGGCTGGCAAGTAGCAGTGTAAAGTGTATTATCTCCTCACTCACCAACGTATGTATGGCGCATAACATAAATCCAAAACTTAGGAATAGTTAGTGTAAGTAACCCTATATTCTACTATGTCCACATTTATAACGTCCCCCCTCAAAGAAGCCCTAACTCTCCGAAGTCCTAGACTCCGACTTTCTCTCGCTCTCCATTCTCCTTTCTCGCTCCGATCGGAACCTAAGAATCATCAATGCGTAAGCATCGAAACCATAAAAGTTTACAGTTGTAAAATAATTGAATTGTTTGTAGTCGTAGATTAATTTTTAGTATTGTTGAAAGGAAAGATGTGATTTGATTATATGTTATGATGGTGATATTGTTGTATCTGATATATACATCTTGCATACTTATTCAATTGTTTGTTGAACAAATTTATTCCTAAGTGGTGAACGTTTTTAACGCTGATTGATTGTCGGGAGTTTTTTCAAGTATTCATCGTAATTACTTGTTAGTTACTTATCAACATCTATCGAGGAAGTCCAAATAGTCCAAAGATTAGTGCTTATACATACTGGACACAATTCAGACACAAAATTAGCACGATGTCTGTGTTGTCATACCCATATTCTGTCATGTCACGTTGTATTTGTTACTGCTTAACATATATATTAATTTATCCTTGATCGCTCGCATGCTCTGTAAAGGCAAAAAATTTCTTTAGCTAATGTTATGATTTTAGCAGTTTTTGCTATCCTAGGGCAATACCTTTGTGTTCAGCGCCGTACATACGTTGGTGACATGAGGAGATAATACACTTTACGCTGCTACTTGTCAACCCCTTCACGTTCATTGGGGTTGGCAAGTAGCAGCATAAAGGGTATTATCTCCTCATCTCACCAACGTATGTACGACGCATAACATAAATCCAAAACTTATGAATAGTTAGTGTATATAGCCCTATATTCTACTGTCCACATTTATAACGCCCCCCCTCAAAGAAGCCCTAACTCCCCGAAGTCCTAGACTCTGACTTTCTCTCGCTCTCCATTGTCCTTTCTTGCTCCGATCGAAACCTAAGAATCATCAATGCGTAAGCATCGAAACCATAAAAGTTTGCAGTTGTAAAATAATTGAATTGTTTGTAGTCGTAGATTAATTTTTAGTATTGTTGAAAGGAATGTTGTGATTTGATTATATGTTATGATGGTGATATTGTTGGATCTAATATATACATCTTGCATACTTATTCAATTGTTTGTTGAACAAATTTATTCCTAAGTGGTGAACGTTCTCTAACGCTGATTAATTGTTGGGAGTTTTTTCAAGTATTCATCGTAATTTAGTTACTTATCAACATCTATCGAGGAAGCCCAAATAGACCAAAGATTAGTGCTTATACATACTGGACACAATTCGGACACAAAATTAGCACGATGTATGTGTTGTCATGCCCATATTCCGTCATGTCACGTTGTATTTGTTACTGCTTAACATATATCAATTTATCCTTGATCGCTCGCATGCTCTGTCAAGGCAAAAAATTTCGTTAGCTAATGTTATGGTTTTAGCAGTTTATGGTATCCTACGACAATACCTTTGTGTTCTGTGTCGTACATACGTTGGTGACATGAGGAGATAATACACTTTATGCTACTACTTGCCAACCCCTTCACGTTCATTGGTGTCCTTTGGTTGAATTTGAAGCATGTTCTCTATTCCAAAGAGGTAACAGAGAAGTCTAAAGGATTTGCAAGTTGTTTGTAATAGACTTGCCATAATATGTTTGTTGTTATTCGTTCAATGGGTGGTTTTGTTAGCATGATAATGTTTAAATATTTTCCATTGTAAAAGAGTAAAAGTCACTAGCAATAAAATTTGGATAAGTATGGTAACTGTGGTAATAAAGAATGAATCTGTAAACTTGGTTGCTTTTGATGCAAAATATATTTCTGTTTGTATACTTCCTTTATAAGGTTTTCAATGATTTCCGTATGCTGTTATTAGATTGCTATTTGAATATTTAATTTCATGGGATAAACATTTAGTCTATTGTTCCTGAGATTTGTTACTCTTTTAGTCAATTCATGTGAGAGTTTTTTTTTTTTTTTTTTTTTTTTTTTTTTGAATGGTCGGATTGGAGCACATCTAATGGTTTGATTGCAATAATATATAAAATGCTCCTTTTTTTGCATATGCAAAGCATGCTAGAAGTGTTTGTTTCTTCTATATGTAAGTGTTTGTATCAATATTTGGTATGAATGTTATGTCATGTAATCCTTCTCAAAGCGTGCGATTGTTTTTTCTTTTCGTTTTTCTATGTCGTTTGTTTCAACTTTCGGTATTAATGTTCTATCATGTAATCCTTCTCTAATACACACACAGGTAGCCTACAACATTCAGTTTATTCGTTTCAGCCAAACTGAAGTTCCTAAAACTGAAATATAGAAAATCCAAACCGAAACCCGAACCGAAATGAGTCATAACTGAACTGATTTAATCAGTTCCATCTATTCGATTGGGCCTTTTTACTATTTAATGGACAAGACCTTAATTTGGGCTTCTACTTAAAATATATAAAAATAATTTGTTGTTTTGTTCCAAATATAAACGAACTAGCTTATCAAATAAATAAATTGGTATTTCCCAAAACCTATTTGCTGTTCTGATTGAAAGAAGGAACAGGAAAGGATAAGTCATAAGCATCCTACAAAACAAGTTCAAGAACACAGTGATTGGATTGGGGCCTTCCCTATTCTTCTTGTTGTGTACATACAGCAGTGAGAATTTCCAACAGTTTGTTTGATCTTTGGTCCCTACAAGACAGTGTAGCCTTTTGAATTAATCATTAATTCACTCACCATTAACTAAAAATGTAGAAGAAGAGAGTTTTTTTTATATATATTTATATCATGATGAGTAGCATCCTTGATCCATCCATAAAGAATGAATTCTTGAGATAAGAAATAACTTAGGAACATCCTACCTTGTAGTTATTACTAGGTACTCCTCCATGTAAGAGAACAATATCTGCCATCAATTAACTAAAATCTGCCATTAACTACTACTTAGTACTACCAATTTCCAAAACATCTGCTACTAGATGATGATCCCTCCCATAGGCAGCCAATCGATTCAGACCACCCCTCCATGGGCTTCTTCTCGAGCAACTGACACCAGAAATAGTAATCCAGTCTCTCATCCTCTTGCCCACATACAACTCAACCAATCCTACTCCCAGGCCCAGCTAAACCATAATTCAACTTCTACGGTCTTGGATTGGAGGAGGATGGACTCATTGTCGGGAGGGGGGTTGAGTCCTATGGGGGATACCCTGTCCCACTGCTTTGGATTGGAGGAGGATGGACTCGATGTCGGCAGGGGGGTTGAGTCCCATGGGGATGCCTTGTCCCAATGCTGCATCCTTCATGTCCAAATCAAACTGCCTAAGCTTCAAATCTTCTATTTTGGTGCGTGTGATTTATGTTCATGTGCGCATACACGTCCGAGTTAAGAATGTGATCGCTCCCGTGTTTACGGGTCAGGTACATGTGTGAGTGCATGCTTGCCTATCTCACAAAGGTGGGTTTTGGTCGGTCGATAAAATGATCTCAGTTGTCCTTAAATCAATCTAAATCGATTTAATCTCGATTTAGGCATCAATGCCCATTTTAGGGGAAAAACAATGGTTGCAGCTCATTTTCCCTATACATTGGCAGCTTACGAGGGAAATGTTTCCCCGTGGACCTTTCCCTCATTAAGCTGCTCGTAGTTGCCACTGCTACCGCTCTTAGCAACCCCCTCAGTTAGTGGGGTAGTGCTTGCTACAACTACACTAGAGGATATCCACAATAATATTACGACTCACTAATTCTTGTACTCCTCATTGCATTGCTGGCAACACAATGATGTACGATGGTATATGTTTTTGTGTCGATCGGCAAGTAGCATTTGCTTAACTACCGAACCATGGACAACTCCGAACCAACCATCCATGCTTGAAGACCCTGGTGTTTCCACTATCCAACCACAACCTATATGGACATCGTAACTCATCGAAGTCTGGTGAGCGTTTCCCGAACTCTAGCCTCGCACTCCTTGTCAGGATTATGGTGAATCACTCTTGTTTTCGGAAGTCTACAGTTTTTGTATGTACTGTATGTCAATTGTTGTTTCGGTTTAGTGTGAGTAAAATATTAGTTACACATCTTTGTTTTGTTGCGAGCCCTTCCATTTGAGAGCACCTATTGCGGGTATAGATAAACATCGATGTGAGCCCTATCCCAGTGATTGCTAATGGTGCCGCCTTGTGAGGCCTCGTCGATTGGGTGCCTCTGAAGGAGTATGTATAAACACTTGCTCGAGACCCAGTCCGACGAATGAGGGAGCTGCTACTACGAGGAACGGCGCCCAGAAGGTACCATGATCCGTATCCAAAAAGGGAGGGTTGGGGTATCCTTCGGGCTAGCAAAGTGAGACAGAACCCCATAAGACTTTAAAGAGAATCAACCACTATTATCTCGTTGAGTTGTTGCAGATACTCTCATGTAGTTGTAGTGAACCCTACCCCAACGACTGAGGGGGATTTCAACGGTCGGAAGCAGTGGCAACTACGAGTGGCTTCACGGGAGAAGGCGAGGTCCGGAGGGAGCCTTTCGCTACTGGACAACCGATGTATAAGGTACCTACAAATTGTCCTTGTAGGTACCTTATTTCAAAGGGAATCTATTCGGAAACATTTACTATTTATCTGAAGTGTGTAAGCTGTCTTATTAAAGTTGTTGGTTTACTACAAGTTGTCCTTGTAGGTACCTTATTTCAATGGGAGTTTATTCTGAAACATTTACTATTTAACTGAAGTGTGTAAGCTGTCTTATTAAAGATGTTGGTTTATTACTTTGTTTTATGTATGTAGTTGATTGGCATTACGTATTACTTGCAGTAAGACTGTAAAATAACATGGTATTTTGCAAACTCCAGTACCAAACTTTTTCTTGATGCCTTTCACATATATATATATATATATATATATATATATATATATATATATATATATATATATATAAAAGTGTAATCTTTTTATATTGAACTTTCAATTTATACTTTATAATTTTTTGGTCGAGTACAACTTACATTTAAACTCTCTCTCTCTCTCTCTTTCTCTCTCTCTCTCTCTCTCCCTGACCTAAATTTCTCTTGATAATTTGCTACAGCTTTGCAAGATTGATTATGAGGGCAAGGCAAGGAAGGTTGTTGGTTGTGCCTGTGTTGTTGTTAAGATAGGAACCTCATGATTTCCCCCCTTGTACCCTTTGTCTAACTCTAATACAAATTATTTTGAACAAAATTTTACAGGACTATGGGGAGGAGTCTGAGGGACTTCATATATATAGTGCAAGAGTATGTGAAACCTCACTGAGTTATATGATTGCTCATCTTAGTTGCCAGTGTCTACAAATTTTTGAATCTATATATCAGCTAGGTTATGACTGGAGTCTTTGATGTTAGTTTGTTTAGATTCTGAATTGATGTATTGTCTTTTGCCGTCACAAAGACTTGAAAATGGTTTGAGTTGAATTCAGTGACGTTCAAATTGAGTTTGTCGACAGTTGTTCATATGTTATAATCTCAAATTCATAACTTGTAAAGTACTATAGTTCATGCACTACTAAAATAAGGCAAATTAGCGACGTCATGATACGTCGCTAATAATGACAATTACGTCGCTAATCGTAATTGGCGACGGCTTCAGCGACGTAAAATGAAGGTCGCTTTTAAGCTAGTCGCAGATGGCAAATTCATCGCCCTACGTCGCTGTTTGCGACGTCCCAGCCGTGTCGCTAGGTCGTCGCAAAGTTAGCGACGTAGCGCGACGAAAACATTACGTCGCAAACTTAGCGACGTAGTGCGACTTCTTAGCGACGTTTAGTTCTATTGACGTGATGACGTGGCATGCCTGCCACGTCAGCAAGGTGGCGACGTACAGCGACGTAACGCCGCTAATTAGCGACGTATAGCGACGTCCACTATACGTCGCTATCCGTCGCTATCCGTCGCAGACTACTGAAAAAAATTAAAAAATATAATGTGTATTTTTGTTATGCTGTGTGTCTGTGTTTACAGTGTGTGTGAAGTGCAGTGTTCGAACCATCGACAGTTTCGCTTACTGTTCTATGTTTTATCTTGGATAGAAAGAGCAACAGTTCATGGTGCACTTCTCAGAGCTTCCTCTTCACGTCCTTCACCTTTTCGGGATCCTGTACGACGTCCCGAGAGAGTGAAGGATGTGAAAATGAAGCTCTCAGAATTACACCCTGAACAGTTGCTCTTTCTGTCCAAGATAAAACATACAACAGTAATCGAAACTATCGATGGTTCCGAACACTACATTTCACATACACTGTAAACACAGACACACATCATCATAAAAATACACATTATATTTTTTTTAAAATTTGGACAGCACCTCCTTTGTATATCAGATCATCGCTTATAACCCAGCGTAGGTATATTTGTCATCCCCGTCACAGATATCATCATAATTAAGTCTCCCATCATAACAGTCTACAACTAATAGATGAATAACAGTCTCCCATCATAACAGTCTACAACTAAATATCATACATGTACTCAATAAAAATACCAACAAATTAAATATCACAAACATACATGTCCAACAAACATACATGTCCTACAGAGTCAAAAAATAATGAAAATCAGTGTACAGAACGGTCAATGGGCCCATAGGGCCAATACATACAAAGATGATAAAAAAAATATACTGGATCACTGAGGACCCCTGCTGCGCATCTGGGATAGAATGTACTCATACTGCTCCTGGGTGAGCTGCACCGTAGGGGCAGTAGGAGGCAGTGCAATCTCGGGAGTCGGCGCCGTCGATGGACCGGGAGGACGTATCTGCTCCAGCTCTCGCAGTCGCTCACCATGCGCAGCCAGGGTACTCACCATCCTCTGAGTACTCTCCTCAATCGAAGCCGATACCTGAGTGAGTGAGACAGACATGGTCCTCTGCGATCCCTCCAGCTCGACCTGTCTATGCTCTGTGCGCTGCGTAGACTCGGTGAGCGTGTGCAAGCTGGCAGCTGTAGCCTGCTGCAGACTCATCAGCTCCTGTATACTGCGCTCGACCGCATCAAATCGTCCGGTAATCATCGGAGGGTCGGATCGTCGCTCGACCGCATCAGAAATCTGCTGCTGCAACTCGCGACGCAGCTCGTCGATCTGACGACGAATATCCTGAGCTCGTGATGACGCCTGCGAAGCCGAAGACTGCGCACTGACAGAGGGGGCCCGAGATGCCTCCGAAGCCAAATACGCGCCGTAGGATCCCGTACCGTAGTACGTACACATCTGAAGACCGCCAACGACGGTCATCCAGAGGTCGTACGGCGATGGAGCTGTAGGCGGCTGGGAGGAAGTACCAGCCTGTCACGCTCCAGAACCAAAATACCGGAGAACGGGGACAGACATAGCCAGCTACGCAATCCTAAAGTACGTTAATACTCTGAAATCACGTATAAGCTGTCAAGACATAGGGGTTACTCTACAAACCATCAGTCAATCCTATGGTTTAACAATCCTAGGTATCTCAATCACAGGCAATTATACAAGAGCAGAGAGTACGATCATCATACATACAATAGTAAGACATCCCGAACCATATATACATGAATGATCATGAAGCCAGTACCACAGAACTGATGACTAGCTAGAGTATTAGTCGTACATGATAAGGACTAGCTATAGTCTAGAATACACATATCATGTTTATGCCTGTAGGCTACAATATCAAGAAAAATACCAAAACACGAGCTAAACACGTGCTCGGGGCTAAACGTTACAAGAGGAGAATTCACATATCAGTGGGAGAATGAAGAAGAAACCCACTGAGGCACTCTAGTGCTCCGGCTGGTCACCGTCGAGTAGATGGTGCGGTAGATCCTTCGGGCTCTTCTTATCAGAATCCTGGCCATGCAAAGCCAGTGGGGTCAGACCCCAAATAGCAAGTACCACAAAGGAGGCCGAACTATGAACTTAAAACCAACAATCATAGGCAATCAACAGGGAGAGAAAGCAATAAGTAAAGGAGGATCGAGATTCGTGCAGTACCAATGCACTTATCCCGAACATAGGAAGACAATAAGTAAACCATCATTGAACATAAAGTAAACTGGAGAACATGTTAAATAAATAGAACTGGGCAATATACGAAGAGAGGACGAAGGTACTGTTCCGAAAGCCAGGTTACAACCCTTAAACCAAACAAGGACCGGGATTGTAACCCTTCGTCTGAACAGAACTTGGTCTCTGATCATTTATTACTAGAGGTGACAATCATTAAGTGACAATCAGAGAGTGACAATACTGAGTACAATACATTAGAGTGACAATCATTGCCACCATTATCCTGGAACAATTAGGAATTGGATCTAGACAAGACTTAGACTGGGAAGGTGATATACGATGGGATAACCATGAGACTATTCAGAGAACCAGGTTACAACCCGTAAACCAAACAAGGACCGGGGTTGTAACCCTTTGTCTGAACCGAACTTGGTTTCTTCCACCATTTATCGGCAAGATAAAATAAGAAATCAGGACATGTAACAATCATATACAAGATCAAGACAAGACAGACTGAACTCCATCCAACATTTATGGCCAAGCAATGAGTACGGCTTGATACTTTAACTAACTAGGGTTATCACAAGCCTTAGTTACTAGCAATATGCAATGAGATATTCCTCCAGCCACAAGCCCTGCAGCTAATCCAGGTTATCCAGGCGACTTGGATTCATTAAGCAGTTATCAATAATTATTAGGTAGCTTGGTGTGCACCACATGACAGTGTGCGTAGAAATTGTTTCATGAAGTGCCCCACATGACAGTGGGCTGGAAATGTGTCCTACTCGACTGCAGGCTACAAGTCCAAACAATTGTGGCCGGGATTGTAAGCCCCCTGAATTTCAGGGTTTATTTTAAATTTTCTAAATGAATTATTTTCGATAAATATTTTATATTAATTTAAATACGTATTTTGCAGCGTATTTCGTATTTTTTTGATTTTCGTAATGCTTTGAAATTTTTTCTAACTTATAGATTTTTCCTTGGCCGGCATACCGCCAGTATACCGGAGTATACCGACGATATACCGTCCAGACAGATTTTCTACATTTTAGATATTTTCTATTTCAGATATTTTGATGAATAGTGTTTTAAATATTTTGATGAATAGTATTTTGGAGATTTTGATGAATAGTGTTTAGATATTTTCGTAAATAGTGTAGATGCACCCTATTACCCAATGGACATTTGGTTTTGTTTGAATGGCCATGATTGACTTAGATTTTGACATGGATCACGATCCAACGGCTAAGATTAATTCCCCCTTCTATATATACCCTTTCACTTTCTCTCTCCTTTCTCTTTTCATTCTCTTCACTCTCTCTTTCCACTTCTTCTTCCTTTCTCTTCCCTTGGAACTTTGCTGGGAGCTTGGCCTTGAGGTCTAGAGTGTGGTTTCGTATCCCTCTTGGTGGTGGAGTAGAAGATTAGGCTTGGAGCTTAACCTAGGCAAGTGCATCTTGCTCAAAAGTGGCATGACCATACTTTATTTTTGTTTTCCATGGAAACTAGAGTTTTATTGGCCTATAATTTGCTTCTTTAAATTTTTAACATGTTTAGTATATAGCACTTTTAGTTTTGATTGACAGTATTGCGTAGATCTGAGTTTCTAGATACGATTTTCAAGTATTTTGAGGTTTTGATCTATCAAATATTTTGATTTGTGAAAACTAATACTTCCATGTTGTTGAAAATTCAATTCTATTCAATTTTGACTTTTGAAAGTCCGAATTTTGATTTAAAATGAAGTTTTTATGGCCGAAACAAGTTTTAGCAAAAATCTGGATTTTGTTGCTGTTTGGAAAAACGGTATACCGCAGGTATGCCGCAGTATACCACCGGTATGTCATTTTTGGCACCAGAAACTTACTGTCTTTAGTCCGGTATACCGCCGGTATGCCGTAGTATACCGTCGGTATGCCGTTTTATGTTGTTTTATGCTGTTTTAGGCTGTTTTTGCCCGTTTTTGATATTTTCTCGATTGTAATAGACTCTTAACATGATTAGATGACCTTGGATAGTTAAAGAATGATTGTACACTCTATATATATGGTACATGCTTATGTTCACGTATTGTTCTATGTCCAAATTATAGATAGTGGCCTGTTATGGTGCACTCCAGATTACTATATATGCCTAGCTCGATATAGTGGCTCGTAGTAGCGCACTCATGACTTGATTTTCTTATTGATTTCTAGATCCTAGAAAGTTAGTTTGAGTATAGTGTCACCCCACATTGGACTTGGAATTGACCGGAGTTGACCAGTTGACCAAAGTCAACTATAAGTCAACCTCTGACCCAGTTTGTCTTAGTTTGCCCTAGTTAACTAGACATTATAGTATGTCTTTTCACCCTGATTAGCTATTGTATTATCTCATCTTTAGGACTGTGGCTTCACTTCGAGCCTTGATTCATATTGATAGCAGGATCCCAGGCAAGTACATCTACAAACTCATTTACTGTCTTTTAATGCTAGAACATGTATTAACCCTGTTAAAATACTGATCATTGAGGTAGCAAGTTAAATCTTCATATGTTGTATTACTTCCAGTACCTGCCATGCTTATACTGCTCCCAGTATCTCCTACATGTTTTTACTGTTCTCGTATCTCTCACATGTTATATATATATGGGTTGTGGGGAAACTGACAGTTGAGTACGTGATCATGACCCCCCTATAGTAGCGAGCGAGGTCGCATTTTATATGCATACCTTATCGTAGGCCATTATCCCGTATTTCTGTACGGATGTACACCTATGCTTGTGCACTTGTACGTATGTACATTTTATTTACATTGTGCCTCAGCACTTTGTACATCTATTGACCGATCACGTACCTGCTACAGTTTTAAACATTACATATATATCTGTCTCTATGACATATGTATCCTTGCCATGATAGATTATGAGATATACCATGATTCCAGATATGCCATGTTCCCTATGTTACTATGTTACTGTGATCCCAGTTGTACCATGAGGCCATGTTTCCAATATTTCCTGTTTTATAGATTTATCACACCATGTTTCTTGTTGTACATCTCTTTCATTATATGTTCAGTATTTTAGTTGTAGAGGTTGTACTTGCTCCCGTCCTGACAGGATAACGTTGTAGGTATACTTTTCGAGGAGGAAATGCTATGTGTTACATATTATGACACTGATTTTGAGGACCTGGTCTTTGCTCCAGTAGAGGCCCCAGCGGGAAACCTTGCTTAGTTATCTTTTTGTTTTTTTTGAGACTTAGACTCTGTCTGTACTTGTATTTGGATACTGGACTTTGTCTCCAGTTAGATACTTATAAAGTGTATTATCAAGTATGTGCTTATGTTACCTTCGCTTATAGATGCTGTGTTGTAATGAACCTTAAATGTGATTTTAGAAATGTTAGCTGCTTAGTTCCTTTATTGTTTATTCTAGAACAGCTTACTGCGCTTTAACCAAGCGTAGGCTGGACATGGCTCGACCCGGCCCAATAATTTGGGTATCGGGTCGTGACATATTTTCAGTGGTGGCCCATGCAGGTCCAGACTTAAGTTGTTTGGTTACGTTATTGTACCAAACATGCCTGCAATTAGGATCTAGGACAACTTGATAACACTAGGAATAACATTTAGAACACCTAGAGGAATGCTAGGATTGCAACATAGGAGAACTCGTCACAGCATAGGACCGTTAACTGTATTTAGTCTCTTGTTTGTATTTCAGTGGGTCAATTTAGACCAAGTTTGTACCCTTGGGATGACCCCTGAGGATCTCACTCTAATCTTATCTAGAAATCTGTTTTCACTTATTTCTATTTGTTCTTCCTTAAATTCGTTGTTGAATGTAATTTCTGATTTTTGTTGTTGACGTTGATCTTGCATCGTGATAAATTTTGTGGATTAAATTGTTATATATCCTGATAAGGTAAATGTCTGCTTTAGTTATGAAGTTTAGAATTTATCGCAGCCATATTAGCTGGTATGACAAAAACATAGAGCCTGATTTTGGATATACTATTTTATTCATAGAATTTAGATTTTCTTGCAGCCATACCGGTTGGCGTGGCGAGGATTCTAGATAACATGATTATAGGGTGTATACCATAGTTATGACTCTATCGTTTATTGCATCTAAGCATACTGGTGTGGCAAAAATTCTGGCAACATGATTCTAGATAGATGTGTATGGTTATCAGAACATATCTTAAATTGATTCACTTCTTTTGACCTAATGAACAAGAATGATTCCTACTATTATTTCTTGTTTCGTCATTCTTTCTTTCCTTCTCATCGTATGATAATTTCCTCGTCTTACCATTATTTTCTTCGTCTTGATTAACTATGTCCCGATTTCACCAATCATCTATCTTGTACCTTTTCTTGTCAACTACACTGTTAAATCATTTAAATTCTTGTATCTCTTTACCTTAAAAAAGTTAAGTGTCGTAAATCATCTAGATCAGAAGGCATATTTTGTTATCAAGTGATATCTTCGTAGGAATATGAGATTTTGGAAAGAAAAAAAAAAGAGACTTCGTGGATAATTTTATTTAAGGTGGATAATATTTGAAAGTGTACGATGAAGAGAATATGAAAGCTGGTTTTATAATGGAGAATAAATTTTGTAAGGCCTAGTAGTATTAGATTCGATTTGGAGGAGCGTGATTTGAACAAGTTCAAGGATTTCATAAACTTGATTTAGAGGTTTCGGATCAATTTATGACAATGTGGAAGAATTTGGAATTAAAGATGATTTTAAAGATGATTAAGTGGATAGTTTTGAGTTATATGTTTTTGGAAATTAGCAATTAGGCCTATGGTAAACATGTTAATGTTCAATCTTTATGACAGAAGGGTACAGTTTTGGTAGTAGTCATATAAATGTTGAATTTCACATTGGACTTGTGAGATAAAGGTATAAATGGCAATTAATGATCAGATAAATTTGATAGTATCAGAGAGATGATTAACTTGACTTCCTTATGAAACTTGTCTTTTTCTATCATAAAGGAAATTTGACTTATTCCTTATCCTTGATTTGTTTCTCAAATTTCAATATCGTTACGATTTTGATCCCCTCTGATTATGACCGAATGAGCAGGAATAAATTCTTATTATCATTCTTTTCGGTCTTGATTAACTCTGTTCTATCTACATCTACAATTAGGATTATAGGTTCTCTAGGACTCTCCAACAGGATTGCTTTCGTGTTATCTTTTGGACATAATTATCTTTGTGTTCCGTCTTTCCTATGACTTGACTAAACTCTTTTTTTAACCTCTTGGATAATTCTTTTCGTTATGTATTCCATTGTCTTCGTACCATTCTTGGAGATATTCTGACGAACTTTCCGTCTTGCTTGACCTTTAACTTGTTTGGACACTGTTATGGATTGCTTGACCCAGTCTTAGGCCTTGTTACCTTTTATTTGATAGACGACCGAAATAGCCAAATCTTGTTAACTGATTTTGTAGTATAACTATAAATGTATTGTGTGTTTGTGATAAATACTTTTCCTAGGGATTGGTTAGATTAAGCTTATAGGACAAGTATGGGTGACTGACAGTAGTAGACTTGGAAACCATTAAGAACGATTGTATTGATAGTATGACTTGATGATAGGGTATCCAAGATGGAATAATGAGATATTATATTGTTATGACTATGGATTGAGGATTAGAATCTTGTGCTTAGCAGTTTGAGGATTTAGCATTTATAGAATTTTGGTTGGTTATCTATAGCTAATTACATGTGATTAAATATAGAACGATATGTGGATTGATATAGAATAAGTTAGAATGAGTTATCGTATTGCGTACGAGATCGAAAAGATATCAGTTAAAACGACAAAGAACGAGGCAAAGACATATGTACATTGGTAATTAATAAATCGGGAGTTTTGAAATCGAGGATTTATATTCGGAGGACTTGTTGAGTAAAAAGAAGAAGGGTCTACGCCAAGAATAAGAATTGAATGTATGATTTCAAGGAGAAACTGTAGGAAAGGATTGACGACAAATGATGCAAAGGAACGATGGATTGATAGAATATGGATACTTAGGATGCAATAAAAAATCCAGTATTTACAATTGAGGTTGAAAATATGGTTGATGATTAAGCATTGTTTGCTTATGAACATATACCCAGAGAATGACCTATATTTTAGGGTACATAAATGTTTCATATTAGTATGGAAGATTCTAAAGGATATATGACGTAGTTTATGATAGAAGGACTTAGTTGAACCTAAACCAAAAAGATTGTAAGGAGAAACAGAAGAGATGATTTCAAGGATAGCAGTTTGAGTATCGTAGCCAGAGCAGCTACGTGTTATAGTTTGACCTATGGGATAATTTTTAATTTCGAGGACGAAATTTTTGTAAGGTGGGTAGGATGTAAGCCCCCTGAATTTCAGGGTTTATTTTAAATTTTCTAAATGAATTATTTTTGATAAGTATTTTATATTAATTTAAATACGTATTTTGCAGCGTATTTCGTATTTTCTTGATTTTCGTAATGCTTTGAAATTTTTCTAACTTATAGATTTTTCCTTGGCCGGCATACCGCCAGTATACCGGAGTATACCGACGACATACCGTCCAGACAGATTTTCTACATTTTAGATATTTTCCATTTCAGATTTTTTGATGAATAGTGTTTTAAATATTTTGATGAATAGTGTTTTGGATATTTTGATGAATAGTGTTTAGATATTTTCGTGAATAGTGTAGATGCACCCTATTACCAAATGGATATTTGGTTTTGTTTGAATGGCCATGATTGACTTAGATTTTGACATGGATCACGATCCAACGGCTAAGATTAATTCCCCCTTCTATATATACCCTTTCACTTTCTCTCTCCTTTCTCTTTTCATTCTCTTCACTCTCTCTTTCCACTTCTTCTTCCTTTCTCTTCCCTTGGAGCTTTGCTCGGAGCTTGGCCTTGAGATCTAGAGTGTGGTTTCGTATCCCTCTTGGTGGTGGAGTAGAAGATTAGGCTTGGAGCTTAACCTAGGCAAGTGCATCTTGCTCAAAAGTGGCATGACCATACTTTATTTTTGTTTTCCATGGAAACTAGAGTTTTATTGGCCTATAATTTGCTTCTTTAAATTGTTAACATGTTTAGTATATAGCACTTTTGGTTTTGATTGACAGTATTGCGTAGATCTGAGTTTCTAGATATGATTTTTGAGTATTTTGAGGTTTTGATCTATCAAATGTTTTGATTTGTGAAAACTAATACTTCCATGTTGTTGGAAATTCAATTTTGACTTTTGAAAGTCCGAATTTTGATTTAAAATGAAGTTTTTATGGCCGAAACAAGTTTTAGCAAAAATCTGGATTTTGTTGCTGTTTGGAAAAATGGTATACCGCCGGTATGCCGCAGTATACCGCCGGTATGCCGTTTTTGGCACCAAAAACTTACTGTCTTTAGTCCGGTATACCGCCGGTATGCCGCAGTATACCGCCGGTATGCCGTTTTATGTTATTTTATGCTGTTTTAGGCTGTTTTTTGCCCGTTTTTGATATTTTCTCGATTGTAATAGACTCTTAACATGATTAGATGACCTTGGATAGTTAAAAAATGATTGTACACTCTATATATATGGTACATGCTTATGTTCACGTATTGTTCTATGTCCAAATTATAGATAGTGGCCTGTTATGGTGCACTCCAGATTACTATATATGCCTAGCTCGATATAGTGGCTCGTAGTAGCGCACTCATGACTTGATTTTCTTATTGATTTCTAGACCCTAGAAAGTTAGTTTGAGTATAGTGTCACCCCACATTGGACTTGGAATTAACCGGAGTTGACCAGTTGACCAAAGTCAACTATAAGTCAACCTCTGACCCAGTTTGTCTTAGTTTGCCCTAGTTAACTAGACATTATAGTATGTCTTTTCACCCTGATTAGCTATTGTATTATCTCATCTTTAGGACTGTGGCTTCACTCCGAGCCTTGATTCATATTGATAGCAGGATCCCAGGCAAGTACATCTACAAACTCATTTACTGTCTTTTAATGCTAGAACATGTATTAACCCTGTTAAAATACTGATCATTGAGGTAGCAAGTTAAATCTTCATATGTTGTATTACTTCCAGTACCTGCCATGCTTATACTGCTCCCAGTATCTCCCACATGTTTTTACTGTTCTCGTATCTCTCACATGTTATATATATATGGGTTGTGGGGAAACTGACAGTTGAGTACGTGATCATAACCCCCCTATAGTAGCGAGCGAGGTCGTATTTTATATGCATACCTTGTGTAGGCCATTATCCCGCATTTCTGTACGGATGTACACCTATGCTTGTGCACTTGTACGTATGTACATTTTATTTACATTGTGTCTCAGCACTTTGTACATCTATTTACCGATCACGTACCTGCTACAGTTTTAAACATTACATATACATCTGTCTTTATGACATATGTATCCTTGCCATGATAGATTATGAGATATACCATGATTCCAGATATGCCATGTTCCCTATGTTACTATGTTACTGTGATCCCAGTTGTACCATGAGGCCATGTTTCCAGTATTTTCTGTTTTATAGATTTATCACACCATGTTTCTTGTTGTACATCTCTTTCATTATATGTTCAGTATTTTAGTTGTAGAGGTTGTACTTGCTCCCGTCCTGACAGGATAACGTTGTAGGTATACTTTTCGAGGAGGAAATGCTATGTATTACATATTATGACACTGATTTTGAGGACCTGGTCTTTGCTCCAGTAGAGGCCCCAGCGGGAAACCTTGCTTAGTTAGCTTTTTGTTTTTTTTTTAGACTTACACTCTGTCTGTACTTGTATTTGGATACTGGACTTTGTCTCCAGTTAGATACTTATAAAGTGTATTATCAAGTATGTGCTTATGTTACCTTCGCTTATAGATGTTGTGTTGTAATGAACCTTAAATGTAATTTTAGAACTGTTAGCTGCTTAGATCCTTTATTGTTTATTCTAGAACAGCTTACTGTGCTTTAACCAAGCGTAGGCTGGACATGGCTCGGCCCGGCCCAATAATTTGGGTATCGGGTCGTGACAGGGATAACGGGATCGCCTGTAACTGGGGAAATCTCTCATGACTACTGAATTATTCTAGTTATTAGCCTTAGCCATTTACAGTGGGTACCTATGACCGTGGTACTCAGGGGTCCCAGTCCTAGACATGATGCAAGACAAGACTGGTTCATTTGTACAAGCACAATCGTCCACGGTGTCCAGGTCATTCATTCTTGTCGTATCATGTTAGCCGTCGCAACAGCATTATCAAGGAATATTATGTCAGGTTTATCATGTCAAGAGTGCACCACATCGGGCCACTATCATGTCATGTTTGTCATGTCAAATCATCATGTCAGGAGTGCACCACGGCGGGTCACTATCAAGTCATGTCATTTATCAGGAAGGGAAGAAACTTGCGCAATTAAATAATAATATATTTATAATATATATATATATTCTTGAAGCCAAGGAGAAACTCTACAACTTTCATGTTGGGAGTGGAAAGAAATTCTGACCACAATTCAGACAGATAAAATATTTAAACAATCAAAGTGGACCCCATGCGGCCCAAAAGTGGGAGAACATACGTGCGGTCCAAAGAGAATGGGAGGCCACCCATGCGGCCAGCCAAAGCTTATGCGGCCAAAAAAAATAACTGAAGGGGGGCCATGCGGCCAACATTAAATGCCAGCAAGAAATATTCATGCAATCAGAAAAGACAAAGAGAGTGGGACCCGCAATAAATGCAAATGTCCACTCAAGTAAAAGAAAAGGTCACGTGGCCACTCAAGTACAGAGGCCATGTGGGACCCAACAATTAATGCAGTAAGAAAAGGTTCACGTAGACCACTTAAATATTGGTTCACGTGGCCAAGCAATTATTATACATATTATAATATGCCATCCAAGTACATAAGGCCATGCGGCCAAGAATTTAAAGGCCAAGCAATATAGCTCATGCGGCCAAGTTTATATATAAGCATGCGGCCATAAATATAGACCCATGCGGCTAGCTTGCAAGCCTTACATGCAAGCATTAAGCAAGCTGGTGTAGCTTTAACAAATACAAAGGTGCATTAATGCTAATAGTGCACGTAAGAAAATTAAGTAAGTCTTGTTCCCATGCATGCATTAGATGCTAAAGTGCATTAAATGCCAATAATGCATGCAAGAAAATGAAGCAAGCTTTGTATGCATGTATTAGATGCTTAACGTGGCTTTGGCCTATGCGGCCAACTACTTTATTTCTAAAGCCATGCGGCTACTGAATGTTGCAAGTAAATTTGTATGCCAAAAATTGTATGCCAAAAATTAATGCATACCAATTAACTAAAGGCTATGGCCTAGCAAAATTAATACATACAAAACAAATAAGAAGGCCATGCGGCTCAGATTAATTTATAGGCATGCAAGCTTGCTTGTATGCATGCATGTAACATGGCATGCGGTCAAGAATTCCTCAAATGGCCATATGCGGCCAGGAATCCTTAAATGGCCATATGCGGCCAGGACTCAAATGGCCTATGCGGCCAAAATATAGACAAGTAATGCTAATGTGCATGCATTAATTGCTTAATAAAATACAAATGCATGCCTTAATGGCTTAATAAAATACTAACGCATGCATTGCATGCGGCTGGTGCATTCCATGCTAAGGATGCAAGCATAAAATAAAGCTAATGCATTAATTAGGCTAATGCATTATTTTAATAGGCCATGCATGCAGAATGCATCAATTATTACTAATAGGCCATGCATTATTATAATGCATTTGCACTCCCATGCGGCCAACTGTGCTGCAACTAATATATATAAAATAATGCTCCATGCGGCCAGCAAATATTTCGACGGCCATGCGGCCAGAAATATTTACTCATGCGGCCAGCAAATATCAAAAGTGTAATTAATGGCTCTCACAGAGAACATGTCCATGGAAAACACCATGGCCTCCATGCTCCTCCAAACAACAATAGGAACCCAAATCCAGACTCCCGTACGTCAAATTTGGGTAAAATGAAATTTTCTACAACATGGAACCATCGGTTGACAAAAATATACAAGTTCGACAGATCAAAACCCACGAAAACCGAAAATACCACAATGCTAGATCTACAACAATTTACTTTGTAAAACTGAAAACTCCAAGTTCTAAGTATGCTTAGAATCATGCAAGAAAAAAGATGGAACAAATAGAAATAAATTTGTTCAAGGTTCGGCAAGGTGTACTTGTCTCTCTCTCTAATGGCTAGGGGTGAATGAGGAGGGAGAGAGAAAAGTGGCTTATATAACAAGCTCAAGTGATCTCCACCATTCATTCCTCTCCACTCAATCTAAACCATACACCTCATCTCATAAAGAACCAAACCAAACCAAGTCAAAGTGGAACCGAACCAATAAAACCAAATCCAAGTTAAACCAAGTCATGAAAATCCTACACTTAGGAAAATTTTAAAATATCACGCAAATCGATAAATACGAAATACGGCTCAAATAAACACGTATTCGTATAAAATATCGATACAGTGAGACGGGTCTCACAACTCTCCACACCTTAGAAAAATTTCGTCCTCGAAATTTCCTGAGGCTAGTTGAGCAAGATAACAAAAAAAAAGCTCCAGGAAACTCAACAATCTCAATAAATCAAGCATGGCATATAAGTAAAATAAAACAATCAGTAATGTAAATAAATGCTTAAGCGGTAAATAAATGCATAAGAACAATTACAATCATGATCAAGAAGGACTGGAGACATATGGATCAATATGTCTCCTGAGACAGTTGTGTAGAAACCAACGTCCTCGCTGGCCTAAGCTGATTCCCAAAAATGGATAAAAGTCAAGCCTCAAGGTAAGTCAGTACCAATGACTTAATTCAAGACATGAATCTACCCAGGACGTGTCATCATAGTTGAAACAGATGCATGAACTTTATCACCTGTCTCAAGATACGAAGACAGAAGTGACTGGCTAATCGGGATGGACTGACATCTCTGCCTGCATGCTGAGACTGATCCTCCATAACTGGCCTGGCTGAAGAATGTTGAGCTGCCCTCGGCAAAATACGAACAAGATAATCAGAAGGATCAAGAACAATGCCCTTGAAAGTTGAAGGACACATGATCAAATCATGGGAACAGGAATGATCAACGATCAAAACAGATATCAAGTCAAGTATCAGAGGTAGAGAATAATCTGAAGGAGATCAATAAGGATAATCGTGATTGAGATATCTAAACATGGTAACCCCCGCAAATCTGAAATTCGAGACCTGCATGGGCCACCACTAAAACCATGTCACGCCCCAAAACCAGAATACCGGAGAACGGGGGCAGACATAGCCAGCTACGCAATCCCAAAGTACGTTAATACTCTGAAATCACGTATAAGCTGTCAAGACATGGGGGTTACTCTACAAACCATCAGTCAATCCTATAGTTTAACAATCCTAGGTATCTCAATCACAGGCAATTATACAAGAACAGAGAGTACGATCATCATACATACAATAGTAAGGCGTCCCGAACCATATATACATGAATGATCATGAAGCCAGTACCACAGAACTTATGACTAGCTAGAGTATTAGTCGTACATGATAAGGACTAGCTATAGTCTAGAATACACATATCATGTTTATGCCCGTAGGCTACAATATCAAGGAAAATACCAAAACACGAGCTAAACACGTGCTCGGGGCTAAACGTTACAAGAGAAGAATTCACATATCAGTAGGAGAATGAAGAAGAAACCCACTGAGGCACTCTGGTGCTCCGGCTGGTCACCGTCGAGTAGATGGTGCGGTAGATCCTTCGGGCTCTTCTTATCAGAATCCTGGCCATGCAAAACAAGTGGGGTCAGACCCCAAATAGTAAGTACCACAAAGGAGGCCGAACTATGAACTTAAAACCAGCAATCATAGGCAATCAACAGGGAGAGAAAGCAATAAGTAAAAGAGGATCAAGATTCGTGCAGTACCAATGCACTTATCCCGAACATAGGAAGACAATAAGTAAACCATCATTGAACATAAAGTAAACTGGAGAACATGTTAAATAAATAGAACTGGGCAATATACGAAGAGAGGACGAAGGCACTGTTCCGGAAGCCAGGTTACAACCCTTAAACCAAACAAGGATCGGGATTGTAACCCTTCGCCTAAACAGAACTTGGTCTCTGATCATTTATTGCTAGAGGTGACATTCATTAAGTGACAATCAGAGAGTGACAATACTGAGTACAATACATTAGAGTGACAATCATTGCCACCATTATCCTGGAACAATTAGGAATTGGATCTAGACAAGACTTAGACTGGGAAGGTGATATACGATGGGATAACCATGAGACTATTCAGAGAACCAGGTTACAACCCGTAAACCAAACAAGGACCGGGGTTGTAACCCTTTGTCTGAACCGAACTTGGTTTCTTCCACCATTTATCGGCAAGATAAAATAAGAAATCAGGACATGTAACAATCATATACAAGATCAAGACAAGACAGACTGAACTCCATCCAACATTTACGGCCAAGCAATAAGTACGGCTTGATACTTTAACTAACTAGGGTTATCACAAGCCTTAGTTACTAGCAATATGCAATGAGATGTTCCTCCAGCCACAAGCCCTGCAGCTAATCCAGGTTATCCAGACGACTTGGATTCATTAAGCAGTTATCAATAATTATTAGGTAGCTTGGTGTGCACCACATGACAGTGTGCGTAGAAATTATTTCATGAAGTGCCCCACATGACAGTGGACTGGAAATGTGCCCTACTCGACGGCAGGCTACAAGTCCAAACAATTGTGGCCGGGATAACGGGATCGCCTGTAACTGGAGAAATCTCTCATGACTACTGAATTATTCTAGTTATTAGCCTTAGCCATTTACAGTGGGTACCCATGACCGTGGTACTCAGGGGTCCCAGTCCTAGACATGATGCAAGACAAGACTGGTTCATTTGTACAAGCACAATCGTCCACGGTGTCCAGGTCATTCATTCTTGTCGTGTCATATTAGCCGTCGCAACAGCATTATCAAGGAATATTATGTCAGGTTTATCATGTCAAGAGTGTGCCACATCGGGCCACTATCATGTCATGTTTGTCATGTCAAATCATCATGTCAGGAGTACACCACGGCGGGTCACTATCAAGTCATGTCATTTATCAGAGAGGGGAAAAACTTACGCAATTAAATAATAATATATTTATAATATATTTATTCTTGAAGTCAAGGAGAAACTCTACAACTTTCATGTTGGGAGTGGAAAGAAATTCTGACCACAATTCAGGCAGATAAAATATTTAAACAATCAAAGTGGACCCCATGCGGCCCAAAAGTGGGAGAACATACGTGCGGTCCAAAGAGAGTGGGAGGCCACCCATGCGGCCAGCCAAAGCTTATGCGGCCAAAAAAAATAACTGAAGGGGGGCCATGCGGCCAACATTAAATGCCAACAAGAAATATTCATGCAATCAGAAAAGACAGAGAGTGAGACCCGCAATAAATGCAAGTGTCCACTCAAGCAAAAGAAAAGGTCACGTGGCCACTCAAGTACAGAGGCCATGTGGGACCCAACAATTAATGCAGTCAGAAAAGGTTCACGTAGACTATTTAAATATTGGTTCACGTGGCCAAGCAATAATTATACATATTATAATATACCATCCAAGTACATAAGGCCATACGGCCAAGAATTTAAAGGTCAAGCAATATAGCTCATGCGGCCAAGCTTATATATAAGCATGCGGCCATAAATATAGACCCATGCGGCTAGCTTGCAAGCCTTACATGCAAGCATTAAGCAAGCTGGTGTAGCTTTAACAAATGCAAAGGTGCATTACATGCTAATAGTGCACGTAAGAAAATTAAGTAAGTCTTATTCCCATGCATGCATTAGATGCTAAAGTGCATTAAATGCCAATAATGCATGCAAGAAAATGAAGCAAGCTTTGTATGCATGCATTAGATACTTAACGTGGCTTTGGCCTATGCGGCCAACCACTTTATTTCTAAAGCCATGCGGCTACTGAATGTTGCAAGTAAATTTGTATGCCAAAAATTGTATGCCAAAAATTAATGCATACCAATTAACTAAAGGCCATGGCCTAGCAAAATTAATACATGCAAAACAAATAAGAAGGCCATGCGGCTCAGATTAATTTATAGGCATGCAAGCTTGCTTGCATGTATGCATGTAACATGGCATGCGGTCAAGAATTCCTCAAATGGCCATATGCGGCCAGGAATCCTTAAATGGCCATATGCGGCCAGGACTCAAATGGCCTATGCGGCCAAAATATAGACAAGTAATGCTAATGTGCATGCATTAATGGCTTAATAAAATACAAATGCATGCCTTAATGGTTTAATAAAATACTAACGCATGCATTGCATGCGGCTGGTGCATTCCATGCTAAGGGTGCAAGCATAAAATAAAGCTAATACATTAATTAGGCTAATGCATTATTTTAATAGGCCATGCATGCAGAATGCATCAATTATTACTAATAGGCCATGCATTATTATAATACATTTGCACTCCCATGCGGCCAACTGTGCTGCAACTAATATATATAAAATAATGCTCCATGTGGCCAGCAAATATTTCGACGGCCATGCGGCCAGAAATATTTACTCATGCGGCCAGCAAATATCAAAAGTGTAATTAATGGCTCTCACAGAGAACATGTCTATAGAAAATACCATGGCCTCCATGCTCCTCCAAACAACAATAGGAACCCAAATCCAGACTCCCGTAGGTCAAATTTGGGTAAAATAAAATTTTCTACAACATGGAACCATCGGTTGACAAAAATATACAAGTTCGACAGATCAAAATCCACGAAAACCGAAAATACCACAAGGCTAGATCTACAACAATCCACTTGGTAAAACCGAAAACTCCAAGTTCTAAGTATGCTTAGAATCATGCAAGAAAAAAGATGGAACAAACAGAAATAAATTTGTTCAAGGTTCGGCAAGGTGTACTTGCATCTCTCTCTAATGGCTAGGGTTTGGTGGAAAAGAAATGAATGAGGGTGAATGAGGAGGGAGAGAGAAAAGTGGCTTATATAACAAGCTCAAGTGATCTCCACCATTCATTCCTCTCCACTCAATCTAAACCATATACCTCATCTCATAAAGAACCAAACTAAACCAAGTCAAAGTGGAACCGAACCAAATAAAACCAAATCCAAGTTAAACCAAGTCATAAAAATCCTACACTTAGGAAAATTTTAAAATATCATGCAAATCGATAAATACGAAATATGGCTCAAATAAACACGTATTCGTATAAAATATCGATACAGTGAGACGGGTCTCACACAGCCCCTCCCTCTGCTGGCGCACTAGCAGCAGCAGCCGCCTCCTCCTGTAGCCGAACAAACTCGGCCTAGAATAATGTTTGCTAACGTGTAAGTGTTTGCTAAATTCTATATTGATATCTATTTTCCTGTTTTCTAAATTATAGTAAATTAATATAAAGAATAGAACGTACATATGCCTGCGTCGCCCTCTCGTCAATGAACTCCCCAGCCCTCCGATGGGTGACCAGGAAGACGGTCACCATGTTTGGGTCCTCACCCTTTTTTACCTGTTAAAATATATTATCTATTATTAGTATTAAACATTCTATCGAACTATATATAACTTAATGTCCGTCATAGGAAACGTACCATACGACAAAAATGCTCCGTCATCGGAATGGAGCCACCACACCACTTACTGGCGCTCGACCGCGCCACGTTGGCCTTGTCAGACCGCTCCTGGTACCTAGCCTCGGCGAATCTAGCCTTCATCGCAGTCCACTGCTCTGGCGTGATCCAACCATGGATCGGCTTTCCGGAGCGATCACGAGACTTCTGGTCGTGGATCGCATCACGGATGAGCTTGCCTGCGACGGCAAAAAATTGGGCCTCGATCTTCGCCGCCCGGTGTGGTAGATAGAAATAGGTCCTCTACAAGAAGTAAAATAGAAAAGTTATATAATATACACAAATGATTATTAAAATTTAAAAATAAACAATTTTTTTACCTTGAAGTGGGACAACCAAAAGGCCTTCCTATCTGCGGGAGCATCTGAGTAGTTAATCCAAGGCCCACCATAGTTCTGCCTCAGAAATAACCCCAGTTGTCTCTGTACTGCAGGAGGCCGATATTTATACAATAATAATTTTCATGAATATATATGTACATATAATCATTTGAGAAATCTATATTAACTAATTAACTTACTTCGTAGGCCCGTCCGTCCAAATCTCCATACGCGTCTCGCTCGGGGGAGCGCATGGAGGGTCGCTCTCACCTCCTGCCTGAGCAGGATCAGTCTGATCGCCGTCCTCCATATGCTCGGCGTCGGCTCCTCCTATGGAGCCATCGGCAGGAGGAATGCTGGACGCGGGATCAGGAATGCTGGACGCGGGATCAGGAATGCTGGATACGGGATCAGAAACGCTAGACGACGAGGGAGGAGTCGCCAACCTGCTGGAACTGCCCTGTCCCGATATTGGACCGGGAACAGAACGGTACAATGGCGTACTCAGAGATGAGAATGAGGGTACGGAATCTCCATCCCCAGTCCGAGGCTGACGGGACTGCCTAATATAAAATCCTTCGCGTCGTCCAGATGGTCTAGTCATACCTGATAATAACATATGACAATAAAACAAAAATATATATTTATATGATAGACATCACAGATTTTTAAAAAATATCATAGTCACAGATAAAAGTGTCACTAAAGTATCACAGATTTATATGATAAAAGTGTCACTAAAGTGTCAAATATGATGATAAAACAAACGTACAGATTTAATCCTCTTCTGAAAATTCATCTAGTTCGTTTAGCTCATCTTCATCATCTTCTTCTTCTTCTTCTTTTTCTTCCTCCTCTACATCTTCACTTTCATCTGTATCTTCCTCTTCAGATAATTCTACTTTTCTACACAATTAGATGTGTAATGAGGAACTTCCGTCGTGTCCACTGTAGAAGCATAAAATTTCAGGACCAGAAATCCTATGCGCCAAACATTACATGCGCCAGGGAGCTCAGAGGAAGTACTGGGCACAGCAAAGTAAAAGTATAGACATTAAAAGAGGATTTTTTATTTCATATAAAGTCTATTACATGTCTTAAAAAGAGCTGTACAAGGGAGAATTTCTACAAAGAAAGGACCCTAAGTCTACAGCTAGGCGCAGCAACCACCATGCACTTTCAAACAGGCGCATCCCGCCATGCGCTCTCAAACAGGCGCATCCCGCCATGCGCTCTCAAACAGGCACATCCCGCCATGCGCTCTCAAATAGACGCATCTCGCCATGCGCTCTCAGCCAGGCGCATCTCTTCAGCAGCTCAGTTATGTACATCCTCAGTTATGTGCATCCCTTCAGCAGCTCAGTTATGTGCATCCTCAGTTATGTGCATCCCTTCAGCAGCTCAGTTATGTGCATCCCTTCAGCAGCTCAGTTATGTGCCGTCCTTCAGCACCCCACAGGCGCATCGTGAAGTCTCAGCATATGCGCCATCAAATGCTTCGACTAATGAAGCATTTATTGAGCAGAACGAGGGCGGCAATCAACCCTCTAGCTGGAGGAAGAGCTCCCCAAACCAAGGAAGAGGAGAGCACCGCAATCAACCTACGGCTAAAGGAGCAGCTTTTAACCCAACTAGAATGGGCAACACCCACTCTAGCAGGAGGAGGAGCTCTCCCAAAGCCCAAGGAAGATGATCGGAGCACCACAATTCAGATCTGCGGTTCTTCCAGCATAACGGAGACGAGGCTCGAGCATCCCGATCTTTGGATGCAACAGGCACCTTCCGCCTGCCTCAGAAGCCCTCGACTCCGACTTTTGGATGTAACAGTCACCTTCAAGTGCATCAATGAAGACAATGCGTCGCATCTTCACCCTCGGGAGCATCTCATCAACAGAATATACTAGAGCAAACAAGTTCATTTTGGAAGGACGTGAGAGAACGAGGAGCAAACCCTCTCCATGCCACTATTTATAGGCCGGGCAAATCAAACCCATGCGCTAAGTGGCTGGCTCTCCGAATCCCGTACAATGAATTTGCATTGAATGGTGATGAAACCTGACGCTTCAAATTCAGCCAAGTCAAAGACGGCTATTTAAAGCACTCGAAGAACGTAACAGTCGAGCTCATAAAGACTTGTCATGCAAAGCGGATGCGTCGGCCAGACCGCGCATCGTACTGACGCGCCTAGCTCCCATCAACCTCATAAGGATGCGCCCCCATGTGTCTCCATGCGCCTAGTGGAACACCGATCGATGCGCCCACTCAACAGCCCATCACCTGTCAAGAACATTATATGCCAAAGTCTGACAAAGTTGGCAGCACGTCCCCCCGAGGACTGAACAGTTGACAGCTTTTACAGAAGATGAAGCGTCACCGACGTCAGCACCATCATTACTCCCCTCCGACGGTTACAAGCCACGTGGCCGCCCAACCATCTCGCATGCGCCTCCGCAGCCATGCGCCTAAATCTCTGCATGTGCCTCAAAAGCCATGCGCCTCAGACTTTTCTCTGATCCCTAAAGACAGAAGTTAAGTCACTACTGAAGCCCCGCATGCGCCTCAAAAGCCATGCGTCCCGACTGGTTCGTGACTCCTAAAGGTTACGAGCCAAAGCCTCCTCATGCGCCCAATCCCAGGCGCATCCTATCAGATCACTCCCCACCAAATCTGAGATCTTCGAGCCATGGACCTACGACACGCATCCTTTGACTTAATTCAGCCTATGAAGGGGTGCTAATCACCCAAGATCTCAGCAACTGAAAGATTCTCTCCATTGCTACGTGTCAGCTCTGCCGCAGCCCATGACTGTCACGACCTGCACCCTGATTAGGGGCACGAGAAGCGGTTACGTCCAGCCTACGCCGCAGAATCGACGATAGAACGCTGTATATAGGGTCTGTAAATACTACGACTAAACAGATAAATGTACCTTTGCAGTATATACACTCCGAACGGAGGAATAGGGCAATACTGCCTCAATCACATAATCAAAACTAAGGTAGAAAGCATGGAAAGAGATATGATAGAATAAGCAGGAACAAGTCCAGAAAGTAACCACAAGTCACAGCTAACACAAATCCAAAGTCTCAGAATAGTAAATAAGTATAAAGATACTACAACTGAATATAAACTAGCTGGCTCGCAGGCCAGGCAAACCTAACTAATGCTAGGCTACTCCGGGTGAGCGAAATCAAGAGGCTCTACCACTAAGCCCCTGTCTAGGTCAAGTCCATCAGACTCTATCCCGTAGTAAGTCGGGCAATCAGCCTCTAAATCATCTGTAAAATTTGTCAACGTATCCTGTCAGGAAAATGAGCAAGTACAAACACCAACAGCAGTTCCATATGAATTGACAAATTCTATAAGAGACAGTGTAATGAAATACAAGACAAAATCAACTGAAAAAATATATATATATCATGGTGTGAGTACTGAAAAGGACACGATATGAATGTAAATAGGGGGACTTGGGAACTGTTCGGGAAGCCGAGTTACAACCCCTAAACCAAACAAGGACTGGGGCTGTAACCCTTCTCCCGAACAGAACTTAGTCACCACAGATAATAAATATAAAAGGTGCCTTGAATTATTAGTGCGTCATGTGATCGGTTTGGAAAACATGTTCAAGCTTTCCATCTGACCGGCTACAACCAAATAACAAGTGTGAAACAACAAGTGTGAATATAAGGCCGGTCACCATGGAAAGTTGTGAACAAGTAGCTATGGACAAGTGTCGAGTACAAGTGTGAAACAACAAGTGGGTATTTTGATCACACAACCCCTAATAACTCCCCATCTCCGAATAGTATAAAAGATCCGGTCATAACACGTCATGACACGAGATTTAAGAGCAGGTGATCAGCCCACTCCCAAGTCCATGTCCATACAAGTACAAGTAATAAATCGAGTCATGTACTAATATACCAAGTAATCCGGGAACAACATCTCATAATAGGATCCGACATATACTAGTCCGTGAAATATCATGTCTGGAAATCAAGTAAGACACTACGACTGAATCGGATATAGCAGATATCAAGACAATGAAAACTATCAGTGAATGTACTCGCCTGTGGTCCTGAGCTGATAGGGTGAGCAGACGCTCAGAGCGATCACAGACCTAAGATAAGATACTAAGAGTCAAACAGGGCTAAATACTGAAAAAGGAAACCAATTCAAGTCATGAATGCAAGTCTAAGTCAAAACTAGGTCAATCTAGGTCAGACCGAGTCATTCTAGGTCATACTGGCTCATACTGGGTCATACTAGGTCATCCCAGGTCACTGGGAGTCAATCCAAGTCAAACTAGGTCAATTTGGTTCAAGGGTTGACTTACAGTTGACTTTTGGTCAAAAAGTCAACTCTGGTCAACTCTGGTCAACTCTAGGTCAAACTAGTCTAATGTTGACCAACTATTGACTTTCAGTCAACTGGTCAAGTCTGGGTTGGTTTCGGTCAAATCGGGTCGCTTAAAGGCTAAGTTTGACCTTCGGTTGACTTTTGTTGACTTTTGGTCAAAACGGTCAACCGACGTCAAAACTAGTCTTAGAGTACCATATTTGATCATTACCAACCACGGGGATCAAGTTCTAACACTATCTTAGGCTTCTAACACAAGTATCCTATTTCTAGGCAAAACTAGGATTTACCCTTCCAAGGTAAATCTCGATACCTTGCCTAAAACCAATGAAACCTTGCAAATACCCATGGAACTAACCTAGGCTCCTTAGGATAGCTAGATATCAACCTATCTAAGGTTTACGTACCAAGAAAATTGGGTATCCTAAGTATCTAGGTCATGTTAGGATACGGGGTATAGGTTTACCCTATTACCTATTCTACATCATGAATTTACCCTTCTATCTACCACACTCACCCCACCACTCATACACAACACTCACGCACAACACCTCACCCTCACATAGACCTCTCTATAAGTTTCCTAATAGGTTTCCTACTAGTTTTGCACATAGGCTAACTATAGGCACTCACATAGGTTCTCACACACACACAACTCACAAAACACCCTCAACTACACACACACAAGCAACTAATTGTGGACTATTTTTGGACAGCCCCTATCCCCTCACAAATCTGAATGAAACCTGGGAACACTCTCCCCCCTCCTAAACATCACCATAATATATATATCCACTCATATATAACCACATATATACCATATATATATATATATCAATGTATATATATATCAATATATATATCACTAAATGATATAACAAAATGGCATAAACCACCACCAAAACACCCCTTAAAAATCTGGACTGAAAATGACAGCCACCATCCCCTTCTCAACATCACCACAACACCAAATAAAACATATAAATATACCCCTTATATAACCATATATATATATATCAATATATATATATCTAGATGCATATAACTAAATATACATCACCATTAGGCTTCCAAAACTTATCCACAACTCCACCCCAACATTCAGCCCGAAATGACAGCCCTCCCCCCCCCCCTATTCCCATATACAACATCACAACAACACATAAATTAATCACCATATATATATATATATATATATATATATATATATATATATATATAATATATATATATATATATATAGAATGATATATATAACTATATATATACCAAAACACATAGAAATAATATGATACATTAAGATGCTCACATGGATCCTCTCTACAACATGAAAAATCTGAGATTAAAAGAATAACCACACAAAAACAACATTTATACATCATCCATGGGTCAAAAATGGGGGTTTTTCCTAATAGGACACAAACCTACAAGTGGACACTCCTAAAAATATCCAAAGGACACAAAAATGGTTCCTAATGATGGCACCACCATGAGAATCATTATGAGGGGTTCCTACATGATCTACATGAGAAAAGAAGGAGTTTGGAGAAAGATTCACCTTGGTTGGAGAAGGAAAAATCAATGGAGCTTCAAAAGGAAATGGAGCCTTTGGGGAAGAAGAAGAAAAAAGTGGATTGGAATGAAATGGGATGGCTTTCTCTCTCCTCCCTATCCTCTCATGTTGTGGCCGGCCACATGGTGGTTTCCCCCTATTTGTCCTATATGGATAATTACAAGTTTGCCCTCCTATCATTTAAATGGCTAAAAATTGGAAAAGGGTTGAACCGGGGGTAGTTTAGTCAAACCGAAACCACTAATCTCTAACTAATTATTAACTAAAATAATAGTCTAGTCTCTAACCAAAATATCTAACATGTGGGCCATGGTTAGCTAGTGTGTGGGCCCGCTAAGGTCAAAATACCCCGGGTCCTCGAAACAAGTCAAAACAAGTCGAAATGAATTGAAATTCGAACCCGATTCAAATAACCCCAAAATAATACAATAATAAATAAATAATTCTAAAATAATTTTAAAAGTGGAAAATGACAAAAATACCCCTGTTTCTAGAAACTGGGGGTGACAATGACAGCAACAAGAAGGGTTCAACTCCTCAATCAGAACGCATCGCCCATGCGCCTCCATCAGCAACCACCACGTGGCGTCCCCGCGTACAGGTGCATCCTACATATACGCGCATGAGCAGCCAGCATGTAAAGCTATAAATAGAGGGATCACTTTCTTCTTATACACACACACACCGGCAGACAGAGACACACATCGTACAACCACCAACAACATATAGAGAGAGGCAGATACAGACACTCAACGTCTTCTTCCTCTCCGCAAGCTCCGGCACCAGAGCAACTCAGACCTTCAGAGAACCGAGAACCGTCGTCAGATCGTCAACGGAGTCAACGCATTACCACTCGCTCCATCGGTACAAGGGACCCAGATAAACAAAAGTATACTCCTAGGACTACGTCTAAGTCCTACATTGTAACACTGTTCTATTTGTATTGAAATTACATCAAAAGATTTTAATAGCAAACATCTACTTCTATAATATTTGTTACAAGAGGTAGTTCATCCTCTTGATAAGCTATATCGTCAACCTCAAAGGTATTTCTAGCTTTGGTCTTGCATACTGCCCACCAGTCCGACCTTGTTGTTCACCGTTTAGGATAACTTGTGAAGTACACGAGCTGAGCCTGACTTGATAGGACAAATGGTTCATAGGCTTGATATCGATGCCGATAGTTTATATCAACAAGACCGTACTTGTCTACTTTCCAACCTTGACCTTCAATCGGAACCAATCACACCTGAATAACACAATCTTAGCAGGCTCTATTCCATAACTATATGTCAGCTCCACGATCTCCCGTAGCACGCCATAGAAATCGTTGCCCGTATCAACATCTTTGTAGTTCAAAGATCTGATACACAAATAGCTGTTTTTGGTGGAGTCGAGATCCACAAAGTTGTCTCTGATCGGGCAAGTTGTTGACTTGAACCTAAACCCATTAACACAGTAGCTTGGCCATATTTTTGCAGCATAAATTGGTCCCTTGGCTAGCGTTCTAATAGACTCATTCTCAAGTCTTGCGTATGGACGATCGACCTAAATACCACGAAAGAAGAAATTAAGCTCATTTTCAAAAGTAGTACATTGAATCGGTCGGTCTTCTTGCACCGGTAGACCTTCTTGTACTAGTTGTCTTATAGCGATCAGCACCACAAAATCTGCACACATCTGCGTCCTTGTCGTCTTTGTAGTACAACATGCACCCATTGCGACAAGAATCAATTTTCTCGTATCCCATCCAGAGCGATCTCACCATCCTCTTAGACCGGTAGAAGTCTTTAGGCAACTTAGCACCCTCAGGCAATATTTCTATAAGCAACTCCATAAGACGGTTGTAGCAATCTTGTGACATGTTAAAATCGGATTTGATGCTTAATAATCTTGTAACTACCTCCAACGGTGAATGATCCTCACAACCAGGATAATGGAGTCCTTGCATTCTCCAGCAACTCCATGAACTGTGCAGCATCAGCGTTCGGTGCCTCCTCAGGTGCATCATGATCGTCCGGATCGAAACTAGGCCCCACCGCGTCAAAAATCATGTTCACCAATCCATCGTCGTAAGCAGCGTTGTTGTGGACATCCACATAAGACTCATACTCCGATGCTAAAGACACAAGTTTTCCGTGCGTGCTCCACTGATAGTAATTCGGCGTGAAACCCTTCGAGTATAAATGATACGTGACTTCCACTTCTGGATGATATTTCAAGTTACGACATCTCACACACGGACACTTAATTTTGGTACCGTCCATGTACTGAGGGAACGCCTTAGCAAACTGCAGGAACTGCTGTACACCCTCTATGAATTCATCTCGCACACCGCACATGTCATCAGGATGACGGTTGTACATCCATGAACGATTCCGTAAGTAGTAGTTCATATCCATATCCAATTGAGGATAATTCTGTAAGATAGATACATGTATATTGCAGTCAGTGAATGAATGTTAAGACAGTTTAGATATTGGTGCGCAACATAAACTGTTCATTCATTCCACATATTACAAACAAAGAATTTGAAGGAAGAAAACAAAAACAACTGTGTTGGGACTAAAACAACTGTCTTGTGTTAAAGTGTCGTATCTGATAGACCGATACTAATCCGATACGGTCGATACTAATCCGATACCGATTCTGATACTCATCCCAACTGTCCAATATCGACCCTTTGGGTCTACAAGAGTTACTTCACTACCAAAATTTATCGATTTAGCGACGGCCCTATCCGTCGCCAATCCGACGGTAATTACGATTAGCAACCGATAACCGACGGATTTTGGCCAAAAAAATCCGTCGGCAATCAGCTCGTCGCTAATAACGGTCCGTCGCTACGTAGTCGTAAAGCGACGGAATAGCGACGGCTTTTCGACTTTATAATACAAAACTTTAGCGACGCATTTCCGACGGACTCTCGTCCATTTCAAATTTTAAGTACTGAACTGTGTAGACAATAGCGACGTAAAATTCCGTCAGTAACCCGTCATAATAGCGTATCACAGCGTATTGTTCCGTCGCTAAGCCGTCGACGCCTTCGATAACAAAGGATGGATTAGCGACGGTTTTCTGACGGAAAATCCGTCGATCAGCTTCTGGAAATTCATGTCATTTTCAGCAACATGGCGACGGATAAGTCGTCGCTATTCCGTCGATATATCGACGGAATACGGACGGATTAACCGTCGATCTTGTTCTGGAAATTCTTGGTATTTTCAGAACAAGGGCGACGGATAGGTCGTCGCTATTCCGTCGAACAATGTACCATACCGACGGATAATCCGTCGACCATCCGTCGCTACCTGGAAACATTTTTAAATCTCCAGTTAGTGACGGAATAGCCGTCGAAAAGTAGTCGGAACCTGGTAGTAACCGTCGCAAAACGGTCACAAGTCCGTCGCTAACTGAGAATATTTTGAAAAAAATTACAGCGCTTTCACTTTTCGCAAAAATTTGCATAAACCAAACCAATATAATGCACACCAATTATCCAACAATCATATAGACCAAATATATTATGCACACCAATTATCCAAGAATCACATAGACCAAATATGCACATACGAATTTAATGCACACCAATTATCCAGGAATCATATAGACCAAACCAAATTAATATAAAATAGACATCAATTATCCGGAAGAGTAACCTAATATCCATCGTTATAATCCGATCATAGCACAAATATTCCAAATTTTTCACAAATATTCCAAAATACATAGGAAAGAGTTGGCCAGTTACAGTAACCTAATATCCATCGTTATAATCCGATCATAGCACAAATATTCCAAAATTTTCACAAATATTCCAAAACACATAGGTTGTAAAGGTGGCCAGTTACAGTAACCTAAATCCATCGTTATAATCCGATCATAGCACAAATATTCCAAAATTTTCACAAATATTCCAAAACACATAGGAAAATCGACTTTGGCCTCAACAAAGACCACAAGTCAGACGATGAATCCTCACAGCCAGGGATGATAGTTGCGTTGAGGCATATACCATTCTATCAGCCACTTTGCATACGAAGGCTCAATCTGGTTGAGGTCTTCTGTAGGGACAGGAGGGTCGGTCCCGATGCTACTACTCTCTGACGGCGGCTTCTCCTTAGCTTCAAGCTTGGGAGCAATCTCTTCCCTGATGGTCATCGGTTCTTCCTTGACCTCGACCTTTGGTAACACCTTCTCCTTAACAGTCACCGGCTCTTGTTTGACGACGGAGACTTCCTCCGTGTCGACCTCCAAGGGTTTCTTGCCTCGACCACTTCCTCGACTAGCAGCACCACCTCGACGAGTCCTAGGAGCCATCTTTCTGACAACAGAAATTTTCATACAGGGTAAAGAAATTTACTCAAGTTATAAAAGTTGTGACGTTGGTTTTTGCGTTCATCATCATTAGAGGGAGCAGCACTGAAAAAGTTGTGACGTTGGTAGCATGAGAGAGTAAAATCTGTATCACAAGACTAACAGAATTACTATGTAATCATGTACTCACCAATAACCGGATGTAACTGGAGTCGTTGGGCCTATCGTGCAGTAATTTGTGGATCCGCTGGTATAGGCCAGATGTACTTAGTATCTAGTGTATCAAATTAGTATCGGTCTATCGGTTTGGTATAGGACGTATCATATTGGTATTGGCCTTAACAAATTGGTATCGTCCTATATACATGTATCGGCCGAATAGCTAGGATTCATATTGGCCTTATCGATTTGGTATCGGTCATATCCGATAGGTATCGGCCGTGTTGGATTAGTATAGACTATTTCGGATTAGTATCGTGGAAGGTTTAGTAACAACTGTACTTGGATTTCTCTCTTCTCGAGCTAGAATACCATTGCAAGAGAATCACCAGATTGTGATTGGCCAGTTACAGTAACATACATACTTCCTTTTCCATCAGAAAAATCGAGATTGAAAAGGAAGTATGTATGTTCTGTAACTGGCCATCTACGCTCTCGTGACTCTCTTGCAATGGTAATCTAGCTCTAGAAGAGAGAAATCCAAGTACAGTTGTTACTAAACCTTCCACGATACTAATCCAAAATGGTATATAATAATCCAATACGGCCGATACCTATCGGATATGACCGATACCAAATCGATAAGGCCAATATGAATCCTAGCTATACGGCCGATACATATCGGATAGGACGATACCAATTCGCTAAGACCAATACCAACCGATACGGCCCATACCAAAACGATAGATCGATACTAATCCGATACGGTCAATACTTATAAGTACCTACGGTCCAGGAGGTTGATCCGCCATAGTACATCCATGTACGATCAACGAAGTAACGATCAATTTCAATTTGGATATGAAAATCTGTATCGTAAGACAAACTAAACATAATCAGTTCTATTTCACATGCTTAATTGCCAAGTATGGGAAGAATGGCTCAGAACACAACCCAAAATTCATTCTAGCATATATTAGTGTGAATCATCTACGTTCTGTACATATAGTATAGTATATGTTCTTATCGTATCTAGTATCTGAAGGATGTAACAGAATCAAGATGAACTCACATAGATTACAGGTGCCCCACATTTGAGTGCTACACCAAGACTTACCGTGATGAGGTTAGTGATTTATTTAACCTAATGTAGTAATCTTGTAATTTAAAGTTGGAAGAACATGCAAGTAGCCTTATAGTTTCTGCCTCGCCAGTCGAATGGCTTAATTGCCAAGTATCGGAACGAATGGCTCAGAACACAACCCGAGATTCATTCTAGCATACATTAGTGAGTTCATCTTGATTCTGTTACGTCCTTCAGATACTAGATACGATAAGAACATAGATGATTCATACTAATGTATGCTAGAATGAATCTTGGCTTGTGTTCTGAGCCATCCGTTCTGATCAAGCATCTTCCTTCTCCCTCCTCCACCATGGCTCTGAACAAATCTGCTCCTCCCTCTACTTCTCTTCTTTTTATTTGACTCTCTCAGCCACATATGACATCCAGCTCAAGTGTAGAGTCGGGAGAGAAGAAGTGGGCAGAAAGAGGAGGGGGAAGCAGCACAGCCGACGACATGACCCGGAGGAAGTACAGAGGTTTTCTTCAACAGACGTAGGAGAACTATAAGGATATATCTTTTCACAACATATCACCTTGTCAAAGACCCTTAATGTGAAAATCATGTTACCGCGGTGTCGGAAGACTAACATGTCATAATTTTCTAAGCCGTGTGTTTTGACATAATCCTCCAAACTCTTTCCTGCTATGTAATAATGCAAGATTACTACATAGAAGGAAAGAGTTGGGAAGATTATGTCAAACACACGGCTTAAAAACTTATGACATGTTAGTCTTCCGACACCGCGGTAACATGATATTCACATGAAGGATCTTTGACAAGATGACATGTTGTGAAAAGATATATCCTTATAGTTTTCCTACGGCTGTTGAAGAAAATCTCTGTACTTCCTCCGGGTCATGCCGCCGGCTGTGCTGCTTCCCCCTCCTCTTCATGTCCACTTCTTCTTCCCCGACTCTACACTTGAGCTGGATGTCATATGTGGATGAGAGAGTCAAATAAAAAGAAAAGAAGTAGAGGAAGGAACAGATTTGTTCAGAGCCATGGTGGAGGAGAGGAGAAGGAAGATGCTTGATCAGAACGGATGGCTCAGAACACAAGCCAAGATTCATTCTAGCATACATTAGTGTGAATCATCTATGTTCTGTACATATGGTGTAGTATATGTTCTTATCGTATCTAGTATCTGAAGAACGTAGCAGAATCAAGATGAACTCACTAATGTAATACTAAGACATCATCTACTATATAAGATATAGTGATATGTTGTCGTATCATCATTGCCGAGGGATGAGGGTCGAAGGACAGTCAACTTTATCTAAAGCTACTTGCATAGTTTCTGCCTCGCCAGTCTAATGGCTGCAGGGACTATGTCCTGATCACCATGTCGTACCGTAGACTAATGCAAATGGAGCTAGAAATATCCGTCGCTAACCGGTCACTAGTCCGTCGGTAACTGAGAATTTTTTTGAAAAAAAAATTGCAGCACTTTCCCTGTTCACAAAAATATGTAAACCAAACCAATATATAATGCACACCAATTATCCAACAATCACATAGACCAAATATGTACATACGAATTTAATGCACACCAATTATCCAAGAATCATATAGACCAAACCAAATTAATATAAAATAGACATCAATTATCCTGAAGAGTAACCTAATATTCGTCGTTATAATTCGATTTATCTTTTCCCTCCTTTATCTACGGATACATAGTTTCTGCCTCGCCAGTCGAATGGCTGCAGGGACTATGTCCTGATCACCATATCGTACCGTAGATTAATGCAAATGGAGCTGGAGCCAAAATACAGAATCAAATCCCTGGGACGGATGGCTCAGAACACAATCCAACCGGAGAGGATACTCTGAGAGATCCATCTGAGTAGGATGTATACTCTGAGAGATCACCTTTACAAGAATGATATCAGTAGTGGGATTGAGTGCTGGAGAGGATATTATCAGAGTATACGTCCTATTCAGATGGGTCTCTCACCGTTACTATTTTTTTCTGACAGCATGGTGGATGTGCTCCGTCAACAGATTCTTGCTCCGAGCCAAAACTTTGCTCCGGAGCTCAAGTGGACATTCTTCGTGTAGAGCTCGAGTGAGAGGTTCCTGACAGCATGGTGGTCTCTTTTGTTAAAGTATCCGTGCTCGTCCCACAACCAATATGGGATGAGCACGGATACTTTGACAAAGGAGACCACCATGCTGTCAGAAACCTCTCACTCGAGCTCTACACGAAGGATGTCCACTTGAGCTCCGGGGCAAAGTTTTGGCTCGAAGTAAGAATCTGTTGACGGAGCACATCCACCTTGCTGTCCGAAAAAAATAGTAATGGTGAGAGATCCATCTGAGTAGGACGTATACTCTGATAATATCCCCTCCAGCACTCAATCCCACTACTGATATCATTCTTGTAAAGGTGATCTCTCAGAGTATACGTCCTACACAGATGGATCTCTCAGAGTATCCTCTAGTGATAGGTTGTCGTATCATCACTGCCGAGGGATGAGGGTCGGAGAACAGTCAACTTTATCTACGGATACATAGTTTGCCTCGCCAGTCGAATGGCTGCAGGGACTATGTCCTGATCACCATGTCGTAGTCCAATACAATCCAGAGATTGACACAGTTCTAGTTCATATATGTAGTCCAATACAAATAGTCTAATACAAAAATAACTCAATACAAATAGTCCAATACAAATAAGTACTAATAGCTAATGAGAACCACGCTGTTCACGCAAACGCTCAGTGATACGATCACGCAACCACCTCGAAAAAGCGAGATTTTTGGCGTGAGGAGAGATGTCGTCCCTTGCAAGGACTGCTTGAAGAGAACTCCCGGTCTCACTAGCTACCGGTGCTGGATGAATAGAACTCCCAGTCTCACTAGCAACCGGTGCCACTTCCTCCTTAACTGTAGGAGGAGCCACCTCAGCATTCACTGTTTTCCTCAAACGACGTGCCGCTCCTCGGGTCATGGGTGCCATCTGGTAAGATCGATAGTCACAAATAATATAATTGTAACATAAGCAAGCTAACTAAAGGAACCATCATGTAATTTGAGTACATTTTCGAAAGCCGATAAAGTATAAAAAATTCGATTTTTTGCCAAGTGTGAGAACGGATGGCTCAGAACACAACCCAAGATTCATTCAAGCATACATTAGTGTAAATCATCTATGTTCTGTACATATGGTGTAGTATATGTTCTTATCGTATCTAGTATCTGAAGAATGTAACAGAATCAAGATGAACTCACATAATGTAATACTAAGACATCATCTACTACTATATAAGATATAGTGATAGGTTGTCGTATCATCATTGCCGAGGGATGAGGGTCGGAAGACAGTCAACTTTATCTACGGCTACATAGTTTCTGCCTCGCCAGTCGTATGGCTGCAGGGACTATGTCCTGATCACCATGTCGTATCGTAGATTAATACAAATTGAGCTGGAACTGGAGCCAAAATACAGTACTACTTCACCATGTCATACCATTAATTACTCTCTTCTCTCTCCTCCCCCTCCGGCGCTCTCACTCTCTCCGGCGCTCTCACACTACTAATTCCTATGTATTTTAAGTGTAAGAACGGATGGCTCAGAACACAACCCAAAATTTATTCTAGCATACATTAGTGCGAATCATCTATATTCTGTATACATATCGTGTAGTATATGTTCTTATCGTATCTAGTATCTGAAGGATATAACAGAATCAAGATGAACTCACTTAATGTAATACTAAGACATCATCTACTATATAAGATATAGTGATAGGTTGTCGTATCATCATTGCCGAGGGATGAGGGTCGAAAGACAGTCAACTTTATCTACGGCTACATAGTTTCTGTCTCGCCAGTCGAATGGCTGCAGGGACTATGTCCTGATCACCATGTCGTACCGTAGATTAATGCAAATGGAGCTGAAAATATCCGTCGCTAACCGGTACTAGTCCGTCGCTAACTGAGATTGTCACTACACATATGTATATCACAGCTAGATGTATAGATATATACATCTATACAGAAGCACACAACTGATAGAACTCGCACTGTCCTTGAGACAGTGAACATATATATACACCATGAATCCAAACCCCATATTCATATTTACTAATCCAAACACCACCAAACTAACGGAACACCCAATATGGATAACACATTATTTAGCCAATATATAAACTCAGATGAATTTGAGAAGCAAAGCCACCGCCGCCCCTGACCAAAGCCCGCCGCCCCAAGCCCGCCGCCCAGTCCAGTAGTTCGGTTGCATATATATATGAAGAGTGCTTATGGCTGTGCGTCGGTTACAAATAGCCCCGACGCCCCCGCCCCAAGCCAGCCGCCCAGCCCTCGACGCCGCCGCCCCAAGCCCACCGCCAAGCCCCCTACCCAAGCCAGCCGCCCAGCCACCGACGCCCCAAGCCTACCGCCCAGCCCCCGACCCAAGCCAGCCGCCCTGTCCCCGACGCCCCAAGCCACCGCCCAGCCCCCAACCCCAAGCCCGCCTCCCAGACCTCGACGCCCCCGCCCCAAGCCCACCGCCCAGACCCCGCCCCAAGCCAGCCGCCCAGCCTCCGACGCCCCAACCCCAAGCCCGCCTCCCAGACCCCGACGCCCCCGCCCCAAGCCCACCGCCCAGAACCCGCCCCAAGCCAGCCGCTCAGCCCCCGACGCCGCCGCCCCAAGCCCACCGCGCAGCCCCCGACCCAAGCCAGCCGCCCAGCCACCGACGCCCCAACCCCAAGCCCGCCTCCCAGACCCCGACGCCCCCGCCCCAAGCCCACCGCCCAGCCCCGACCCAAGCCAGCCGCCCAGCCCCCGACGCCACAACCCCAAGCCCGCCTTCCAGACCCCGAGAGAGAGAGAGAGATCGAGAGAGAGAGAGAGGGGGGTTACCTTCGGGAGAGAGAGAGGAGAGGACGCCGACGACAACACCGACGTCGATCACCGAAGCCGACACCGGCGAGAAAGAGAGAGAGAGAGGAGAGAGTGAATTTGGGGGGAATGCGAAAAGTTCCCCCCGCCATTTCATTTAAAGTCTGGTACGTATATATAGCGACTGAATAGCGACAGAAGAAAATTCGTCGCCACGTAGTCGCCATGTTTGATACGTGCCGACTGAATATCCGTCGCTACGTAGTCGAAGATATGTTCCGCCAATTCTCTACACAATTTTTGCCAAATAATCGACTACGTAGCGACGACTGGGGATCCGTCGCTATAATTCCGACAGTCTAGCGACGGACGTGCGACCTTTCCTCCCCCTAAAATTAAAATAAAAAATGGCAAAGATGTGTAGTCGGTACTCAGTCGCTGAGCGGCCACGAAGCCGTCGCTAACACCGACGGAAAATTATCGTCGCTAAATATCCGTCGCTAATTGAGTATATTTTGGTAGTGCTTCACCCAGTTTGTCAAAAAAGGTAAAACTTTTTAAACTAATATCCAATATCGACCCTTTGGCCTGTGCTTGAGCAGTATCTTAACTCAAACTATCTATCCTAACTAATAAATTAATATCCTACTTTAACATCTACTAACTCTCATATTCCTTCTAACATAAACTAATATTGTAACTCCCTTTCCCGACTACTTTGAAATATTTTATTTATTATGTTAATTGATTTAAATAGTACATACTCCAATCTTGGTTTATTTAATTTCGTTATGATTATTTTGTTATTGAGGTTATTATTACTTAATATTATTATTTTATTGTTTATATTATCTTGGTCTGATAAATGTGATAATATATATATAGAGGGTTATAGAATATTATAGGTATAAATGTGTATGTATAGATATAAATAAATGTGTGTGTATGAATGTATAAATATATATATATTAGATATATATTAGCTATATGTGTATGTTTATATAAATATAAATATACGTATATAAGCGGATATTTATAATATATATATGTATATGTGCGTATATATATACGTATAAATATATATATATACATATATATATATATACATGAAATAAGTATATATGAAATAAGTAGTTAAAGTGAAAGAAAGGGAATAAAGAAGAGAGGAATAAGAAGCAGCAGTCCCCACAGGCCAGCCCCTTATTTCCCTTGGGCCCACAGGCTGCAACAAAACCCACAACCGCTGGACCTATTCCCGCGAGCAGTAGCCAAACCGAGGGCCAATATATATACTTGTATACTAAACATGACAGAGAGGGATCGAGAACAGAGATTTAACGAAAACATGAAACCCTAACTCCATCCCACGCGACGCCGACAGTCCACGCCACCACCTGGGCGCCTTCCCCGCGCGCACGCGCGCGCCACCGCGGGCCGCCGCGGGCCGCCGCCGGCCGGCCAGACCGCGCGGAGAGCTCCGCGCGCGCGCGTGCAACACAAGCAGAGCAGCAGCAGTTGCACGGGGGGTGCTATTTCGTCGCGGGATATCTCCGCGCACAGTCGACCTTTTCCCGAGCCACTTCTTCAGGTATGACCCCGATATAACCGACTTTATTTTCCTTCAAATACATGGTAACTAGATGCCCTAGGTTGTCGGAAAAACGACGCTAAACTCGACCAAAAATCTGTTCGTAAACAGAACAGTAATGCAGTCCAACCATCCATGTTCGGAGGTCAATTTTGATCGATCCCGTACAGTATTTGAGAAACTATCAGAACACATTTTTAGACAACCTATAGGACTTCACGACCCTTCTTGTGGATTCGAAAATCGTCGACTACGCGTTGAGAAATCGAATCCCAAAGTTTCCCAAAAACATGTTTCGAAAACTAGAAAATTGTTCCACACGACGTGCGTCACCCAATCGGGACGACGTGGTCGCGAACCGAAAGCATCGAAAGCTGCGTAACGGTTTTGTGGTCGTGTGGGCTTTGGCGGAATTCAAATTGGTCGTGTGTGCGCGACGAATTTGATGCGTATCCGTCGAAATTTCCCGTATCGTGCACATTGCAAATTCTTCAATTACTTTGTGCACGTTCATCAGATCGAGACGAAACTTGCGCCAACAGAACCGTATCGTTTTTCTGGTCCTGTATGCCAAGTTTGGTCCAATTCTGAGACAGTTGAATCGTACGTCGTTTTGCGGGCCCCACGGTCCCACTCAACGGGTGATTTTGTGCACGGCCCGCCAGAATCCAACTTTGGACATACGGTTGGGTTCGTATCGGAAAACTGGATCCGTAGACATGTAGTTTGACGACTTTAGAGACCATTGACTCTGGCACGCTTTTCGGTGCAAAGCGGGTCCAACGACGGACATCATTTTGACCCGAAATTACCGTTTTGCCCCTGTGTCCAGAATTGGACGTAAGGACAGGCAATCCTAGCTAATTGGACTATTCTGAGATCATTGGTATTGTTTATTTCAGCTTCCGGGGACTGTTGTACGGGTTTTGACTATAGTGGCACATTGAGTAGTTCAGATTGTCGGTTTCACCAGCAAAGGACCACAGGCGAGTACAGTTTATTGTCTGCATTTCGATATTAATTTTCACTATATTTCATTGATTGGTCATTGGTTATGTGATTATTTTCTATTATAAATTGTTGAGTCGGAAATGAGAAGTACCAAGGATGTGTGATCCGACCGTAGATCTCGTTTACTTTCATGCAGTAGATCTCGTAGACATTGTTACTTTCATGCAGTAGATCTCGTAGACATTGTTACTTTCTTGCAGTAGATCTCGTAGACATTGTTACTTTCTTGCAGTAGATCTCGTAGACATTATTACTTTTATGCAGTAGATCTCGTAGACCTCGTTTATTTTATGCAGTAGATCTCGTAGACCTCGTTTACTTATTGCAGTAGATCTCGTAGACCTTGTTTAAATTCTGCAAGTAGATCTCGTAGACCGTGCGGTGTAATGTCCCAGACCGATCACATGTCAAAGGTACTTCTAAAGGTGGAAAGTATATTGGTCTATTTATTACTATTGATTTTCTTACGGCTTTACTGTTATTTTCAAAACTCATGATTAATGCCTAACCTTTGTTTTATAGTCATTTTCTTTATTTGAAATTGCATTCAGTGAATTGTGCTCGTTCCATTCCTGACTGGAAACCAACATTTTCAGGTTAGCCGAGGATCACTTAGTTTGGGGAGTGATGGTATACTTGCAGACGGGAAGCCTAGAGATTAGCTAGCTAGTGGAGTTGTAGCCATTCAGATAATTGTACAAGTTTATATTTTCAGCAAATGTAAAACTTGTGATCTTTGTAAATTAAATTAATTATGTGAATGAGCATTGTTTGTGATTTTGATCTTCATGGCCGTGACAGCGTTCTACCGCCGACACTGCGGCGTAGGCTGGCTTGGACACGTCTCGTATCCGTTTAAAAAAAAAAAAAAAAACGGGTGCGGGTCGTGACAAGTTTTTGTGGTGGCCCATGCAGGTCAGTCTTCGCAAATCTTGCGAACTCGTGATGGTACTTAAGTTAGTCGTACTATTGCGAGCCTGCGAACAGAAATGCTCATTCACGAATTAGAAATTAATTTAATTTACGAGAATGACTAGGACTAGGAGTCCCTTATACAAATTTACCGACGGGTAGTCTAGGCCATACAATTTAGATGAGGAGTATTAATGTTGATGGTTTGTCAGATCCCCATAAGTACACTATTATCTCTCGATATGACGATATGATCTGCTGTGGATAGACTATTCGCTTGGTGAGACAGGGCTTCATAGAGATAATGATCTAACCTTGATAAATGGTGCAATTCCTTCTCCTTGCCCTTGGACATCATCCTCACATCTTAGTCAAATTGCTTATTTTGTTCTAGTTGCCCTAAGAATTATTATCCATTATATAATTTCTGCTTATGTTATCTATATGCGAACCTCGAGTTAGTGTCGACCCAAAAGTTTTCCCCAATGGTTTGAATACATTTGAAATAGATACTAGGATGGTTGTATTTCTTTGTTCCCAGATATTTCTTTCATGTTCAATCCTTTATTTTAAGGGTTGTGATTGATAGGACAAATGCTTACGCTCTAGGTCATGGTCAACTTGTTCGAATCTCTAGAAGCTCACGAATATTTTCAGATATAGTTAAAGGAATGTTAGTTGACTCATGACGGCAGGACATCAGCGCACTGTCACCATTTAATTGAATTTTGGAGACTAGGAATTCACTGCAGCCAGCAGCGCACTGGCGAGACACGACCCCTAGAGTTGAAAGGAGATTAGGAAAATATCGGTTATAGATTTTGCTAGAGATATGACTAGTGGTCCACTCTTAATCGTAGATACCCTTGAGCCAATATTGGATAGAGTTAAGAAGTATTCGATCTTGTATCATGTTGAGTTACGAAACCAAGGGTGTACCACAGCCAGAGTATACGGGCGTGACGTAATCCACGGTGAAATGATTTCAAACATGATTACAAGTTTGGGATACCATAGAGGATAGGACAGTGCCCTGTATGTTCTATAAGATCCGAAGCCAATATTAGTGGAAGTTTTGTAAGTTGGGTAGCACGTCTCCCGATCTAGCATTCTGTAGTCCTTGTGACTTATTGACGAGGAAATTGATTGACACTAATAGGTTTACCTAGGATACAGAAGTTAGAGGTCATAACCCATTAGTTGACCAAGACCTTATGGACATGAAGATTATAGGAAGATTGTATAAAGCCAGAACACCAGGTGAGTTTTGATTTTCACAAAACTCGAACTACTCGTGCCTTCTTTCAAAAAATCTCGCATAATTGTATTCGACTATATTAACAAACGCTGCTTAGTTTTGCAAGCTCACTCTGTTCTCGAGCTTGATTCGAGGCATATGTTTAGTGGGGACGCCTGCTAACTTATTGTCTAATCAGAATCAGTATATTATGGTCTGATCAACCATGATGTATTTGGTTCGCTCTTCGTTTAATTACACTACGTGGATGGAGATATACTGGTATCTAGGATCTCATCCGCGACTGCTTGACAATTCCTCTTGAATTATATGTTCGTCTTGAATCAAAAAATTGTATTCAGTAACATCTCCTTTGAACTCCTTATTGTTTTTATCTTTCACCGATGTGGAAAGACGAAAGCTCGTGATGGTAGAGAGATACAGAGTATTCCCATGGCTATGATAATGGTAGGCACAAGTGTAGCTACCTTCGGCCAGTCATGTGATTGAGTTACTTGTTCTCCCACCGACCCTCAAACTACTATTGAGACTTTCGAGCCATCTGAATTTGAGAATGATTAGGGTTTTACCCTTAGCCAGAACGCCAACCCAGGAGACTATCTATTCTCAAGAAACCAAATGTTGTGAGTCTCTAATTATTTGCTGGAAGCTTGCCCTAACTAGCAACCCTTAAAGCCTTGAACCAACCCTTCCTCGACCGAAGCCCACAGTTAGACATGAGATGAGTGGACAATAGGGTAATCAATTGCCGTGACACTCATCCCGAGATTGGTTTTCAACAAATATTACTCTAGTTATGTAAATTTTATTATTAAGACCTAACTAGTGTTGGAACACCACAGTCACTAGCTTAGCCAATACCATAGCTTAAATACCCTGTCTACCAGTTGTCAACAGCAATACACGATCACTATGACTCTTGTGACGATAGTCTGGCAGGTTGACACAAATGAAAATTCACGACTCGGTTGTAGAAATCTTGTGCCTTAGAGTTGGTTACCCCGTCGATAACTCTAGTATACAATAGACGAGTAGATCATCCTATTTATCGACCATGTGTCATGGTACACATCGTTCTCCATTTATTGAGGAGCGATCATTGACTTGACTTATATCTAACGTATTTCTTTACGCTGTGCCTGATTCTTTGTTAACAAGAGTTGAGGTACAATAACTGAACCTTGGAAATTCTTCTGACCTCATCCTTCCTAAAGACCATGACCTAGCTTCTAAGGTGGGTAGACTGTAAGCCTTCTAAAATTTTAGGATATACGAAGATCACCGATTGATTAGGACAAATATTATTAGAATGATAGTTAGTGCCCTATGGACTCCCACTTTCCATTTAGATCATTTTTGTGTCCCCCGGCCGTGTCATTAATAATCGAAGCACGAGACCAGCTGTTATCTTCCAACAAACTGCATATACAAGACCTAGACGAGCCCATCGTCATCTAGGTATACCATGTCCCACTCAAACCCGTTTCCTTGTAATCTATTTTATGGTACGACTTTCAGGACAAAAGGATTAGCTATAACCATTACCATAAAACCGATATACTTTTCGACTTCCATTAGAGCCTCAACTTCGACTCAATTCCTTCAACCCAATATATGGTTGCGATCTACTCGAAGCCCACTACGCACTTGCCACTAGTGTGCCACTTGATAGGGGCCTCTTGTGCTACTTAAACACAAAAGTCACCGAAGGAGCATTTTAGACTCTAGGAAACTAGCTAACCAACCTGACGGGCAATTAGCTCAACCCTTGGATAGAAACCTAATCTAGGATACTCTAATCTAGTAGAAAGAGCTTCATCATTGGGATCTTGTCCAATCCTTATAGATCGAAATCCAATGTTCATCCAACCAACGATTGATGTCCAATTAAGGAACCCATTAAGACCCAGTAACACTCACCCATGCATGCCACCATATTTGGACTATAGAACTGAACTATTTGAAATCAGACCTATACCTATTATGCAGTCTCCACCTCTTAGGATGTGAGGCCATCCGTAACCCATTTTCCATCTACCTAGAAGTCACGATAAGATCTTCCATTACAATTATATTCCTTGCTTGTGTGTTTAATAACCACGGAATATATAACAATCTTGATTTCTCAAATTCCGTTCTACTTTGGAACCTTGTTTAGAATTTTGAGAACGGAGTTTCTGTGTTGCATGGATTGTGAGCCCTCTAGGGAACGAAGAGTTCTTCGATTTAGCAAGTGACTAGGCTAGAGTAGTCCAATCTAGTAAATAAGACAATGGTTCGTAAACTCTTTTTCTATCTGTATTATTAAGATACTTTTACCACCCTTGAAGCTTCATATCTGCCTTCGATTAATCTTCCTTACCTTCATGTCCTTTTTTTTTTTCGAAGTGACGATTGGTCACGCTTATTAGAATTTAGCAATATTTCTTGGCTATTTGTGTGAATTTGTTGCTTGTTAGGGTTATTTGATAGGTAGGAAGGGATTATAGATACCAGAAGCAGTAGATAGCGATTGGTAGAAACTTTTGCATGTAGTTGGATGATTATAAAGTCTTGGTGACATGAAATTTGAGGAAGTAGTGTGACCAAAGGTGGGTAGAAGTCCTCAAGGATTGAAATTACAAAATGGCTAGGAGGAGGATATAAATTATTTCGAGGAATTAAATTGAAGGAGATTAGGACTACAATAGACTTTCTTTTTGAATTTTTAGAATAGTTACGAACTAGAATTTCGAGGACGAAATTATTTTAAGGTGGGTAGATTTGTAACTCCCTTTCCCGACTACTTTGAAATATTTTATTTATTATGTTAATTGATTTAAATAGTACATACTCCAATCTTGGTTTATTTAATTTCGTTATGATTATTTTGTTATTGAGGTTATTATTACTTAATATTATTATTTTATTGTTTATATTATCTTGGTCTGATAAATGTGATAATATATATATAGAGGGTTATAGAATATTATAGGTATAAATGTGTATGTATAGATATAAATAAATGTGTGTGTATGAATGTATAAATATATATATTAGATATATATTAGCTATATGTGTATGTTTATATAAATATAAATATACGTATATAAGCGGATATTTATAATATATATATGTATATGTGCGTATATATATACGTATAAATATATATATATATACATATATATATATATACATGAAATAAGTATATATGAAATAAGTAGTTAAAGTGAAAGAAAAGGGAATAAAAGAAGAGAGGAATAAGAAGCAGCAGTCCCCACAGGCCAGCCCCTTATTTCCCTTGGGCCCACAGGCTGCAACAAAAACCCACAACCGCTGGACCTATTCCCGCGAGCAGTAGCCAAACCGAGGGCCAATATATATACTTGTATACTAAACATGACAGAGAGGGATCGAGAACAGAGATTTAACGAAAACATGAAACCCTAACTCCATCCCACGCGACGCCGACAGTCCACGCCACCACCTGGGCGCCTTCCCCGCGCGCACGCGCGCGCCACCGCGGGCCGCCGCGGGCCGCCGCCGGCCGGCCAGACCGCGCGGAGAGCTCCGCGCGCGCGCGTGCAACACAAGCAGAGCAGCAGCAGTTGCACGGGGGGTGCTATTTCGTCGCGGGATATCTCCGCGCACAGTCGACCTTTTCCCGAGCCACTTCTTCAGGTATGACCCCGATATAACCGACTTTATTTTCCTTCAAATACATGGTAACTAGATGCCCTAGGTTGTCGGAAAAACGACGCTAAACTCGACCAAAAATCTGTTCGTAAACAGAACAGTAATGCAGTCCAACCATCCATGTTCGGAGGTCAATTTTGATCGATCCCGTACAGTATTTGAGAAACTATCAGAACACATTTTTAGACAACCTATAGGACTTCACGACCCTTCTTGTGGATTCGAAAATCGTCGACTACGCGTTGAGAAATCGAATCCCAAAGTTTCCCAAAAACATGTTTCGAAAACTAGAAAATTGTTCCACACGACGTGCGTCACCCAATCGGGACGACGTGGTCGCGAACCGAAAGCATCGAAAGCTGCGTAACGGTTTCGTGGTCGTGTGGGCTTTGGCGGAATTCAAATTGGTCGTGTGTGCGCGACGAATTTGATGCGTATCCGTCGAAATTTCCCGTATCGTGCACATTGCAAATTCTTCAATTACTTTGTGCACGTTCATCAGATCGAGACGAAACTTGCGCCAACAGAACCGTATCGTTTTTCTGGTCCTGTATGCCAAGTTTGGTCCAATTCTGAGACAGTTGAATCGTACGTCGTTTTGCGGGCCCCACGGTCCCACTCAACGGGTGATTTTGTGCACGGCCCGCCAGAATCCAACTTTGGACATACGGTTGGGTTCGTATCGGAAAACTGGATCCGTAGACATGTAGTTTGACGACTTTAGAGACCATTGACTCTGGCACGCTTTTCGGTGCAAAGCGGGTCCAACGACGGACATCATTTTGACCCGAAATTACCGTTTTGCCCCTGTGTCCAGAATTGGACGTAAGGACAGGCAATCCTAGCTAATTGGACTATTCTGAGATCATTGGTATTGTTTATTTCAGCTTCCGGGGACTGTTGTACGGGTTTTGACTATAGTGGCACATTGAGTAGTTCAGATTGTCGGTTTCACCAGCAAAGGACCACAGGCGAGTACAGTTTATTGTCTGCATTTCGATATTGATTTTCACTATATTTCATTGATTGGTCATTGGTTATGTGATTATTTTCTATTATAAATTGTTGAGTCGGAAATGAGAAGTACCAAGGATGTGTGATCCGACCGTAGATCTCGTTTACTTTCATGCAGTAGATCTCGTAGACATTGTTACTTTCATGCAGTAGATCTCGTAGACATTGTTACTTTCTTGCAGTAGATCTCGTAGACATTGTTACTTTCTTGCAGTAGATCTCGTAGACATTATTACTTTTATGCAGTAGATCTCGTAGACCTCGTTTATTTTATGCAGTAGATCTCGTAGACCTCGTTTACTTATTGCAGTAGATCTCGTAGACCTTGTTTAAATTCTGCAAGTAGATCTCGTAGACCGTGCGGTGTAATGTCCCAGACCGATCACATGTCAAAGGTACTTCTAAAGGTGGAAAGTATATTGGTCTATTTATTACTATTGATTTTCTTACGGCTTTACTGTTATTTTCAAAACTCATGATTAATGCCTAACCTTTGTTTTATAGTCATTTTCTTTATTTGAAATTGCATTCAGTGAATTGTGCTCGTTCCATTCCTGACTGGAAACCAACATTTTCAGGTTAGCCGAGGATCACTTAGTTTGGGGAGTGATGGTATACTTGCAGACGGGAAGCCTAGAGATTAGCTAGCTAGTGGAGTTGTAGCCATTCAGATAATTGTACAAGTTTATATTTTCAGCAAATGTAAAACTTGTGATCTTTGTAAATTAAATTAATTATGTGAATGAGCATTGTTTGTGATTTTGATCTTCATGGCCGTGACAGCGTTCTACCGCCGACACTGCGGCGTAGGCTGGCTTGGACACGTCTCGTATCCGTTTAAAAAAAAAAAAAAAAACGGGTGCGGGTCGTGACAAATATCCTAATCTAAACTAACCCTTTAACTGAAACTAATATCTAAACAATGCTAATCATGAACTAACACCCTAACCTGGAAGTCCATACTGCTCAAGCACAGGCCAAAGGCCAAGTTATAAGACAAAATACAGGCAACTGCCTATAGCTACAAGGCAAAACCAAATGTTGACGGTATATATACCGTCAACATTTAAAAAGTTTACTTGTCTTAACAAAATGTGTGAAGTAACTCTTATAGACCGAAAAGATACTCTATACACTCTATGTAATATGATATACCAATCATACCTACACTTCTAGGATACTCTATACATTGTAGTAATGAATTGCCCTTACTAATGATGCTCTTAGGTAACATATTTAACAGATAAAATTTTCATGTTGCACTTACGCATTTGTAGCTATATTGAGCAACAACATATAGGTATGGGAATCGGTATCGGACTATTCCTATGAGTATTGGTATCGACGATATCAGTAGTAGACTTACTAGCTAGGGTTTTGGTCAAACTCTAGTCCACAAGTTCAATTAGCCTATTGGGTTCATTTCTAGGTAATCCTATAGATATATCAGGGTATATGCTAAGGTACACTAGGTCAAGCACATATGTATACCATATATATACAAACACACACACACACACTATATATATATATATATATATATATATATATATATATATATATATATATATATCCTCTCAAATCCAAATATAGCAAGCCCCTATATATCATAACCTTACCCCACATGAATCTCATGCATATATAATCTCAGCTATATATCACTACTCTACATATATGAACTAAATAAAACCCATGCATTTCAACTGTATATCACATGGGTCTCATGCATATATAATCTCAGCTATATATCACTAATCTCATGCATTTCAACTGCCAAACCCCACAACCTAAATAAAACCCAAAACATGTCAAGAGGGGTCGTATGTGTTTATGTGCATACAAATGTGTCCAAGGGTCGTGTCAGTGTCCAAACAACTGCACAGACAGTGGGTGTGTGCGGGGTGGAGGAGGAGGAGGAAGAGGAGGAGGGAGAGGAGTTAATTAGGTTAGGGTTTACCTGAGCTCGAGGAGGAGGAGCTCGACGGGGGGGTAGGGGTCGCCGGAGGGGGAGGGAGTCGCCAGAGGGGGAGGGAGTCGCGGGCGAGGGGGGGGGGGTGAGGGAGTCGCCGGGGGGGGGGGGGGGGGGGGGGGGGGAGAAGGGGAGCTCGAGTGTAAATTGAAATTTTCGAGTGAGGGGGAAAAAATGAAACGATGTGCCCTAAGTAAAAATGTTAGCGACTTCAAGAGCGGCCGTCGCTAACCGTCGCAAAATTTTAATATATGGCGACATATTTTAATAATATGTCGCTGAACGTCGCTATTCAGCGACGTAATTTAACTCCTGTCGCTGAACGTCGCAAGTCAGCGACGTTTTGCGATGTTTATATAAAGGAGTCGCTATATTCCATAGTTAGCGACGGCATTTTATACCGTCGCTAAATTACGTCGCTAATAGATCATATTTTAGTAGTGATGCCAAATAATAAAAAAAAAGCTTCACATGAAGATTGAAGATTAAATTGAAGATAAAAGTGTACTTTCACTATTTTAGCTTTTCAAAAAAGAAATATAAATGTCATTTTAAAAGTCTCAAAAAAGAAATATAAATGTCACACGCACACAATGGCTTGAGATAATATTTGGTTGAAATTTGCGGTTTAATAACTACTTATCACAGTTTTAGCAGTTGAGACCTGCACTACTTGACAAAGTGTGGTAGTAGTACTATGCTATATATTTCCTTTAATCTCTCCTTGAGCAAGAGTTATAGAGCAAGAGAGAGTGTGCCAATCTTCTGTGTGAGCTCTGTTTGTGCATTGCAGATTGAGTTTGAGAAAATGGCACAGATGGGCATGTCCTCATGGTCCTCCTGAGTCCTGTAAACATGACTCCACCATCACCACCTCTGCTGCTGCCGCAACTCCGACGACGCAACTCTGGATGACTTTGCATAGGGAGGCTGATGAGGAAGCTGAAGAGGCAGGGCAAGGTGCTCTGCATGACAAATAGATCAATCTTCTTCTGCAGCGTTGGACTTCCAAGAGTCCGTTAGTTCAGGACAATTATTACTAGATAGAACATAACATTTTCATTTTGTATGGAAGCGAATTTTGTATGGAAGGGAGAGAGTAATGTAGCAATTCGTTTGGATTTTGTTTGTTGTATATTAGAAATTATTCAGGGAGCCGGATTCATCATGAGCATTGATTTTTCCTCCACTTTTGAGTATTTGAGGATGGAGGGAATAATTAAGACCGTCATTGCATGTACTCAGTCATTAATGGAGGAAAATTAAGACTCATGGTTGTCTACGGATTCTATGTCCCTCTAGATCCTTTTTTGTGGTGGGATTAAGAATGGAGATTACTATGTTGCTTATCCTTCTTCTTGATGGTGTTTGTAAATACCAATCAGCGAAATACAAATCAATTAGAAAGGTTAGTAGATATTGTTTTGTATATTAGAAAGACCGGCTAAAACAAACTAGTATATATATATATATATATATATATATATATATGTATATATATATATATATATTTTTTTTTTTGAAGCAATGGGTACTTGTGGCGAACTCGCCTCCACCGGAGCTCGAACACCCGACCACTTGGGCCGCATGCATCTCTCTTAACCACTAGGCTAGAGGTCATTTGCATATATATATATATATATATATATATATATATATATGCATGTACGTTCTACGTATTTAATAGGTTATTATTAGAAAGACTAATACAACTGTTGTAATTATTCTAATCTTTATTGAGACTACTTAGAAAAATTAAGGGACAATTGCTTTAATTATTCTTTATTATATTAGTATTATATTATAATTATATATTATTTCATACTTTTATGTAAGACTATTTTGGAAGAGCAAATGGCAACTTTTGTAATTACCTACCTGTCCATAATAACTTTCAATTTTGATTAGTAAACATATGTAAGGGTATTGGAAAAAAAAAAATTCTACTGTGAAGCTGAAGTGCTGAACCTTTTTTTCATTATATAGATAACCATATTAGTGTAATTAGTTGGTTGTTGGTGGATGTAATAATATTTATTATTTATTTATAATTTTGATGGCTATATCAAGTTGTCAAGGCTTAGATTGGGCTGAGGCCCAATTATTCAGAGAGACTAAGAGCATCCACAGTGGTCACACTCCAAACACATACTCCAAATTATTAAAAATTGTGTAAATTATATTTTTGAAATGTCTCCTTGAAATTGGCACATAATGATACAATCCAAACAAATACTCCAAATTAATATCCTTCCTATTTTTTTCTTCTTTATTTTTCTTCAATGTTTGGTTAAAAAAAATTTATCCCACTTTTACCTCTTTCATTTTCTTTCATGTTCGGTAAGAACGGTTAATTTGGTGGGCCCAAAAATTAATGTAGCAGAGTTAGGACACGCTCCAAATCTGAAGTGTCTTTTAGCTTTCTAACCATTTTCAAATATGGACACGTGTTCACTACACAATTTAACTAGGCAAATGTTAAATGCCATCCCCTTTTTACTAAGGACAACCATTCTACTAAGGGCAACCATGACCCTCTCAAATTTTTACTAAGAGCAATCTAATGTAAAGTGATTTACTAAGGGCCACCAAGAGGAACCAAAGAAAAGAAAAAAACAAAAACAAAAAACAAAAACAAAAAAGAGAACTGCCACCGTCCGTCGTCCCGGCCAGTGGCCGACCACCACCACCGCCATCACCAACATCGCACAGACCCAACACAACCACCGCATCCGGCCACTCTCTGCCACCACTCCTCCCTCCTGCCACCGTTCCACCAAACCACCCTGTCACACCACCGCCACCTGCGCCCAAATTTTGGCGCCATAGCCGCTGCCACCACCACCATTGTCGTTTCCTTCCCCCGGCCAACCACCGAGTCATCACCACCGCTCGCAAAGCCCGGCGACCCCATCCTCCGAAGATCCTACATACTCGATCTCCAGCGCCCCGACCATGCTGACCTAAGCCGCAGCCACCGACGCCCATGACACCATGGTTGTTTCTCCAGATCGACGGGGAGGACTGCAGGCCAGCACTGCAGTCCTCTCTTCACTTTAGACTGCAGGCAAGTCCTGCAGTCATTGTAGGTAAAAAAAATTCTGTCAATTAACAGAAGTGGGGTGGCCCTTAGTGTTTTCAAAATAGCAAACTTGTAATTTTTTTAAAGTTTTAAGTTGGTGGCCCTTAGTAAAAAGGGGATGGCCTTTAACATTTGCCTTTAGGCCCTGTTTGGTAAACATGAAGTGGGCCTGGATTCCTAAAACCGGGTGAAGTGGTGAATGGAAATTAAGTTCGGGTGTTTGGTTGGTGGGGGTTGGTGGGACTTAACTCTCGGAATGAAAGGGACTTAACTCTCGTTCCTCTCTCATTTTCAACACTTCGACTTCCTGGTTGCTAGAGCGGAAGTGGGAGGGAGACGCTGGGAAAGGACTCTTCAGTCCGGTGTTTTCCTTTCTGCCAGGAAACTCAGTCCTCCCCAGTTGGTTTGCGGTCACCCCCTCTGTTCATTCTCGACCCCCTCTGTTCATTCTCGACTACTGATAGTATGCATGCTATTTTTTCCAAAATTTCTCTATTTTTTTATGATATAGTGTATGAATACGTGCTTGTAGATTAGATCTGTGGGTTCTGAACACATATTTTTCTCCTCTTTTAATTTTTTTTATTATTTTGTGTAGATCGAGCAGCTTTCTTTATTTTCCACCATTATTCGTTGGTTTTAATATGTTGTTGGTTCAGATCTTGTAGATCTATCTGTTTTTATGTCAGATCCAAATCATGGAGTGATTTTTTTTGGAGTTTTTGTAGATTTATGTTGTAGACCGAGTAGATCTATGTGTTGTTGGTTCAGATCTTGTAGATCTATCTGTGGGTTTTTAATACATATTGATGTTTTTGTTTCATTTCGTGCAATACTTTGTGTAGATCGAGCATATCTATATTTTTTAACATGATTTCGTTGGTTTATTGGTTTAGATCTATATGTTTTTATGACAGATCGACATCATAGACTTAATTTATTGTCGAGTTTTTGTAAATGTACGTTGTAGATCGAGTATGAACTTAGAAAAAATAAATTTTCTTGTATTAATTAGGTCAGATCTGTGGAGGTTGAATAGGAATTGTAATTTTCTTCCATTTCCAGGCGATAATTTATGGGAGATCTATCAGTATTGCCATAATCTTTTGACGAAATACTTTGTGCAATACTTTGTGTACATCCAACATATCTATAGATGTATCAGTATTTTAATGTGGGTTTTTAGTACCTATTGTATTTTATTTTTTCATTTCTGTGCAATACTTTGTGTACATGCAGCATATCTATAATTTTTAACGTAGATTTGTTGGTTTTAATGTTTTATTGGGTTTGATCTCTTTAGATCTATATATTTTTATGGCAGATCTATATGACATACGTAATTTTTTGTCCGAGTTTTTGTAAATTTAATGTTTTACTTACTTTATTAGCTTACTATGCTTGGGCTATGATAAGGAGGGGAAATTTGAGGTATTTGGATATACCAAATGTTAGTGACCTTTGTAGCATTCCTCATCTTGTGTGATGGGTTGAAGAGGCAGGAATTTTTAGGTGGCAAACTTGAATGTTTGTAGATATCCCAAATGTTCTACTGATGATTGGTTGAAGAGGCTTCAATTTTAAGTCCGAAGCTTGCTTGTATTATACTTAATTTCTCTGCATTCCCCATCTCATTATGATGGGTGAAGAGGTAACAAAGGTTGCTAGTTTGCCTGCGATGAAAAGAATCCTAAATCTGAGTCAGTAATTTTGTAAAGTTAAATACAATTACTATATTTTACATGGTATGTTTGTTTTCTGTTCATTAATAGTTTGTGCATTATGGACTTGATTGTTTTTGTGCAAATTTCTGTCTGTTATGTCTGAAAGTACCTTTTTTTGGGTGTACATTTAGTTTAAATGTTCGAGTTCAGTTACTTTTGTATGCTCGAGTTCCCTTTCAAATGTGTATTAAATCTACCTAATTTTTTTGGGTGTACATTTAGTTTAAATGTTCGAGTTCAGCTACTTTTACTTTGTATGCTCGAGACCCTGTTCAAGTTTGTATTAAATCTGACTCAATATTTCAGTAATTTTGTAAAGTTAAATACCATTACTATAGTTTACATTTTATGTTTGTTTTCTGTTCATTAACAGTTTGTGCATTATGGACTTGATTGTTTTTGTGCAAATTTCTGTCTGTTGTGTCTGAAAGTACCTTTTTTTTGGGTGTACTAGTTTAAGTGTTAGAAATCAGTTACTTTTACTTTGTATGCTCGAGTCCCTGTTTAAATGTGTATTAAATCTGACTCAATATTTCAGTAATTTTGTAAAGTTAAATATCATTACTATATTTTACATTTTATGTTTGTTTTCTGTTCATTAACAGTTTGTGCATTATGGACTTGATGTTTTTGTGCAAATTTCTGTCTGTTGTGTCTGAAAGTGCCTTATTTTTTGTGGGTGTACATTGAGTTTAAATGTTCGAGTTCAGCTACTTCTACTTTGTATGCTCGAGTCCCTGTTCAAATGTGTATTAAATCTGACTCAATATTTCAGTAATTTTGTAACTTCACCCGGTTTTAGGAATCCAGGCCCACTTCATGTTTACTAAACAGGGCCTAAATACCATTACTATATTTTACATTTTATGTTTGTTTTCTGTTCATTAACAGTTTGTGCATTATGGACTTGATTGTTTTTGTGCAAATTTCTGTCTTTTACTTTTACTTTGTATGCTCGAGTTCCTGTTGAAATGTGTGTTAAATCTGACTCAATATTATATTAAATTTATGACTTTGGTACAATGTACCACTGCTTCCCCTTTGTAGGATGGATATATATGATCCTACGGTACTAGCTGTTGTTGCTAGTACTATGAGTGTGATTAATGTCGTTATATCTTTGTTGGTTGAGGAGGAGGATTATCGACCTGGAATTGCTAGGGAGCCTTCTAAGATTAGACAACAATGGAGAGATGCGCACATGTATCGAATTTTGTGGGGAGGAAAAGACAAATGCATATCCTATCTTAGAATGAGCACGGCTTCTTTCTATACATTAGTGCGTATGCTAAGGGGAAATGGGTCGCTCCGAGATAGTCGTTGGGTTTGTGTCGAAGAACAGGTTGCAATATTTTTTTACATGTTAGGGCACAAGTCAAAAAACAGAGTATGCAATGTTGACTTCGTGAGATCAGATGAAACGATTTCAAGATACTTTCATATTCATATATCCAAAGTGAAGGATCTAATCCGGAAAGGGAATTTAAAGAGGTGGTTGCCATATCTCCTTCTAAGAAGAATAATTCAAAGAAGGGTAGTCAAATCAACAAACGTTGGCACCAATCTCATACCGATTTGCTTCTGAGCGTTCTTTGTGATGAGGCAAATAATTGTGGTAAGCCGGACAAAACCTTCAAAAAAAGTTCTTTGGAAAGGGGGGCGGGTGTTGTGAATGAAAGGTTTGGTGAGAGTTACACGTGGATAAATGTCCAAAATCACCTTAGAGTGCAAAAGGGTAAATGGTTGGACATTTTGAAGGCGAAGGACATGTCAGGGACGGGATGGGATGAGGATAGCAAGACTATAACTTTGGATGAAGAAACCTATAACGATCTTGATAAGGTAATTGTGGCATAACTTGCTAGTACTATAGTTACTTTCACAACTTTTGTGTATTTTGCTATATGTAGCTTATACTAATGTGTATTTTCATTGTCTATATAGGCTAAATCAAGGTTGTGTCTATACATCAACAAATCCATACAAAACTATGATTTGTTGAGGGTGGTTTGTGGGGATGACCATGCAACTGGTAGTCAGTCTAGATCTCGTTATGACCAACATTGTGTTAATGAGAAGGATGTTGTTAATTTGGATGATGTGAATGAGGACCCTGTAGGTGAGAACAGGGAACCTAGCAAGTCTTCAATCCCAAGTAAGACAACAAGTAAATCAAAAAGCGCACAATCATCGGGTTTTAAGCGTCGTAGAGATGCGGTGGAGGAGTAGATGCCTAACTTGGTAAACTCTTTGACCGTATTGGTCAAGCTCTAGATTCTGCGTTTGGAAGGGGGGGGGTCATGTTGAAAAAGTGGTTAGTAAAGTATGGGATCTAGTGGACTGTTATGAAGAAGATGTCCTCAACGCTGCTTACGATTTTCTTATTCAGAATCTGGGTGAGGCTAAAAGATTTGTAGGTTTGCCTCTAGCACAACGCAGCAAGTGGTTGGAGGGTTTCAAATCCAGGAGGTTGTCCCCACCAAATCAGGACTAATTCCACCAGCTAGCCAAATGATGGCTCATGTTGTTAATGCAGTTTAGTATTTCTGCAAATTTGTGTAACTATTTGTACTATCGACACAAAGACAGTTAAGAAAAGACCATTACGGCTGATCTTTGTAATATTTTGATGCAAGAACACTTGCACTGTCTGCCCCTCTAAAACATTGGGCAGCTAGTAGCCCGTGAAATGTGTAATACTTAGATATGTTGCAGCCATGTACAACACCATGGCTTACTATATTTCATATATTTCCCCTCTAACTGACATGTTTTTAAGGTTTTTTTGTCCTGCTGAATACATGTTTTCGTAAGTTTTTCTTTTGTTGTCTTGCTGTTGGGTTGCTGTTGGATACATGTTTTTAAGCTACTTATGTTGTCTTGCTGTTGGGTTTGCCTTGCTGTTTCAGGTCTTACTAAGTTATGTTTTTTTTTTTAAGTTTGTTGGCTTTGCCTTGTTGTAATCCTATTCTTTTATCTGCCGTATTTTTCTATTTATGTTATTTCAGCTTGCATTCGTCCTATTCTTTTATCTGCTATTTCTGCCCTATTTTGCTTTACAGCCTACCGGCAGACCATGTCTTACTACGTCGTTCTGAGGGGAAGAGTGCCTGGGGTTTATACCAATTGGCCTGAATGCTACAATCAAGTTCATGGTTTTAAGGGTGCTTGCTACTTCAAGTGTCAAGATCGGTCGGAGGCTTTTGGATACTTCCAAAAGTCAGAACACTTGCATACCATAGCAAAGTCCTCCTCTGTCCATAATGTCCAGCTCTTTAGTATGCTTTATGTCTGCACTTTCTTCTTTGTGATTTTTCTAGTATTTGTGTTTTATATGTTTGTCTTCTAGAATCTTAACTATGGCACTCTCGTGAGGGTGAACTAATCGTATGGTGTACATATTTTCCTCTTTTCCTTGTCTACTCAGTTTATGCATTATATTTGCAGACTGATGTGGGAACCAATATTATGCTTTTGGTATTTTTGCTCTTTTCTTTGTTTTCTTCCAATTTTCTGTCTAGAGTATATTTTTGTCCGTCTTCCTTCTGCCTTTCTTTCAATATTTCAGTTTCGGATTGGAGTTTCTTTGCAGTATACTATCCTGCCTTTCTTTCATATTCAGTTTATGTTTTCTTTTCTAGGCTGTGATGACGGGGGAATATGATGTTTTTGGTATTTTACCAAACTTTTAGTGGACATGGTAGCATTCCTCGTCGTGTGTGATGGGTTGAAGAGGTATCTCCTTAGTACTTTGCATGGGTCACTGCAAGACTAAGGTATGATGCATTCCTCATCATGCTTCGATGGGTTGAAGAGGTAACCATTCTTGCTGGATGAAAACAAACTCCAATCTCTGAGCCTTTTTTTTCACATATATCTATTCTGTATGAGCTTCTTTGGATGTTAAAATATATATTCTGTTTCAGCTTGTTTGGATGTAAAATTAATTACTCTGGACAATTTGTACAGATAAAATTTCATGTATTGCGGACATTTTGAACAAAAGTACTTATCTGTACACCCCCAGGCGATTTCGGGCCTGTATTGTGGACATTTTGTACACATTTTGTATTGTGGAGATTTGGTACAGATAATTTTGGCTGGTATTATGGACATTTTTGCTGTATTGGCCTGCAGTCAACATATGTATGCCTGGACAATGTGTGCCTGGACAATTTGTATGCCTGCAGTCAACATTTATGCTGTATTGGCCTGCAGTCAACATTTTGTACAGATTTTTTCTTTACAGTCTGCACAAGGATTCATGTCCAATTTGGCTTGGACATTTTGCTCTTGCTACTGCCTGGACAATATGTATGCCTGGACAATATGTATGTGCTTCAAGGATTCATGTCCAATATGTATGTCTTCAAACATATATCGGGCTACAGTTTGCCTGGACATTTTGCTCTTGCTATTGCCTGGACATTTTGCTCTCGGTTTTGCCTGGACGTTTTGCTTCATTACTGGACATTTTGATTCAACGTCCAATTTGGCTTGCGTGTTTTACATGTTTGTCTTCAACTCTCAGTTGGACTTGCGTGATTCATTTATGAGCCTGTGATGAGGCTATATGCAGCCAAAATTGTCTATTTTGTTCCAGCAAAGCTGCCACAAACCAACTTTTCTATTTTGGCAGTGATTAGGTAGAAGCAGGAGATGATGTGTTTGGGAATAGCATTCTTGCTCATGTCCTTACTATACAATCTGAGCCAAAATTTTATTCTTCGTATTCTTGTTGTATTTCTTTGTTTATTAGATTATTATTTGTGTATCAGGTTATCGTTTGTGTGTGTGTTGAAGTTCTTATTTTCAGACTTCATTCTCATGTATCAGGTTATTATTTGTGTATCAGGTTATGTATCAGGTTATTATTTGTGTATCAGGTTATTATTTGTGTATCATGTCCTTACTATACACTCTGTTTGATTCTCACTTTTCATTGATTTTAATTTTCTGAGTGGTTTGTGAATATTTGAAAATCACATTTGAGGAAATATAGTTTGTGAAATTGGATTGCTTGGCTATGGTACCATGTTAATTTTATTTTCAAGTAGGTGGTAAGATGACCAGTTTCAAATATGGTTAGCCTAACCATTTTCTATCTTGGCTAGCCAAACAATGAATGTCTATGAAGTGTAAATCCTAACCATTATCCAACTTGGCTAGCCAAACAATGGATTTGGGTTTTAACCAAATCCAATACTAAATTTCTACTTTACCAAACACTTTTTTTGCATTTGAAAATGCAGGATTTGAAATGGAATCCAAATCTGGATTTCCAATTCCAAATCCAAATTCACTTCCACTTTACCAAACAGGCCTTTTAACTAAAGTCAAAGTGTACCACTTTAATCATCTCATGGATTGTTCCCATGGAACAACATAGATTGTGCTGGGAGTAAGAGATCGCTGTCCGGAGGAGTGATCCTGGTTGGTTGGTCACGCAGGGGGAGTGATCGTGGCTGGTTGGTCACGCAGGACGAGTGATCCTGGTTGGTGGGTCACGCAGGGGGAGTGATCGTGGCTGGTTGGTCACGCAGGGGGATAACCCATTGATGCTCTAACATCATATTAACAGTTGGACTTGCAATGGGCTGGTTGGTGGAAAGGAAGAAGTAGATGGTGTTGCCATCGAGACCCGTCCGCCCCCATGTCGCCTTCGCCGCAATCATCCTCCTCCTCTTCCACCTCCTCGTCTTCCCCACCCCAACATCGCCATTCCCCACAACCACCAGCACCACCAAAACCCTAACCCTAATCCCCAAAGCCAAGCACCCCTTCACCGATCTCATCTCCGCGTACTCCCAATGGGACGCCCAGATCGGATGCCGACACTTCAGGGACGGCAACAAGTGGAAGCGCAACTACTACTCTTCTTCGATCCAAGAACTCGAGGGGGGTTCCGATTGCGCGGGCGTTGGGGTGGAGCACGTCAGCGTGCTGGTCAAGGGGTGGACCTGGATCCCCGACTAACCTCGACAACCTCTACTCCTGCAGCTGCGGGCTCACCTGCCTCTACAACCTCTACTCCTGCAGCTGCGGGCTCACCTGCCTCTGTACCAAGTCCGGTCCTCGCCGACAGGCCCAACGAGCTTCTCTTCTGAGGTTTTTCAAATCCGAAACCGAACCTGTGAGTTTTTTCCATTTGTACCGGATGAAATTTTTAAAGCATCATTTAGTTTTGTTGACTTTTTTTTTTCTCCTTAAATTTTTTATTACAATCCACTCACATACACATGTTGGAGAACTCGAACTATGTCCTCCATACACATGTTGGGAGAACTCGAACTATGTCCTCCATCTAGTATTTGTGAGTTACAACACTGAATTAGAGACTATTTGAGTATTTGTGTTGCTTTCCACATGAGTTACAACACTGAATTAGAGACTATTTGGATATGCATATCTATTTGGATATGCAAATTGGGTCCAAGGTTAGAATATTGTTACATTTTTAGACTCAAGTGGTTTAGTTTCATAAGAATGGTGAAGATAAAGTGAGATAAATTTTTTAAAGAATTAAGAATAACTGCATGTACTCATCAAAAAATTAATGAATTCTTTTGATTACAAACTAAAAAAATTACTTAGTAACGCTTGGACCAAATACATATCTCTACTATTATAAAAGCTTCAAAACGGCTCAAAATTGAGCCGTCTAAGCTGTATGTATATCATCAACCATTTAATTTTAAAAAAAATTAAATTATGTAAAAAAAATGTTTAAAAAAAATTAAATTTGCTACATATTGGATAATATTCTTATTATAAGTTATCATACGTGCAAAATAGGTACATTTACTAGTATTATATATCGTTCTTTTGTCCTGCATCAGGGCCGAGTCTGACCTGGCCTGGTGGTTAGGCCCATCGAGGCCATGCATAGCTTTTTGCACCGGTGCTACAGTTATTATATCGCTGGAGAGAGACCAGGCTGGGCCGGTAATTCGGACACGGATACTAGATCGGATCGTCGTCGTCCCCGAGGTCTGGTGCGTCTTATTCCTGCAACATAACCTCGTCCTTCTTCCGATCGTACAGTAGTACAGTATGGTCTCGAAACCAAATTTGGAGGCCCTTCTCCCGTTCCAATATGTTGTTCCAATATGTCGATGATCATCCCAGTCAAGCTACGAGGCCGCGACGTCTGGATCCTGTGACTCGGTATCCAATCATGGGACATGTGCATCGGTCCGTCTGCATCCAGATCTTGATGCTGGTGTCGTCGCTGTCGTGGAAGACCAGGCCGATGTGGCCTTCCAGTTCGACGAGCAGCATCCTGTCAAAATTCGGCCTGTCCGTCGCAATGTAGGACACGTTCTAAGTCATAATCAGACACCGTCGGTGTCCACGTTGTAAAACAATAAGTAATTAGTTTCGTTGTCTCTATCCAAAAGGAACCAACATATGTGCCCATCGGCATAGACTGACTGCCTACTTACAAGGAAAGGTGGCACTCTTCCCACCTTCTTTACAGGGCGGCGTCGCCGCTGTCGAGGGTGTAGGCCATCATCTTCCACGGGGAGCTAAAATGGTAGCAGTCGGTGCCGTCGTCGGCCAGACACAGCCTTGTACTCCCTCGTAGAGGGTCCATATCTGAGTTCGAATCAGAGACTAAAACTGCCGTCGCCGCCGCGGGGGCTGAAAGGAGGAGGCTGGGTAGCGAATTCGAGAGTGAGCGGGTTGCAGACGACGATCGGCTTCTTGCGGTTCTCCGGACGGATGCATACCAGGCCGTTGCACGAGCACGCAAAGTCGAAGTCGCGGGTCTGGTGCGGCCACCCGTCGTGGTTGATGGATCGGAAGCGGAGCACGGAGCTGGAGACGGTGGGGTGCTGCGCAGTGCGCTCCCCGCCCTCCAAGAGGGAGAAGTTGATTATAAAGAGCTCGTCGTCGATGCCTCGGCTCGTAAAGAAGAGGGGCGTTTGCTCCGACCGGAGGACCGACAACTTCTCGTAATGTAGGTGGAGGAAGGTCTTTTCGTTGGTGATTTCGCACAAGCTCTTCGAAATCGCACGGAATCGCACTGCCGACTTCATCGGTAGGCGCGCTAAGATCTCCTGCAGCATCTCTTCTGGTAAAACCATAGTCTCTTCTTCTTTTTCTTACTGCTTAAATTATTGAAGCAACGAGAAAAGAAGAAGAGACCATGTTCTTACCAGAAGAGATGCTGCTGGAGATCTTAGCGCGCCTGCCGACGAATTCGGTAGTGCGATTCCGTGCGGTGAAGACCTTCCTCCACCTGCATTGCGAGAAGTTGTCGGTCCTCCGAACGGAGCAAGCGCCCCTCTTCTTCACGAGGCGAGGCATCGACGACGAGCTCTCCATGATCGGCTTCGCCCTCCTGAAAGACGGGGAGCGCACTACGCATCACCCCACCGTCTCCAGCTCCGTGCTCCCCTTCCGAGCCGTCAACCATGACGGGTGGCCACACCAGACCCGCGACTTTGACTTTGCGTGCTCGTGCAACGGATGGTATGTGTCCGTCCGAAGTACCGCAGGAAGCCGGTCGTCGTCTGTAATCCGCTCACTCTCGAATTCGCCACTCTGCCTCCTCCTTTAGCCCCCGCGGCGGCGGCGGTTTCAGTCTCGGATTCGGACTCGGATACGGACCCTTCACGAGGGAGTACAAGGCTGCGTGTCTAGCTGACGGCGGCGCCGACTGCTATCCTTTTAGCTACCCGTGGAAGCTGATGGCCTACACCCTCGACAGCGGTGGCGCTGCCACGTGGAGATAGGTGGGTAGAGTGCCACCTTTCCTTGTAAGTAAGCAGCCAGTCTATGCCGATGGACACACATGTTGGTTCCTTACTGTTTTACAACGTCGATACGGACGGTGTCCGATTACTGACTTGGAACGTGCTATACATTGCGACGGATATGCTGAATTTCGACAGGATGCTGCTCGTCGAACTGGAAGGCCACGTCGACCTGGCCTTCCACGATGCTGCGACGCCAGCGTCAAGATTTGGATGCAGACGGACCGACACGACGTGTCCCTCGGTTGGATACCGAGGCACATGATCCAGACGTCGCGGCCTCGTAGCTTGACCGGGATTATCATCGAAATATTGGAACGGGAGGAGGGCATCTAGATTTGGTTTCGAGACCGTACGGTGCTACTGTACGACCAGGAGAAGGACGAGGTTATGTTGCATGAGTACGACGTGCCGAACCTCGTAGACGACGACGATCCGATCTGGCGTCCGTGTCGAACTACCGGCCAGCCTGGTCTCCCTCTAGCAATATAATAACTACATCACGGGTGCAAAAAGCTATGCCTGGTCTTGATGAGCCTAACCACCAGGCCAGGCCCGACCCTGTTACAGGACAAAAGGATGATATATAATACTAGTAAATGTACCTATTTTGTATGTACAGTAACGTATAATAAGAATATTATCTAATTATAGTCATATATTTTTCTAACTTATGTGGTTAAGGTGAGAGGTATTCTTTTTTTAATTACATAATTTAATTTTTTAAAATTAAATGGTTGATGATATGCATATAGCTTAGACGGCTCAATCTTGAGCCGTTTTGAAGCCCCTTATAATAGTAGAGATATGTATTTGATGCATTACTAAATAATTTTTTTTAGTTTGTAATCAAAAGAATTCATTTCAAAAACGGTGTAAGTATTTTTTTTTTTTTTTTGAGTACATGCAATTATTCTTAATTCTGGAATCATTTGAGTCTACAAATGTAACAATATTTTCACTTTAGACCCAATTTCAACAAACAAATAAACTCTACAGATATGGATATCAAATTAGTCTCTAATTTAGTGTTGTAGCTCATGTGAAAAGAAGCACAAATACTAGGCGGAGCCGACAGGGTTCGAGTTCTCCAACACTGGGTAGATTGTAATAAAAAAATTGGAAAAAAAAATCAACAAATATTTTGAACTAAATGATGCTTTAAAATTTTCTTCCGGCACAAATGGAAAAACTCACATGGTTCGGGTTCGGATTTGCAAAAACTCGATCCCTTTGGCAGCCGTAGCTTCACTGCTTGTATATATTCTAATATGTATTGTCCACATTTGTAACGTCCCTCCTCAAAGAAACCCTAACTCCCCGAAATCCTAGCCTCCGCCGTTCTGTCGCTCCCCATTCTCCTTCTGCTCTGAACCTAAGAATCACCAATGGCGTAAGCATCGAAACCCTAAAAGTTTGCAGTTGTAAATTAATTGAATTGTTTGTAGACGTAGATTAGTTTTTAGTATTGTTGAATGTAATGATGTGATTTGATCATATATTATGATGGTGATATTGTTGGATCTGATATATACATCTTGCATCCATATTAAATTGTTTGTTCAACAAATTTATTCCTAAGTGGTGAACGTTTTCTAATGCTGATTGATTGTTGGAAGTTTTTTCATGTATTTTTTTTAGCAATTTACATCACAATTACTTGTTAATTACTTATCAACATCAATCGAGGAAGCACAAATAGCCCAAAAATTAGTGCCTATACATACTGGACACAATTCGGACACAAATTTAGCACGATGTGTGTGTTGTCATGTCCATATTGCGTCATGTTGTATTTGTTACTGCTTAACATATATATCAATTTATCCTTGGTTACTCGCGTGCTCTGTCAAGGCAAACCTTTTTGTTAGTTAATGTTATGGTTTTAGCGGTTTATGCTATCCTACGGTGATACCTTTATGTTCTGTGACGTTCATACGTTTGTGAGATGAGGAGATAATACACATTACGCTGCTACTTGTCAACCCCTTCACGTTCATTGGTGTACATTGGTTAAATTTGAAGTGTTTTTTTTTCTTTTTCTTTTTCTCTTTCTGTTCTCTCTTCCAAAGAGGGAACAAAAAGGTCTCAAGGATTTGCAAGTTGTTTGTAATAGCCTTGGGTTCCCCCCTCTTTATTGCCATAATATGTTCGCTGTTATTCGTTCAATGGGTGGTTTTGTTAGCATGATTCTGTTTAAATTTTTTCCATTGTAAAAGAGTAAGGTCACTAGACTCACTAACGATAAAATGTGGATAATTATGGTAACTGCCGTAATGAAGAATGAATCTTTAACTTGATTGCTTTTTGATGCAAAATATATTTCTGTTTATATACTTTCTTTATAAGGTTTTCAAGTTATCAGATTGCTAATTTGAATATTTAATATCATGGGATAAGCATTTAGTCTATTGTTCCTGTGATTTGTTGGTCTTCTTCTTCTTAGTCAATTGAGGTGACAACTGAAAAACATGAGTTGCTAAATTTTAGTTTAACATTTCTTCTTCTAGTAAGTGAGGTGACAGCAATTTAGTATACAGTAGCAGATGATCCTACGACTGGGTATATTAACCTCATCTCCTTTGCAGGGACGAGGTTGTGGCTGTTGAAGCTGCTGCTCCAGCACTTGGGGAGCCAATGGATTTGATGACAGCACTACAACTTGTATTGAAGAAGTCTTTGGCACATGACGGCCTTGTACGTGGGCTACATGAGGGTGCCAAGGCTATTGAGAAACATGTGGCACAGTTGTGCGTGCTGGCCAAAAGTTGTGACCAGCCGGACTATGTCAAATTGGTCAGGGCTCTTTGTGCTGACCATAATGCGCACTTGGTTACAATGCCAAATGCAAAGACTCTTGGAGAGTGGGCTGGGGTTAGTAAACTGCTTGATTATTCTTTTGTACTAAGCCTCTCTTGATATATTTTTAGCAGATCCTTTATGTAGGCATTTTGGTCTGTTTGTTCCTTATCTCGTATTCTAATTGTAGTTTTCAATTTGTTGATGACCACAAGATACTATCTACTTTTAGTGCTCATTATGGACCGTTTAACTGTCTAAGCTTCTATTGTTATTAGGAAATTATTCTGCAAGTCAACCATAATTATATGTTTCCTACAATTTATATGCTAGGTAAATTTTGTATACCTTTGATCCCCATAATAGAAAATTTTAAACCTTGCCTTTTCCCGGGGATGTTAAAATACTTTATATCTCTCACATATGCTTAGATGTTAGTTTTATATAAGAAAATTATGGTTACAGAAACGTGTGCAAAATGTGTGTTCAGTTCCATAGAATACTGTAGATATGTAATCAATTTTCCCCCCTTTTATTGGCTTTGTACTAAAAAAGCGCGTAGATCACATCTAATGGTCGGATTGGATCCTCAATGTGAGATAGTTTTCAATGGTCGGATTGGAGCACATCTAATGGTTTGATTGCAATAGTATATAAAATGCTACTTTTTTGCATATGCAAAGCATACTAGAAGTGTTTGTTTCTTCTATATGTAAGTGTTTGTTTCAATATTTGGTATGAATGTTCTATCTTGTAATCCTTCTACAATACACACACAGGTAGGGCAGAGCGTGCGGTAGTTTTTTCTTTTCGTTTTTCTATGCCGTTTGTTTCAACTTTCGGTATTAATGTTCTATGATGTAATCCTTCTCCAATACACACACAGCTAGCCTACAACATTCAATTTATTCGTTTCAGCCAAACTGAAGTTCCTAAAACTGAAATCTAGAAAATCCAAACCGAAATGAACCATAATTGAACTGATTTAATCAATTCCATCTATTCGATTGGTTTTTTTTTTTTTTTTACTATTTAATGGACCAAACCTTAATTTGGGCTTCTACTTAAAATATATAAAAAGCAGTTTTGTTCCAAATATAAATGAACTAGCTTAAATGATAAAAAAAATCCTCCCTAGATTGGCCATTTTCGCAAAAAAAGACCCCATGCTCTTAAATTCTCCACTATTTATTTTTTGTTGCAAAAAACCCCCAAATGACAATTTTACCCCTCCCCCCATCCTTCCTCGGCCGTTGGGGGAGGGCAGGGGGGTCGGCAGGGGGACTGGGGGCTCGCCGGCGGGGGGAGGACAGGGGGGTCGGGCGGGGGGGGGGGGGGGGGGGGGGGGGGGGGAGAGGGGGGCAGGGGCATTTTCGGGATTAAATTTTTTAATTTTGACTGGAGGGATCTTATTGAGCGGATTTGTAATCTAAGGAGGGGCGAATTGCTAAAAATGACTAATAGGTCTTAATTTGCAAAAGTCGGATATCTAACGAGGGATTTTTTGTCATTTACCCAATAAATAAATTGGTATTTACCAAAAGCTATTTGCTGTTCTGATTGAAAGAAGGAACAAGAAAGGATAAGCATCCTACAAAACAAGTTCAAGAACACAGTGATTGGACTGGGCCTTGCCTATTCTTCTTGTTGTGTACATACAGTAGTGAGAATTTCCAACAGTTAGTTTGATCTTTTTTCCCTACAAGACATTGTAGGCTTTTGAACTAATCATTAATCACTCACCATTGACTAAAAAAAGTAGAAGAAAGAAAGTTTTTTTTATATTTGTATCATGATGAGTAGCATCCTTCATCCATCCATAAAGAATGAATTCTCGAGATAAGAAATAACTTAGGAACATCCTACCTGTAGTTATTACTAGCTACTACGGTTAGTAAGAGTTCTCAACTTTGTATTTAGACTCTGAAATTAAAATATAAAATAATAATCTAACCGAGACCGAGACTTGAACTTGGTTCAATGTCCTTAAGACAATATTCGTCCCGCACTGGTGCTTACGGTTTTAATGGGGATTAGTCTCCCAGGATACAATGGTTCTTTTCCTTCGGTATCAACACTTCACACCGCAGGAACTTGACGAAGCAATGTTGGTAGTCCCTCTCTCTCTTAGACTTAATGCTAGATGGATGAACGGATTGAGTGATTGAATTATTCAAACACTTGTGTTTTTATAAAAATAAAGAGACACAATGGAAATGACACACTTTTTCGATAGATTCGTACACCTCTCCATAGATTCGTTGCCATAGATTCGTTGTAAGAAAACAATTATTATTATTATTATTTCAAATATACATTCACTTTTCCAACAACTACTCCATGTATGAGAACAAATCTGCCATTAATTACTAATCTCTACTACTTAGTACTACCAATTTCCAAAATATCTGCTGCTAGATGACGATTCCTTCCATAGGCAGCCAGTGACAGCGGTCTTGGATTTGAGGAGGATGGACTCAATGTCGGCAGGGGTTGAGTCCTATGGGGGATACCGTGTCCCATTGCTTTGGATTGGAGGAGGATGGACTCGATGTCGGCAGGGGGGTTGAATCCCATGGGCGATACCTTGTCCAGCTGCTGCATCCTTCATGTCCAAATCAAACTGCCTAAACTTCAAATCTTCTATTTTGGTGCATGTGATTTATGTTCATTCATGTGCGCATACGCGTCCAAGTTAAGAAAGTGATCGCGCTCGTCCTTACGGGTCGGGTACATGTGTGAGCGCATGCTTGTCTATCTCACAAAGATGGGTTATGGTCGGTCGATAAAACGATCTCGGTTGTCCTTAAATCAATCTAGAATCGGTTTAATCTCAATTTAGGTAGCAATGCCCATTTTAGGGAAAAAAAAAAACAGTGCTTACAGATCATTTTTCCCTATACATTGGCGGCTTATGAGGGAAATGTTTCCCCATGGCCCCCCTCCCTCATTAAGTTGCTTGTAGTTGCCACTCTTTTCGGTCTTAGCAACCCTCTCAGTTACTGGGGTAGTGGGGTAGTGCTCACTACAACTATACGAGAGAATATCCGGAATAATATTACAACTCACTAATTCTTGTAATCCTCATTGCATTGCTGGCAACACAATACTGTCAGTATGGTATATGTTTTTTGTCGATCGGCTTGTAGCGTTTGCTTGACTACCGAACAACGGACAACTTTGGACCAACCATCCATGCTTGAAGACCTGGGTGTTTCCACTATCCAACCACAACCCGTATGTACATCATAACTCGCCGAAGCCTGTTGAGCGTTTCCCGAACTCTAGCCTCGTATTCTTTGTCAAGGTTATGATGGATCACTTTTGTTATCGGAAGTCTACCATTTCTGTGTGTTACTATACGACAATTGTTGTTTCAGTTTAGTGTGAGTAAAGTATTAGTTAAACATTTGTATGTTGTTGTGAGACCTTGCCGTTTGAGAGCACCTTGTAGTTAACTAGTTATAGATAAACATTGATGTGAGCTCTATCCCGGTGATTGAGGGGATTGCTAATGGTGCTTTGTGAGGCCTCGTCGATTGAGTGCCTTTTAACGAGTATGTATAAACACTTGCTCGAGACCCACCCTGACGAATGTGGGGGCTGCTACTAAGATGAACGACGCCCAGAAGGTACCATGTACCGTATCCAAAAAAAGGAGGGTTGGGGTATCCTTTGGGCTAGCAAAGAGACACAGACCCCCACAAGACTTAATCAACCACTATTATTTTGTTGAGTTATTGCGGATATTCTCTCATGTAGTTGTAGCGAGCCCTACCCCAATAACTGAGGAGGATTGCAAAGGTCGGAAGCAGTGGCAACTACGAGTGGCTTCACGGGAGAAGGCGGGGTCCGGGGGGGAGCCTTTTTCTACTGGACAACCGATGTATAAGGTACCTACCTACAAGTTGTCCTTGTAGATACCTTATTTCAATTCCAAAGGGAATTTATTTGGAAACATTTACTATTTAAGTGAAGTGTGTAAGCTGTCTTATTAAAGTTGTTGGTTTATTACTTTGTTTTAAGTATGTAGTTGATTGGCATTATGTATTTACTTGCAGTAAGACTGTAAAGTAACATGGTATTTTGCAAACTCCGGTATCAAACTTTTTCTTGATGCCTTCCATTTTCTTTTTTATATATATGTTTTCATTTCAATTTATATACACTGTAGCATGTAATTGTAATCTTTTCATATTGAAATTTCAATTCATACTTTATAATTTTTTTGGGCGAGTACAACTTACATTTTAACTCTCTCCCTCTCTCTTTTCCTGACCTAAATAAGTGTTGGTGGTTTTGCCTTTGGACTAGGAAAGATAGTCCCACATCGGCTACACCAAATGGTGAGTATCTCAATATAATGTATTGCTTGTGTTGAGGTGTGCACATGAGGTGTGGTGGGGCACAAGTGTGTGTCATGCGGGAGTATTTTTCTAGAAGGAAAAATGATTAATTCCAACAAAGATGTAAGTTGATTTTTGTTGTGCGGATTCGGACTCGGACACGGACTCCAGGATGTCTCGTGCATGCACGAGAGTGTTCGGGGGATAGGCGTGGACTGGCACACTTCTATGCTGATTGTGGAATGATCTAAAATATCAAACTCTATTTTTGAGTATTGGTATTTTAGTCCCACATTGGATATGAGAAGAGGTGAAGTCTCACTCCACTCTATAAATAGAGCCCCTTGGCCTCCTTTGAAAGATGCACCAAAGAAGAGAGTTAAGGGAGTCCGTAAAGTCCAGGAAGCCCGTTCAAGTCTCAAATATTGACTGATGAGCGTTCCAGAAGTTCTCTAGAACTTGCTGGTTCATGGAAGCAGATCGTATATAGGCAAATCTTGTTTTGAGCAACGGTGATCTTATCACCCCAACAAAGCAGTCTTTCTCTTTCTTTCTTTTCTTCTCTTCTTCTCTGATCTAATCAGATACTTCTTGTGGGCTTTCGTTGCTGCTGCTGCTAGCAACTCGATTTGTACCCTCCTAAAAGAAGCTCTACTTTCGTTTGCTGTTGTAACGAAATCTCTTTAGATTTTCGTTACCCAGAATCCTCCAAGGATCTCTGTGGTGCACCTTCTTTGAAGTGTTGCAACGAAACGTTGTTACTATTGAGACAACTATTTCGTTTTTTCTGTTTTCCATCAAAAATTACGCCTCGGGAATAACAATCTTAAAGCAAGATTAGAAGATGGAAAACTCTCGTGCTTCTCTCATCGATACCAGCTTTAATAAGTTGAAGAAATTCGACGGAGAACATTTCCAAATCTGGAAGAGGAATGTCACCCTTAATCTTCAACTCATGGACGTAGACCATGTGTTGATTGAGGATGAACCGACGATTCCAGATGGAGGAACTGCCGATGCTATTGCTGCTGCACTCGTCAAGCAGAGCAAATGGAAGAGAGAAAACAACATCTGTAAACTGTTGATTCTCAATTCTATGGAAGACTCTCTGGCAGAGTCATATTCCAAGAAGGTGAACGCCAAAGTGATCTGTGATTCTTTGGGTAAGCTATATGAAGATGATGAGAACAGGTACAAAATTTTCATCGTCGAGAAGTACCACAAGTGGCTCTTCGAAGACGAGATGACGATACTACCTCAAGTGAAGGAATTCATGAAGTTGCGCTAGAGATTAGATGACGAGAAGATGCCCCTCGTCGACAAGTTTGTCGTTGGAGGAATAGTCTCGAAACTTTCTGCTGGTTGGAGCAACTTCTATGCTAGAATGCATTGGAAGAAGCTGGACATTAGCTTGGAAGATCTTCTACAAGAGATCCACGTTGAGGACGAAATGCGATCTCAACAGAAGATGGACTCTCTGTCCAAACAACTGGCTAAGGCCAACTTGGTGCAGACAAGAGAGTTCAAGGGGAAGCATGTGGCTTCTCATCACAAGAAGAAGGACTCCACTAATCTGAAAGTGAAGGGTCCTTCGTTCAAGCAACAGAAGTCCAAGTCCCACGTGACTTGCTTCAACTGTGGCAAGAAGGGCCACTACAAGAGTGAATGCAAATCCAAGCCCAAACCAAAATAGCATGTATGGCTAAACTTGGTCATTTTGATTACTTAACTTGGTTGCTATTGTTGCACATGTTGAGTTATCTAGCGTGGTAGCTGACTAGTGGTCTGGCACTAGTGCATCTGACCGCGTGTGCTCTCGAAGGAGCTGTTCACCAAGGACGAGCCGTGTTATGACGAAGGTCTCGATGGCGAACATGTACCTAGCAGAATATCTGAAGATCGAGACAATGGTTATGAACCACCGACAAGGACACTGGAATGCGTGTTACACGTACCAGAGATTTTCGAAGATCCGATCTCAGGAAGTCTGCTATCTGATACAGACTTGAAAGATGGACATTCATACTAGCCAGATGGTAATTTCTTGGCGAGGAACATGCTTCGAAAAGATGTTCGGTGATGAGGGGATGTTCTAACTTCTGCTGATGGCGATGAAGTTACTTCATTGAATGGACTGAGAGTTGTTCTATGATAGAAGCAGACTCAAGCTGTCCTACCGGGACCTTATCTTCAGATTGTGGGGGTAAGGAGGTGGAGGAATTTAAGGTCTGTGCAGATACAAGACTGTTGGGAAGCTGCTCAGACGATTGAACTAAAGTACTGATCATCTGGAGTTAGTACACTCAGATATCTGTGACTTTTATCAATTCTCCACAAAGGCCGGTTCGAAGTGTTTCTCGAAGTGCATGTTCGCATGACTTCTCAAGTAGAAGGATGCAGCATTCGAGTAGTTCAGATACTTCAGGACTGAAGCTGAATGTTAAACCGATCTACAACTACTCAGAAGTGATCGAGATGTAGAGTATAGGTCTCATGAATTCACATCGTTCTGCAAAGAACATGGAATCATAAACGAGACTACTGCTCCGTATTCTCCTCAATCTAACGGAGTAGCGGAGAGGAATAACAGAACATTGACAGAAATGATGAACTCAATGCTGCTAACTGTGGGTCTTCCTAAATGCTACTGGGAAGAAGCTGCATTGACGGCCACTTTTATTCTAAATAGAGTGTCGTATGCAACTTCGGACGTAATTCCTCACGAACTCTGGTTCAAAGCCAGACCTAACTTGAATGTCATTCGAATGTGGGGGTGTCTGGCCTATGTGAAGCTCCCAGATCTAAAGATTCAGAAGCTGGGGACAAGGACTACGAAGACGATCTTCTTGGGGTATGACGAGAAGAGTGATGCTCGAAGCTTTCTTGATATTAAGTCAAATCATATCATCGAATCTCGCGATGCTGAATATTTTGAAGACATGTTTGCAAGGCACAAGAACATTGTTCTAACGGACATTTCGGAGAATGATGAAGGTGCAAAGGAGACTGAGATCTTCAATGAGCCAGTTGTCCAAGATAAAGTTGTTGCTGAGGAGACAACGATTGAACCAGAACTCGCTGAGCCGTCGTCAAAGCGAGCGAGGAGGCCGAAGAACTTCGGAGATGACTTCATCACCTATCATGTGGAAGCAGATCTGCTTACCTACGATAAGGCGATGAAGACCAGATATGCTGTTTTCTGGAAGGAGATGATAAACAATGAAATTGAATCAATCACCTCCAATAACACTTGGGTGTTGGTTGATCTACCTGAAGGAGCAAAACCTATCAGATGCAAGTGGATCTTCAAGAAGAAGATGAAAGCTGATGGAACCATTGACAAGTTCAAGGCCAAGCTAGTGGAAAATGGGTTTTCTCAGAAGCAGGAGATCGACTACTTTGACACGTATGTTCCAGTAAGTCTGGATGACCACCATCAGAATGTTGATTGCTCTCGCAGCGATACATAAGATGGTGATACATTAGATGGATGTGAAAACAGCATTCCTAAATGGCGAGCTGACCGAAGAGATCTACATGCAACAGCCATAAGGGTTTATCGTCAAAGGTCTTGAAGACAAAGTCTGCAAGTTGGTGAAATCTCTATACGGTTTAAAGCAAGCTTCCAAAATGTGGCATGAGAAGTTTGACAAAGTCATAAGGTCAAATGGCTACAGGGTCAGTGAAACAGACAAGTGTGTCTATACGAAGTTTGCTGACGGAAGCGGAGTCATCGTTTGTCTATACGTGGACGACATGCTAATCTTAGGTACGGATATAAGCTGTGTCACAGAGACAAAGAAGTTCCTCTCGATGAAGTTCAGTATGAAGGACTTGGGGGATGCTGATGTTATCTTGGGACTCCAGATCATCCGAACAGACACTGGACTAGCGCTGTCACAGTCTCATTATGTTGAGAAGATGATCACTCGTTACGGGTATCAGGATCTTCCAGGGATCGATACGCTGTACAGGTGTGATCTGAAGCTGAAGCCTAATTCAGGGGAAAGCGTCAGGCAGCTGGAGTATGCAAGCGTAATCGGGAGTTTGATGTATGCTACTACTGCCACAATGCTTGACATAGCTTTCGTCATGGGAATGCTGAGTCGTTTCACGAGCAACCCAGGTATTGAGCACTGGAAAGCTGTGAAACAGGTTATGAGATATCTCAAGAAGACTCAGACATATGCACCGCACTACAACGGAGATCCGCCGGTAGTGGAAGGCTTCAGTGATGCCAGCTGGTGCTCAGAAGTGGAGAGCGAGAGGTCCACAGGTGAATACATTTTCATAATGGGTGGAGCTGCTATATCGTGGAAATCGAAGAAGCAGACTATGCTCTCGCGGCCATTCATGGAATCTGAGTTCTTTGCACTTGATACCGCAGCAGAGGAAGCAGAATGACTTCGGGAGCTCATGTATGATCTTCCAGTGGTTGGGACGCAAATACCGGGGATACCGATATACTGCGACAACCAGGCGACTGCGGCGGTGGCATCAAATGACCTCTTCAACGGGAAGAAGAGGACTGTGCAGTTGAAGCACAGGGCAGTTCACGATCTCATCAAGAGGGATGTTATTGCAGTGATTGATGTTCGGAGTCGGGAGAACCTGGCGGATCCGTTCACCAAGGACCTCAAGCGCCAGCTGGTCGATGACACAGCTTGTAAAATGGGCTTGAAGGCATTCTGATATTGTATTGTTACATTCCTACCATAAAGTTTTATGCTATTAGTTCAAAAAAAAATCTACTAGGCATCTAGCTTTTGGTTCAAGGGAGCACTATTAACCGGAAGAATATTAGGTACGGTGGGTACTTATCCTCTGTGGCATGGAGAGGTTACGGACCTACAACCACTGTTGTCTACTGTTGTTTTCTGCGAAAAACGGATTCTGTGGGAAGGTTGGCTTAAATGCCTTAATGAGTTCTCAGGCAGAGTGAATGTCTGGAGTGCTTTACAGGAAGCATGGTAGCGCAGCACTACAAGGAGTGTAACTCCATGCTATAGTGGGGTGACTCCACCATGAGATTCCCGATTAGGGGTAATGCCTCGGCTTTGTGAGCCAAGTCACAGCGGAGTAGCACCGCAAATAGGCAGGTAGCCTAATGCTGTATGATAATCGTAATAAAGAGAGGTAGACAACACTAAAAAGAGGACGACGTCCTCATGTTACAGTGGCATGACATCACGAAGAGGTACCAGGTAGGATAAAGCCTCGGCTTCGCAAGCCATGTCATAGCGGCGTAACACCGCACGGAAGCGCAAGGCTTCATGCTGGGTAGTTTGGCACTATAAAGAGACTTGTGACCTCATACTACAGTAGTATGACACTACGATGAGGTACCCAGGTGGGGTAAAGCCTCGGCTTTAAGCCATGTTATAGCGGCGTAGCATCGCAAAGAAGCGCAATGCTTCATGCCATGACTCTTTATAAAGAACTCACCTATAGTGTATGGACAGAGATATCAGGCCGTCTCTTGAGGGTAAACGTGTAGACGTCCAAAAATTATATACTGAAATCAGGCTGGCACAAGGCCTTTAATGTGCAGCCAGAAGCACAGTTGATGTCATTATGTGAGTAGGAAGAATTGCAGTTATGGTGCAGAATTCAGGGCTTAGTCCATTCTTGTATCATGCTGTTATTTAACCTATGCGGGAAGATTCAATTCATAGCGACATCTCTCCTAATACATGATGGGCAGTCAATGTGGGAAACGTTCAACCCATATATTGAGTTATGTGGGGGATTGTTGGTGGTTTTGCCTTTGAACTAGGAAAGATGGTCCCACATCAGCTACACTAAATGGTGAGTATCTCAATATAATGCATTGCTTGTGTTGAGGTGTGCACATGAGGTGTGGTGGGGCACAAGTGTGTGTCATGTGGAAGTATTTTTTTAGAAGGAATAGGGATTAATTCCAACAAAGATGTAAGTTAATTTTTGTTGTGCGGACTCGGACTCGGACTCGGACACGGACTTCCAGATGTCTCGTGCATGCACGGGAGTGTTCGGGGGGTAGGCGTGGACTGACACACTTCTATGCTGATTGTGGGATGATCTAAAATATCAAACTCTATTTTTGAGTATATATATTTTAGTCTCACATCGGATAGGAGAAGAGGTGAAGTCTCACTCCACTCTATAAATAGAGTCCTTGGCCTCCTTTGAAAGATGCATCAAATAAGAGAGTTAAGAGAGTCCGTAAAGTCCAGGAAGCCCGTTCAAGTCTCAAATATTGACTGACGAGCGTTCCAGAAGTTCTCTAGAACTTGCTGGTTCCTGGAAGCAGATTGTATATAGGCAAATCTTGCTTTGAGCAACGGTGATCTTATCACCCTAGCAAAGCAGCCTTTCTCTTTCTTCTTTCCTTCTCTTCTTCTCTGACCTAATCAGATACTTCTTGTGGGCTTTCGTCGCTGCTGCTGCTAGCAACTCGATTTGTACCTTCCTAAAAGAAGTTCTACTTTCGTTTGTTGTTGTAACGAAATTTTTTTAGATTTTCGTTACCCAGAATCCTCCAAGGATCTCTGTGGTGCAACTTCTTTGAAGTGTTGCAACGAAACGTTGTTACTATTGAGACAACTGTTTCGTTTCTCTGTTTTCCATCGAAAATTACACCTCGGGAATAACAATAAGTTCTATTGATAATTTGCTACAGCTTTGCAAGATTGATTCTGAGGGCATGGCAAGGAAGGTGGTTGGTTGTGCCTGTGTTGTTGTTAAGGTAGGAAACTCATGATTTTTTTCCCCTTGTTCCCTTTGTCTAAAACTCTAATACAAATTATTTCGAACACAATTTTACAGGACTATGGGGAGGAGTCTGAGGTACTTCATATAGTGCAAGAGTATGTGAAATCTCACTAAGAGTTATATGATTGCTCATCTTAGTTGCCAGGGTCTACAAAATTTTGAATCTCTATATCAGCTAGGTTATGATTGGAGTTTTTGATGTTAGTTTGTTTAGATTCTGAATTGATGTATCGTCTTTTGCCTAAACAAAGACTTGGAAATGGTTTTGAGTTGAATTCAGTGACGTTCAAATTGAGTTTGTCGGTAGTTCATTATGTTATAATCTCAAATTCATAACTTGTATAGTACTATAGTTCATGCCAAATTAAAAAAAAAAGAGCTTCACATGAAGATTGAAGATTAAATTGAAGATAAAAGTGTACTTTCACTATTTTAGCTTTTCAAAAAAGAAATATAAATGTCATTTTAAAAGTCTCAAAAAAGAAATATAAATGTCACACGCACACAATGGCTTGAGATATTATTTGGTTGAAATTTGCGGTTTAATAACTACTTATCACAGTTTTAGCAGTTGAGACCTGCACTACTTGACAAAGTGTGGTAGTAGTACTATGCTATATATTTCCTTTAATCTCTCCTTGAGCAAGAGTAATAGAGCAAGAGAGAGTGTGCCAATCTTCTGTGAGAGCTCTGTTTGTGCATTGCAGATTGAGTTTGAGAGAATGGCACAGATGGGCATGTCCTCATGGTCCTCCTGTAAACATGACTCCACCATCACAACCTCTGCTGCTGCCGCAACTCCGACGACGCGACTCTGGATGACTTTGCATAGGGAGGCTGATGAGGAAGCTGAAGAGGCAGAGCAAGGTGCTCTGCATGACAAATAGATCATTCTTCTTCTGCAGCGTTGGACTTCCAAGAGGCCGTTAGTTCAGGGCAATTATTACTAGATAGAACATAACATTTTCATTTTGTATGGAAGCGAATTTTGTATGGAGAAAGTAATGTAGCAATTCGTATATGAGAAATTATTCAGGGAGCCGGATTCATCATGAGCATTGATTTTTCCTCCACTTTTGAGTATTTGAGGATGGAGGGAAGAATTAAGACTGTCACTGCATGTACGACTCATGGTTGTCTACGGATTCTATGTCCCTCTAGATCCTTTTTTGTGGTGGGATTAAGAATGGAGATTACTATTTTGCTTATCCTTCTTCTTGATGGTGTGTTTGTAAATACCAATCAGCGAAATACAAATCAATTAGAAAGGTTAGTCGACGGGGCTCCGCGGACGGGACCTTTGATCCGCTCCCTATATATATATATATATATATATATATATATATATGCATGTACGTTTTACGTATTTAATAGGTTATTATTAGAAAGACTAATACAACTGTTGTAATTATTCTAATCTTTATTAAGACTACTTAGAAAAATTAAGGGACAATTGCTTTAATTATTCTTTATTATATTAGTATTATATTATAATTATATATTATTTCATACTTTTATGTAAGACTATTTTGGAAGAGCAAATGACAACTTTTGTAATTACCTACCTGTCCATAATAACTTTCAATTTTAATTAGTAAACATATGTAAAGATATATTTGGAAAAAAAAAAATTCTACTGTGAAGCTGAAGTGCTGAACTTTTTTTCATTATATAGTAAGGGCCGGTCCTGAATAATTGAAGGCCCTGTGCGGATCTCAAAATGTGGCCCTATAAATTTATTTATTTATATTTTTTAATGTATTATTTTATGACTTTATCAGAATCTCTCGAGATATTATCGATTGTATAATATAACTGAATCTATAAATACTTATGAAACAAAATAACCAAAGCTCAAATTATCTATATTCAAGCACATTACATAATATAATAAAGATATTTTACATAAAAGATGTACTGACCCTTAAATTGTCAAACTTTGGCCTCCAATTCTTCTTTTATCGATCTGTTGATGAGAACATATAACAAAATGAATAATGATCAATACCCAAATGAGAAGTAATCTATAATCATAAAATAAATAAAACAAAAAGAATAGAACAGTAAAATTACCTGACAAAACTTTTTCAATGGATCTTCAATAATAAATTGAAACTATTACTATACTACCAAGAGAACCAAAAAAGATAACAGCTAGTGCATTACTGCTTTTTGAACATTGATCTTCTTGCATTCTTAGAAGCAAAATCATCAATTAAACTTTCATGATCAATTTTTTCCAAAAACTCATTTTCAATTGAAATCAAAGCCAAACTATTTAATCTTTCTTGCGACATAGTTGATCGCAAGTAAGATTTTAATATTTTTAATTTTGAAAATTTTCTTTCAGCCGATGCAACTGTGACAGGAATGGTCAACAAAATTCTATATGCAAGACAACAAGTTGGATAACAATTCATTCTTTTCAAAAAATTTAGTATTGCACTAGCTGTATCTTGTTCTTCTGGTAAATGTTTTTGTAATAGTTGCAATTCATTAAATAAATCCTCACCATCGATGTCTGAAATGTGACCATTTTCTAATTTCTTTTCAAGATTGTTGCAGCTTGTCTTCAGTTCATCAGCATCTAATGATTTTAACTTCTCTGCTGTAAATAAGAAGCCGAATGTGTCTTCATACTGCTTATATTGCTCAAACCTTCTTTCCAATGAACCGATTGCTTGATCAACTATGTATACAAAGTACTGAATTCTGAAGGATTCTTGAGTTGATTCTTCATGGACCGGTTCAGAAGACTCGATAGCAATCTCATCAAAATGTTTTTTTTTCTACGAATTATTCTCTTTTTGTTCTTGGGAAACACCGGATCAATATCCAATTCAGCCGCAATTTCTTTAGCACAATCCAAAGCCTTCTCAAATCCAACTTCTCGGTACTCTTGAAAAAAAGCAATCAAAGCCTTCACACTATCCATTGCCACATCAATACGCATATTTTCACATTGTAATTCTTTGCTGACTATATTAACTTTAACCAAGATGTTATACCAAATAACCATACCCACAATAAACTCAAAATTTCCAAGTTCGTATTCTGCCAAACAAGTAGCTTCACTTTTAGCCTTTGCCTCTTTCTCACTTTCGGCAAGCTGAAGTAGAGCTTCTCGTATTTCAGGAGCTTGAGTCACTATTGCTTTCACACTATTAATTCTACTTTCCCATCGTGTAGTCGACAATGATTTTAGAGTGAAACCTTTTTCTGGTAGATTATCCTTCAAAATCTTCCACCTTTTTGTAGAATCTGCAAACAATGTATAAATACGTTGCACAACTCCAAAAAAGTTTACTGCTTTACTGCAAGAGTTTGCTATATCAGACAGTGTCAAATTGAGAGAATGAGAACCACATGGTGTATAAAATGCTCTAGGATTGATGTCTAAGAGTTTTCTTTGTACACCTTTGTGCCTCCCCTTCATGTTTGACCCATTATCATAGCTCTGACCTCTGACATTATCAATCTCAAGATCAAGATGATGTAGCACATTTTGCAACTCTTCAAACAACCCTTGACCTGTTGTGTCATTCACAACCAAGAATTGTATAAAATATTCTTGCACCTTTATTGGAACTGTAGAGACATCAACACACCTTAATATCAATGTCATCTGTTCTAGTTTGCTAACATCAGGAGTACAATCGAGTATTACAGAAAAGTACTTAGCTTCTTTTATTTTTTTTAGGATTGCACCTTTAATTTCAGAAGCTAGCAAGAGTATCATCTCATTTTGAATCTTGTGACTCAGATAATGGTAATGAATCTCATGATTTTGTTTCCTTCGGGATGCTCTTTCAAGGTTGAATCCCACTCGGCAACCATTTCAACTAAAGCCATAAAATTTTCATTACTTTCTTCAAATATCTTCTCATTACTTCCACGGAACGCCAAGCTCTGTTTAGCCAAATATTTCACGAATGCAAACAATCTCCACAGTACCTTCCTCCAGTGTTCTGTTTCTTTGATGATTTGGTCCTGCACAACTTTATCAATGACTTGATTATTTTCCAGCCTAGCATGCAACTCAACCCAAATAGACATATGATTGATATGCTCTGCACTTCTTTCATGTGTTTTCAAAGTGTTTGCCAGGTGTCCCCAATCCCTTACTCCATCATGCGCTAATTGACTTTGTTGTGGTCGACTCTTAAACAATTTACAGCAAAAGCAAAATACCTTGTCAAGATCCTTGGAATACACTAGCCAATTTCGATGATGCTTCTCTCCGTTTGATAAGTACTTATTGTAGAATTCAGAGGAGAAACGTCTTTTCAGTCCATCTTTAGGGCCTTTTCCGGTTAACAAATCTCTTACCGGACCTTTTTTCACCAATAAATCTCTCCATTTAGGATCAAGACTATCCCAATTTCTAGGATCATAGATGTTCAAGGCAATATCTCCAATTTCATTATCATTACCATTCAAACCAAGTTCCACCACATTTTCTTCCTCATGATTCTCCGCATTTTCTTCTACAGGTACATCACCATCTTCTTCTGTAGGTACATGCAAATGCTCTTCCTCTGTCGGTTCCAGCAAGTGCTCTTCAACGTCTACTGTTGTTGCTTCTGTAGGTTCTTTCACATGCTCTTCAACATCTATTGGTTGTTTGACAACAAATTTGTCAAGAGCTCCTCTTTGACTTTGAACAAAATGCTCCTCTTTGCTTTTTCTTTTGCGCTTGGAATAACTCGATTCAAATTTTCTAGTAGGAGGCATTCTCGACACAATATATCTGAAACTAGACAAAATAGATCTTCAAATTCCCAAATTATATAAAAGAAAAAAAAAATCTGAAACTAGACACTTGCATATAGACACTTTCCATCGATAAAAGTATTACAACATATATAAATATAAAACTAAATTCACAATAGGATCACAGTTCTTAAACCAATAATAAATTCATAATGAGAATAAAATTCTTAAGAAAAAATTTGTACCTCTTAGAGATGAATCATTCCTGAATTTCCTGTTACAGTTGCATCGGATTAAGAAGAATAAAACAATGACTAAGTTAGTATTTTGTTCATAATGCAACTCTAATCAACGAAAAAAATTCTTCATCGTTATTTTTAATAAATTCTTATGAAAAATAAATTATTGGTTGGGTACACTTGCATATAGAAATTTGTACCTCTTAGAGATGAATCATTCCTGTAACACGACCCAAGCATTCTCTGAATCTCTATTTTCCTTGTCCCTAAAAAAAATTAAAAATCAATTAACTATGAATAAGTCAGTAATAAAAAAAATTGAAACAAGAGAAACCCACAGAAGAGAAAAGTTTAGAAGCGGCAACGCAAGGGCCGAGGTGTAGCCGTGTAAAATAATTGAAAGAACTCAAGAAGAGAAAAGTACAGAAGAGAAAAGTTTTGATATCTCTATTTTCCTTTTCCTTGTTCTTAGAGATGCATAATCTAAAAATAATTGAAAGAAGAGAAAAGTTTTGATACCGAGGTCATAGGTGTAGCCGTGTAGATGCTTCTGCAACTTCTGAACTTCTCGGAATAAAACTCGCGGAGGCCGGCCCTTTGATTGCATAGGAGCAGCTAAATTAGCTAATCTAGGCATAACTTATATTATAAAATTACTAAACTGCCCTCCTTTTTTTTTTTTGGAGGCCCCTCAAAATATGAGGCCCTGTGCATATGCACATTAGGCACAGGCCCAGGGCAGGCCTATACATAGTAGTATAGATAACCATATTAGTGTAATTAGTTGGTTGTTGGTGGATGTAATAATATTTATTATTTATTTATAATTTTGATGGCTATATCAAGTTGTAAGGCTTAGATTGGGCTGAGGCCCAATTATTCAGAGAGACTAAGAGCATCCATAGTGGTCACACTCCAAACACATACTCCAAATTATTAAAAATTGTGTAAATTATATTTTTGAAATGTCTTCTTGAAATTGGCACATAATGATACAATCCAAACAAATATTCCAAATTAATATCCTTCCTATTTTTTTCTTCTTTATTTTTCTTCAATGTTTGGTAAATTTTTTTTATCCCACTTTTACCTCTTTCATTTTCTTTCATGTTTGGTAAGAAGGTTAATTTGGTGGGCTCAAAAATTAATGTAGCAGAGTTAGGACACGCTCCAAATCTGAAGTGTCTTTTAGCTTTCTAACCATTTTCAAACATGGACAAACGTCAACTGCACAATTTAACTAAAGTTAAAATGTAGCACTTTAGTGAATCATCTCATGGATTGTTCCCATGGAACAACATAGATTGTGCTGGGAGTAAGAGTGATTCTGGCTGGTTGGTCACGCAGGAGGAGTGATCCTGGTTGGTTGGTCACGCAGGGGGAGCGATCCTGGCTGGTTGGTCACGCTGGGGGAGTGATCCTGGTTGGTGGGTCACGCAGGGGGAGTGATCGTGGCTGGTTGGTCACGCAGGGGATAACCCATTGATGCTCTAACATCATATTAACAGTTGGACTTGCAATGGGCTGGTTGGTGGAAAGGAAGAAGTAGATGGTATTGCCATCGAGACCCGTCCACTACCTAGCCCCCATGGTCGCCTTCGCCGCAATCATCCTCCTCCTCTTCCACCTCCTCGTCTTCCCCACCCCAACATCGCCATTCCCCACAACCACCAGCACCAGCACCAGCACCACCAAAACCCTAACCCTAATCCCCAAAGCCAAGCACCCCTTCACCGATCTCATCTCCGCGTACTCCCAATGGGACGCCCAGATCGGATGCCGACACTTCAGGGACGGCAATCCAAGAACTCGGGGGTTCCGATTGCGCGGGCGTTGGGGTGGAGCACGTCAGCGTGCTGGTCAAGGGTGGACCTGGATCCCGACTAACCTCGACAACCTCTACTCCTGCAGCTGCGGGCTCACCTGCCTCGACAACCTCTACTCCTGCAGCTGCGGGCTCACCTGCCTCTACAACCTCTACTCCTGCAGCTGCGGGCTCACCTGCCTCTGTACCAAGTCCGGTCCTCGCCGACAGGCCCAACGAGCTTCTCTTCTGAGGTTTTTCAAATCCGAAACCGAACCTGTTAGTTTTTTCCATTTGTACCGGATGAAATTTTTAAAGCATCATTTAGTTTTGTTGACTTTTTTTTCTCCTTGAAATTTTTTATTACAATCCACTCGCATACACGTTGGGAGAACTCGAACTATGTCCTCCATACACACGTTGGGAGAACTCGATATGTCCTCCATCTAGTATTTGTGAGTTACAACACTGAATTAGAGACTATTTGAGTATTTGTGTTGCTTTCCACATGAGTTACAACACTGAATTAGAGACTATTTGGATATGCATATCTATTTGGATATGCAAATTGGGTCATTTTTAGACTCAAGTGGTTTAGTTTCATAAGAATGTTGAAGATAAAGTGAGATATAAAATTTTTCAAGAATTAAGAATAACTGCATGTACTCATCAAAAAATTAATGAATTCTTTTGATTACAAACTAAAAAAATTACATAGTAATGCTATTGGACCAAATACATATCTCTACTATTATAAAAGCTTCAAAACTGCTCAAAATTGAGCCGTCTAAGCTGTATGTATATCATCAACCATTTAATTTAAAAAAATTAAATTATGTAAAAAAATGTTTAAAAAAAATAAATTTGCTACATATTGGATAATATTCTTATTATAAGTTATCATACGTGCAAAATAGGTATATTTACTAGTATTATATATCGTTCTTTTGTCCTGGATCAGGGCCGAGTATGACCTGGCCTGGTGGTTAGGCCCTGCGCCTGCGCCCAACTCTCATCTCAACCCACCGGTCCTATCTATATGAAGGTCACGGTGTTCGCACCGTAATGGACTTGACATCTCTTATGTGTAAGCCTACGATCACTTCGATACGGGTTGCTAGCCCAGTATCCGAAGGATCCCAAACTTACGGATATCATAGCTTATCACAGCACTGGACGGTCGCAATCCGTCCGAATGTTGTGCACCATAAATACCACACATAATTCCCTCCTAGGCCGAACGGTCCCGGCGCCCCGGCGTAACCGTTCGAGGGAAGCCGCACTCGTGCACGGGCCATCCGAGTCTATTGACCATGCAATACGTGCCATAGCATACAAGTCATACTTTCCAATCCATCTCGTGTTCCATAAACATAGTCCCGTTCCATAAGCATATTCGCGTCTCATAAACATAATCCCCATCCATATGGGGAGCTCCGTCGGCGTTAAGCCCCAATATATCCATATTGATGCACGACGCCCAACGGCTTAGACGTCTCGTACTTGTATTCAACGCGTACCATTCGTAAATTATTCGCATAGCCTAGTTCCGTAGTTATTTAGTTATTCCTTAGCTTCCGTGCCCGGGGGCACGCTCAGCGCCATAATCAATGTTCTACGCCTAGTGTTCAATGTTCTCGGAGCCGTGCACATGATGCACATCTCAATATCGTCTTTCAATGTTCTACCATCATTGTCCTACCGCGACTCGTACACTTGATGCACGTCGCTTCAATTGTTCGATTGTTCAATGTTCTACCTTAATGTTCAACACATACTTAGACCTTTCGTCGTCGAGCCACGCTCGCTAACTCGATAACATCTTACGCATACAACGATAGATTTTATTAGACGTGAAGGAATAGGGAGAGAGAGTCAAGAACCCGCTCACCTTAAGCCGATACGTCTTGCCGTTTCGCTGAGTTGAAGCGTCTCGCTTCCATAACTCGGTCGCATAGCTAACTCTCGGACTTAGCCATTCCTTTGAACTACTCGGTTGATTTGGCATATTGCGTCCATGCCACAATCCGTTACAAGGCCACGATTTGGTTTCGCGGACACTTCATTATATAAGGCAAAATGCCGACCTCTTATCGTCCAGCGTAAAAGCATAGCCTGCACACCAGATCAACTAAAGTCTGCACTTGCTCAAACGGGACTTATCCTTTGCATCGATTCGATTCATAGATTCCAACCGACTCAAAGCTTACCTTTGGCCAACGTAACTCTTGCATCGATTCGCATCGATACTTCCTCGGGTCAACGCAACTCTTCGAGTCAACGACTCATCGTAATGCACCGTGCGGAGCGGGGCATTACACATTAATGGATTAACGGATCAAATTTTCAATCCAAATCCGTTTAAAAGCCATGGATCTGGAGCGGATCAGGATCAAAATTCGGTCCATTTACAGGTCTACCTACAAGTTGTCCTTGTAGATACCTTATTTCAAAGGGAATTTATTTGGAAATATTTACTATTTAACTGAAGTGTGTAAGCTGTCTTATTAAAGTTGTTGGTTTATTACTTTGTTTTAAGTATGTAGTTGATTGGCATTATGTATTACTTGCAGTAAGACTGTAAAGTAACATGTTATTTTGCAAACTCCGGTATCAAACTTTTTTCTTGATGCCTTCCATTTCCTTTATATATATATTTTTTTCATTTCAATTATACACTGTAGCATGTAATTGTAATTAGGGCTGAAAATCGAACGAACGAGCTCGAACAAAGAGTGTTCAAGCTTGGTTTGACTTAACTATCGAACGAGTATGATTCGAGCCGAGCTTGGACCGAGCTGAACACGAGCCGAGTGCGAACGGTTTGAATCGTTTTACAGCCTTAGTAGTGAGTATTTATAGGACATGTTGTATAGACTATCACACTGTTTCTTTTAAGTTTTAAAGACTTTTTTATTGAATTACTTATGCTCTTTACATCATAAATTTACCATCATATAAAAAACAAAAAAAATGAGTAAAATTTCTTAGACAAAATGTATTTCTATCTATTAAAAAAGGCATAACATATAGAAAAAGTCCTAATATGAGAAACCGAGCCGAGCTCGAGCCTGTTTGCAAACAAGATCGAGTCGAACAACCTATGGTCGAACTCGGTATCGATTAGTCCACGAACGAGCTTAAATCGAGCTTGGACCGAGCCGAACACGAGCCGAATGCGAACGGTTTGAATCGTTTTACAGCCCTAATTGTAATATTTTCATATTGAACTTTCAATTCATACTTTATAATTTTTTGGTCGAGTACAACTTACATTTTAACTCTCTCTCTCTCTCTCTCTCTCTCTCTTTTCCTGACCTAAATAAGTTCTCTTGATAATTTGCTACAGCTTTGCAAGATTGATTCTGAGGGCAAGGCAAGGAAGGTGGTTGGCTGTGCCTGTGTTGTTGTTAAGGTAGGAACCTCATGATTTTTTTCCCCTTGTTCCCTTTATCTAAAACTCTAATACAAATTATTTCGAACACAATTTTACAGGACTATGGGGAGGAGTCTGAGGGACTTCATATAGTGCAAGAGTATGTGAAATCTCAGTAAGAGTTATATGATTGCTCATCTTAGTTGCCAGTGTCTACAAATTTTTGAATCTCTATATCAGCTAGGTTATGAGTGGAGTTCTTGATGTTAGTTTGTTTAGATTATGAACTGATTTATTGTCTTTTGCCTTCGCAAAGACTTGAAAATGGTTTGAGTTGAATTCAGTGACGTTCAAATCGAGTTTGTCGGTAGTTCATATGTTATAATCTCAAATTCATTACCTGTAAAGTACTATAGTTCATGCCGAATCAAAAAAAGCTGAACATGAAGACTGAAGATTAAATTGAAGATAAAAATGTACTTTCACTATTTTAGCTTTTCAAAAAAGAAATATAAATGTCACACACACACATTGGCTTGAGATATTATTTGGTTGAAATTGGTGGTTTAACGAGACCTGCACTAGCAAGTGGTGTCAAATTATACGTACTTGACAAAGTATGGTAGTAGTAGTACTATGCTATATATTTCCTTTAATCTCTCCTTGAGCAAGAGTTATAGAGCAAGAGAGTGTGCCAATCTTCTGTGTGAACTCTGTTTGTGGATTGCAGATTGAGTTTGAGAGAATGTTACAGATGGGCATGCCCTCATTGTCCTCTTGTAAACATGACTCCACCATCACCACCTCTGCTGCTGCCGCAACTCCGACGACGCGACTCTGGATGTCTTTGCATAGGGAGGCTGATGAGGAAGCTGAAGAGGCAGAGCAAGGTGCTCTGCATGACAAATAGATCATTCTCTTCTGCAGCGTTGGACTTCCATTATGATCTCTCGAGCTACTCGCACTTTATACATTCCCTTCGAGGTTCGTCACCGTCCCCAAGGGCCCGTTAGTTAACGGCAATTATTACTATATAGAACATAACATTTTGTATGGAAAGGGTGAGGTAGCAACTCGTTTGGATTTCCTTGTTGAATATGAGAAATTATTTAGTGAGTCGGGCTCACGATGAGTCTTGAACCACTTCTAAGTATTTGAGAAATCAAAGCTGCCACTGCATGTATTTTGTCATTAAGTGGAGGGGATTATGGCTCATGGTTGGATTTTACGTCCCTCTAGAAACAGGTCGACCCTGAGCTCATGGGACCGAGGCAAACTTTAAAATTGGTCCTCATACATAATAAAAAAAATAGAAAATTGTTTATAACAAGAATTGAACTAAGAAACTCTAAAGTACAAGTATAACATAATACCACTACACAAATATTTTTGTGGTACATACTAGTTCTAATTTAGGTACAAGATTATTAATATATTTATTTTTTAAATTAATTTTTGAGGCCCTTCTTGTCCATGGCCCCTTAGCGTCCTGGCTGTCCTGGGTCAGGGCCGGCTCTGTTCCTTAATTGTCTAAATAATATTAATTAGTAAACATATGTAAGATGTAAGAGTATATTTGGAAAGAAAATTCTAGGGTGAAGCTAAACTTTTTCCGTTATATAGTAGTATAGTTAACTATATTAGTGTAATTAGTTGGTTGTTGCGGAAGTAATAAATGTTTTTCATTTTTCATTTTATTTATAAATTTTGATGGCTATATCAGGTTATCAAGCTTAGAAAATGAGGCCTATAAAGACATGGATTGGGCTGAGAGGGCCCAATAATTCAGAGAGACTAAACACAGAGAGTCATATTAACCGTTGACTTGCATGAGCTGGCTCGTTGAAAGAAAGAAATAGATGGTGTTGCCATCGAGACCCGTCCACTACCTAATCCCCATGGTCGCCTTCGCCGCAACCGTCCTCCTCCTCTTCCACCTCCTCGACTTCCCCACCCCAACATCGCCATTCCCCACCACCACCACCAGCAAAACCCTAACCCTAATCCCCAAAGCCAAGCACCCCTTCACCGATCTCATCTCCGCGTACTCACAATGGGACGCCCAGATCGGATGCCGACACTTCAGGGACGGCAACAAGTGGAAGCGCAACTCCTCTTCTCCGATCCAAGAGCTCGAGGGGGGTGGTTCCGACTGCGCGGGCGTTGGGATGGAGCACGTCAGCGTGCTGGTCAAGGGGTGGACCTGGATCCCCGACAACCTCGACAACCTCTACTCCTGCAGGTGCGGGCTCACCTGCCTCTGGACCAAGTCCGAGGTCCTCGCCGACAGGCCCGACGCGCTTCTCTTCGAGAACGTCATGCCCCCAGCCGTGGTAACATAGCACAACTCTCTCTCTCTCTCTCTCTCTCTCGCTCTCTCTCTCTCTCTCTCCCTCTTTTGTTTTTTAGATTTTTTCACTCTCATCACTAAATAGTTTAGATTTTTTGATTGATAGGATAGTTATGGAAACAGTCATCTACTTTCTTATTCTTGAGATACTTATGCTCCAAACATAATTGAGATACGAGGAATAACATTTTTTTTTTTTTTACATAAATATTTTTTTTTAAGTAATGACGTCAAGTCCATACCTTTTTGCTCTAGTTATTGATGAGATTACTTGGCATATCCAGGAGGAGGTTCTATATATATTTTAAGTAATATCGTCAAGTCCATACCTTTTTGTAGGGGTGAGCATATAACGATTGAAAACCGAAAACCGAACCGAACCGAACGACAAACGGTTCGGTTTTTCGGTTATCGGTTCGGTTTACGGTTTGAAATTTTGAAATTTTGAAATAATGGTTCGGTTTTCGGTTCTTCATCCAAAAAACCGAACCGAAAACCGATTTAGATTTAGTAATTTATCAAACTACCCACAATATACATATACTAATGTTTATTAACCCATAACTGAGCGTACTCTCTTCCCCTATTCTATGTCGGTGCTTCTTTGAGCACTCTCTCTATCTACCCTCAATCTATATATACTAATATCTTTCACTCTATGTAATATAACAATTCATAAATACAATAATGTCATATATTTTTTAAAATTTTGTTATTTAAATAGGCCCATTTTGCTAAAAACTTGATGGCCATGCACATTGGCCCATGAAACCGAACCGACCGAAAACTGAACCGAATTAATTCGGTTCGGTTTTTGTTCGATTTTTATAAAAACGGTTCAGTTTTCGGTTTTGAAAAATACGGTTTACGGTTATTTCGGTTTTCACATATTCGGTTCGGTTTGAACCGAACCGATGCTCACCCCTACCTTTTTGCGCTAGTTATTGATGAGATTACTTGGCATTTCCAGGAGGAGGTTCTAGTGTATGATGTTTAATAGAGGTGTGAAGAGAAACTTTGGAATCTAAGGGGTTTAAACTTGGTAGGACAAAAACATAGTATATGAAATATAACTTCAACAAAAGGCAAAGAGAAATGGGGAGGTAGTACATATAGATCGGCAAGAGATACATAAGAGAGATAGTTTTCAGTATTTAGGATCAATCATGAGAGGGATATATTCAGAAAGATGTCATACTGAAGATGGTTGAAATGGAGTACTACTTCTGGAATACTTTGTAAATAGAAGATACCGTTGAAGTTGAAAGAAAAATTCTATAAGACATGTTGTAAACCTACTATGTATACATCAGTTATATGCTTTTAATCCAAAATCTAATGATTTAAAATTTTTGCCTATCAAGTATTAAGATAATCAGTTCAAGTTGGGAATTTGTTCTATCATGAGACTAAACTACTTGAGGCCTTCAAATCCGTTACTTTATTTTATTTGTGGTTTGACAAACATAAACAAGTGACAAGTTGCAATTTACATGTTATTCGTTTTTTGTAGGGCAACCGACAATCTGATTGTATGTGCTCTGTTTAACATACACTCTCACTTCTCTCTCTATATACATAGATAAATAATGTTGAGAATTACATAATGATGCCAACAAAAACAAATATTCTTTTGCTATATCCATAACCTAGGTTTATAGTATTTGCATATCTTTGTCCTTTATGTACATATCAGCACTTCATATTCCCTTATGTTCTACTCGTAATGTCAACAGCGAAACAAATTTCTTAGCTATTTTGATAAAACTGAGTAAGCACCAGATAAATGAGACAGAATGTTATCAGTTGAATTGGCATAATTGTAAATCTTTGGCGCTTTCGTACAGGATGTATGTCCATGTCATAGGATCAGCTTCCCCATGAAATGTAGGTAGGGATGTGTATCTCTAGACCCTGCAATAATGGGAGCATTTGGCATTGGGACACCCTTATTGTAGATCTGACACTTTTGTGAAACATTGAGAGACACTAGTTCTCCTTACCAGCTAACATCCCATGTAGGTTTCATCATAAGGCCCTATCTTTCTTATTGCTTATCGGCTTATAGCTACCTTGACTAGAAAATTGGCACTATCGTAGAGGGATGACACCAGCCATCAGGCCGTTGCTGGTCATAGAACTCTGTCAGTTATTTTATGGAGCTTTCTCATACCCCATAGCAAACCTCAGTTTGATCGGAGAAGGTTTGGACCATGGCGATGATGATTAGAGAATCTGTCATATTTTCTTCTGATTCTTGACTAGTGTATCTCTAGAGTTTTTGTTCAAGTGTCACTTATTATAGGGCAATCTATTGGGGGCAATTTATAGATTTATAAGTTTATATTCAGTGCCATCTACTTGGACGATGACATCCTACTTCTTCTTCCATCTATATTCAATTATTACCAACTTATAGATACTTTTGTCTGGCAGAGGCGCAAAGGGGATCCTCTTCGTGTTTATGTGGATCTTGAAGCTTCTAGAAAACCGTCAGGCTTTGAAGATATTTTCATTGGTTATCATGCCAAAGATGATGTCCAATCAACATATGCTGGTGCATTTTTTCACAATAACCGTAACTATCACGTATCATCACAAAAGCGAAATGTAAGTTAATACGTACCTTGAATTGGCAGATTTTCATTCTCTTACTGACAGGCTTCCTTGTTTAATAAGTTTCTGTCCTCACTACTATTATTTTCTTAGGACACCCTCGTTTATTGGTCTTCTTCAAGGTGCCTTCCGCAACGAAATAAGCTCGCCAAAAGCTTCCTCTCTTTAGTCCCCCACCATTCATTTGGCAGATGTTTGAATAATGTTGGAGGTCTCGATATGGCGCTGTCCCTTTATCCAGAATGCTCCAACCAAGATTCTGCCCTGCATTGGTGGGACCACCTGCACTGTGCCATGTCACACTACAAATTTGCCCTTGCCATTGAGAATCATAAGCTTGACAGCTATGTAACCGAGAAGCTATTCTATGCTCTTGATGCTGGATCTGTCCCCATTTATTTTGGTGCGCCCAATGTGTGGGATTTTGTACCTCCTAATTCAATCATCGATGGATCACAATTCAGTTCTCTGGAGGAATTGGCTTCTTATGTCAAGGCCGTGGCAGATGACCCTGTAGCTTATGCGGAGTTCCATGCATGGAGAAGATGCGGAGTGATGGGCAACTATGGGAAGGCTCGAGCGGCGAGCTTAGATACTTTGCCATGTCGATTGTGTGAGTTCATTAGTAGAAAGGGTGGGAGAAATGCAGGGACGTTGTGATGATACTTTTGGCTATTCTTTAAGATTATTTTTCTCACTAGAAGAGAGATCCCAGAGTGTTTGTTGTAACTCATCATGGCTATAATACAAAAAAAAATAATTACTCATATAGTGCTGTGCTTTAAGAATTCTCACTAAGAGAGAGAGAGAGAGAGAGAGAGAGAGAGAGAGAGAGAGAGAGAGAGAGAGATCCCAGCGTTTTTCTTGTGAGAGAGAGCCCAGTGTTTTTCTTGTGTGAGAGAGATCCCAGTGTTTTTCTTGTAACTCATCATTTGTGCTATAATACAAAAAAAATTACTCATATAGTGCTGTGCCTTATGAATTCTCTGCACTCTCCATTTTACTTGATGAGCTGTTTTGCTGGAACTTGGTTGTTTCAAAGGTTACATCTTCGGTTTTATTCTTCGTAATCATGTAAAGTTTTAAGAATCAATGATCTGTAAGGTATCAGATGTTACTCCTAACAGTGGAACATGCCCTTCTTAGAAACTTCCTTAAATAATGGCATTTGTAGTCACAGATTGCATTTTCATTTATAGACAACAGTTACCACTTATCAGTAATCTTCATTATTAACCATCATTGATAGGCTCCTAACATAGCATACCATAAACCAGGTGAATAGAGAGTTATAAAAGATGGAAGGATCCTATATGCTGCTTTACAGGGAAATACACTGAAAAAGAATTGGAATCCCAGTTATTAACATCTGGAATACACATTAGGATACTACATTGAACATGAAAAACTTGGGATGCTGCTGTTACAAGATATTGCACTATGAAGCTTCCTTTCTTAACCTGGGACTGCAAGAGAAGAAGGCTCTTCATCGTCGTCTTTGTGAAACTTCCAGACTGATGCTATTATCCCCAGAGATGAAGAAGATGATGCCCTTGATTTTACGCTCCTCCGCGGCTGCACTAGCCAGAAAAAGGAAAAGTTATCTACAGATCCTGGACCACCTGTGGTGAAGCAACAGGAAGAACCTACTTAAATTCCTCAAGCCTTACTTTACCTTTTTTCCTAGTGCACCTTTAACTGTATTCCCACTTTGCAGATTTTTAGGCATGCTCATAACATACTCCTTCAGCTGGCTATCATCCATGGTTCGTATCATGTTTGTCTGCAATTGATTTAAATCAATTTCAGTTGTCGTACATGGTTCATATCTACTATACACAGGTAATCATGTGCATATAATGGAATTATTCTGATATGTTCTAGAGGATGAGTTCGTTATACTTGCGATAGCTTATGTAATGTTATGGATGCTTGCTCATTTCATCAAAAATATACTAGTTGCTCATGTATATCAAGTTGTTGAAACTTGCAATACTGTGGTGTAGATAACCCCTTTATATGTATCCACTTAAACATGCTGGTAATGAAGGAAAGGTTTCATGATAACGTAAGTTATATATCATTTGACTGTAAGTAAACTTTCTATAACTCCCAAGACGTGATCTCGTAATACTTGGTTTCAAACTCCTTGGGTTAGGTCTACAGGTTGAAATCACTTCTTCCTCTGGAGCCTGGTTCAAGTCTGCATGGTGTTTTCTTTTTCTTTCTTTCTTTAGATTCTACTAATATTAATGTTTCAAAAATACTGTTATCTTATGAATTGACCAAGATTTACTAAGTTTACCTGCATTTTGACAAGAAAATTTGAACCTAACTCAAAATAGTAATTCCCTAAACATGGTAATGATTTGTAGCGTATTTGGTATGACTGGCTCTAGTTGAAGGAGAAATATATTACCCATGAGCTGATTTCATCGACTTCTTTCCTGAGAGCTTCTTCATCTTTGTCCGCGAGCTCCTTCTTCTGCTGCCACGAAAGAACCTCGGATGCTTTCTTCTTCTTCTTTGGTTCTTTCCCAGACATTAGATAAAGATTGCGGCGCAAAGTTAGTGAGTAGAAACAGCACCTAACAGAAAATTCAACAGTTGGCAAGAAAAAATGGATGAGAGGAACAATGGAGTCCCAAAGTTATATAAGGCAAGTTGATCAGTAACAGTTAACAAAGATGTGTAAGGATGGACGTTATAGTAGAACAAGAACCAGGAAAAAAAGTCGTGTGAAGAGGATGGATCTCATTGAATCAGTTCTTGAATGTGTCGCAAAACATGTGACTTCTCTGCAATGATTCGGCCATCAGTTTGGTCAATCCAAATACTGAAATAGGAGCATATGTATGGCAAACAATGAGAAAAACTGAGGACCGATATCTTGTTACTTACAAATAATGTTTACACTTATAATTTTACTGTCTCAGGAAGATATATATGAACTATTACAATATGGAATGAGCATCTACCCAACAATTTTTGCTTCATTAACTACATTTTTTGCATATAACTCCCAATAATTTGTTTCTTCTTCTTGAAGATGCACAAAGAATCTATTAACTTCATTGCTACACTTTCTGCATTAACTCCTTTACTACTTTACAGCTATTCCCGTATCCTGTTGTACAAAAGATGAAGCACAAATACTAGTTATCTAGTAAAAGCTTCTTTATTGAACTAGAAACTGATCTTTCTTTTTCCTCTTTTCAAGAGAACAGGAGCACATGTAAAGCATGTGATGAGCAAAACTAACGGCTAATGTGACGTAGATTACGTACAAATAATCTACACATATTTCATATACAAAAGGTTTGAGCGATTGCCAATATGAAACATATTTTCAACCCAACAACCATAATTTATGAATATAACTCATAATTTTCCCGCAATACACAAAAATGTATATATATTTATAGCTACGCATAAAGTTCCTTATACCTTCATAGCCATCGTCATGTTTTACAGTGAAATGCACTAGTTCTTACTATGTTGAATGAATATTCACTACCACTAATAACAGTGTCTTACCAATCTAGAATGACATCGGTACAGATTCTTCAAGATTGAAGTATTTTTACAATTCTTTTCAGTGAAGATTCATCCATTACTCAGGAATAATCCTAAAACGTGTAATCAATAACCTAAAGTATCCAGAACTTATATTTATATTCGTGTATTCTTTCATCATCTTAACATAAGTCTTACCACATTACAAAAAAGAGTTGGCATTAAACTGACGATCAAAATATCCAGGTATGCTTAGACCAAAAAAAGGACAAGGGTGATTTTTTTTTTTTGGTTGTTTAGGGAAATATTGTCCTAAATTAGTAACATGACTTGCTTGTGACAATGAAATGTGAACAAAGGGCAGTTCATTGCAAATGCTCAAGTCCATGGTAGCGATTTGCTAATTATAAAAATACAACAGGATATCAACCTGCAGAAATGTGAAAGTTGGAGGTATTTATATGCAAATTAGAACTTGATATAAACTATGAGAAATTCGGTGAAATGTCTTACTCTCTTCAGTGCCTTTCAGAGCTACATCATCCTACACGAACCTGCAATAGTGAAGCCCGAATGGAGCAGCCACATGATGTACACTACCCATAATATCCTTCAGTAAGAAAACTGCACCATTAGGAGCGAAATTATCCAGAACATCCTCTGATCAGGACTCATATAATGACATCTAACCTAACTAATAAGAAAGCAGTTCTTATTGCATGAAATTCCATAATTGTTGCTCAATTTTTGGGATCGACTCGACTGTTGAAGAGGTTTCTGCAGGCCAACTGTTCCAAATGATTGACCAATTGCTACCTACACCGGAAAATCTATGAAGAAGATCTGCAAAAACTTCATCTATAGACCAGTGACCAGTTCTGGCTTGAGAGTCAAGTATGGCTAGCTAAAAAAAAAAAATTAAGTTACGCAATGTGTAACAGGTCAATTAAGTTTATGTGATAGCATCTTTACATCATACACTCCTAAAATGCTATTAAGATCCATTTGTCCAAATATATGCTAAACTCCAAATTAAGTTGATTCAACGGTTAGCAGCAGTAGTTACCATATGCATGAATATTCACAGGGAAGTAAATTAATAAAAATAGTAAAAAAAAGTTCCAATTACCTCAACCAAGACCATTTCATCAACTAATTAATCAAGAACGTTCGACAGCTGTAAGACTTCAAGAGGACCCATATGACTTAGGAAAATGACTGTTTGCATTAAATTTAGAAAATAAAAACTTCATTATTGTGCATTTCATCTCTCCATCTTGGTGAGTGGATGGTACTAATTTTGACAAGTAGAACAAGTTCACCTCACCTGGTACTCTACATGGTGGTCGATTGAGAGAGACACACAAATTAATCTAATGGAAAATGATGTGGTGCATATGTGGCTGCAGCAGCATGTATGTCGAGATGCACAAAAATAAACTCAACATTCTTACGTGAACGATGGCGATGCATAGCATTATCATCGCTCGTCCTTTGGGACTTATTCCATCGTTATTGCGTCCTTGCAATGGTCTGGTTTTGATGTTGCCTATAACTGAAATAGAAAATGGTTAGACAATCAATTCAGTAGCTTTCACCATGAGGCAAGACTACATTTCATATAATCTTCACCATAAATGGGCTATAAGATCCTTTCGAAAAAGCATCCATCAGAGTCGTCGCTTTGGAGCTATATCTGAAAAAAGTTCGTCACCTTATAAATTTACAGCAACAATTTTCATCCTCAAGTTTCTTTCCGATAAAACTGAACATGATTTCTCAACCTTCTTCCTATGGTGACTAGTGAAAAATGGTAATATGAAGTGTCAAGATGCAACATACATACAAATTCATCATAATCAAGTATATATGAAGTGTCAAGATGCAACATATATACAAATATATATAGTTGTTTTTCTCAATGTTATTATCACTAGCTCATTCCTATCGACAAGTTGATTACTTCTTTTTCTTGAGTGATAAGGACAGAGTGAAGATCCCACTAGCCTGATATAACAAAATTAACTACTTAGCCCAGATTAGAAATATAACAAGCTGACACAAGTCACTATACATTATCCAAAAAGAAATTGAACAAGTCATTGTACGCAAGTTGACAAATGAAATGAAAGATCTATCAAATTTCTGCACCTCCTTTAAGAAAGAGATGTAACATTTGTAATTGGAGGATCCGAAATATAAGCCTGGCATCCCCTCTCACTTGTTCATTGCTGCAGTTCATGAAAACATGAGCAGCACTGGACCATCTCCAGTGATCCCTCTCATATTGGTGGGGGTGCTTGGATTGTTCCTATGGGGTCCCCATCTAAAGGAGGGCTCACTCCCCATCGACGAAGTGCAGGAGATCGTGGTGACTACTCTCTCCCCGCTGCTGGTTCTTCTCGTCGTGACACTCTCGATAGCTCTGTTCAAGAACGAAATCGTGGCCATTCCTCTGCTCTTCATGCTAGTGTTCTTGTTGTTTAACTTCGTGAGTTTCGCACCTATACTGCTGCTTCTAGTGATCCACTTCTTCAGTAAGAATCACAGTGGTAGCTGGTCTCCTTCGTGGGCGGATCACACGTCGCACTATACTACTGGGAACGATGGGGAGGGAGGAGGTTTTGGATTGGGCTGGTTCTTGCTTGTAGTTGTTTTCCTCATGTTGAGTTACTTCTTCTTTGAGGGCGAGGAGTACGGATGGTGGATGTCTCTGATTGTTGTGGCGCCTGTGGTTCTCTATTTTAGCATGGTCGATCATTAAAGGTACTAGTGCTGTAGCTTAGTCATTGTTCGATCGTTAAGAGCACCAGTCAATGGAGAACAAGAACTCTCTTGTTCAAGATCATCCCATTGGCAGCAAGAACAGGTATTGAGACAACTGGAGCTTTGATCTTGTTCCAGATTCCCTGGTCGTATTGACATATATATATGTCTGAAAATTGATGTGTCAATGCGAAATCGAAATCGTGTCCTTAATAGTTGTACAATTAGTACTGGGTTTATCGAGACCTTTATCAAGCTAGATGTATTAGTTTCTTGCTGAGTTTACTAGCACTGTTTCAGTACTTGGTTATATCAGTATCTTTAATTGTGGATTCCCCCCTATTTATTCTTTTTCTACACTTTAAATTCATTATATCAACGATACGTTCGTGTCATGTACAATTTCAAATGGTACCTACACTTAAAAATGTCAGGAAATGTCTCAAGTACTAAAATGATGAACAGAGTGATTTATCGTATTTGGACGAGTAGCAGCACTACAAAACACATAAAAATGAACCGTGTTTACAAATAGAATACTTCCAAATTGTTCAAAGATCCTCCAGTGATGTATATGAACGACATTTTAGTTGTGAAGGACATTCCAGAAGTCAAGAAATTGGAGTTTCACCTGGGTTAAGGAATTTTAGATGAAGGAATTGGGGGCTTGTCCAGTGCTTACTCACAAACTCTTTCACTCACAACACTAATGTGTCGGGTCAAACATGGATTACATTCCAGATTTATTAAGGTTACTATTCTTTATATATATATATATAGATTATGATCAAGGAACGGAAATTAACTCTTTAATTCACTTTGGATACATCAATTACTATATCTATGTAGATGATTCCCTTCATACAAACATGAACAGTGTAGTTTACGATAGAGAAGAAGAAAACCCCTTGGTTAATCTAAGCATCAGTAGCAGCACCTTATTTATATATAGGATCATATCAGTTGCAACTGCACAAAAAGAAGAGATCATGCGCCGGAGATTGGTTTACTTCACATTGCTTGCTCTTGTATTCTCTCTTGACTATTAGACCAGTAGAACTGTGGACGTAGTCCAGTTGAGGTTGAACCGTGTTTAAATCCCAGTTTACTGTAATTTTGCACACCATCTTGAATTTATCAACCCTTGGTCTCTGGTTTGTGAGTTTATTTCAGTCTTCTGGGCAACATGTAGGGCATTAAAGCATTATACAAAATACTAGGATATATATTTACGTTCTTTGCACGTATTTCATACTACTTGGAAAGAGGTAAACAATATTTCCTTAACTTTTACTACTTGAGAAAAGCAAACAACAACCCTTTAATGTTCTACTACTTGGAAAGAGCAAACAACAGTACCTCGGGGGGGGGGGGGGGGGGGGGGGGGGGGGGGGATAGGGAGGAGGAGGAGAGCAACGGAATTCATGAATATATCATCATTGTCGAGTTGTTTCCCATTATATGGGTTCAACTATGAAGCATAAAAAACTCCATTAAAGAATTGACAAAAAATTATGACCAACTGTCAAACTAATGCCCTAACCAAGTTTAGCTATGATCATGAGAGGATCATGCACAGAAACCTAGACAACCAGTACTTGGCAACTGGTAAAAAAAGTAGACCTACATTGTGGCTATGCAATTTAAGCTTATGTAAGCTTGGAGCACCCTTCAAGTTCTCCTATACTATAAATAGTATAGAGAAAAAGGCAAAGATGATACAATTTGATTTCGGTAATTGCATTCATCCAAACACAAACTAAAGAGCGGAAAAGAATGCCTGTGGAATATATGCAAACACATATTCTATTCAGCAACAAAATTTACAAGTTCTGCGGTTGATATGGTTCAGGTCATGAGTTTCATGACCATAACCGTTTCTGGGCATGTGCAATCTGTTGGATCACACATGGCCCCAGAAACCGGAATGTCCTAAATTTTTTTAACCTCTGTATATATTATTAATGTGAAATCTCCATTTTTTAGATTTAGACCTTCCTATTTTTTGGAAACTGCAGTTGTATGGCCCTTAGAATGTCAGAAAAATGTATTTTTTCAGAATGGTTAAGAAAGGCCCTTTTTTAGAATGTCAGAAAAATGTATTTTTTCAGAATGGTTAAGAAAGGCCCTTTTTTAGTATTTGTGAAGGGCCTTTAAATGCCAGAAACGGCTTGCTCATGACTTCCACTTTGCAAGAAAATTTGGAAGCAGTTGCTTTTTCTCAATAAGTATTTATGCATTTATATGATTGCACTAGTAGTACAAGATATTCTGAACTTGAAAATAGCTCATTATATGCGGACTATCAAACTGCTTCATGTAAATGTTATTTGCAGTGGACCATGGGGTTGTTTGTAAGGTGAGCATGATATGGACAAGGTCAAGTGCATACAGTTTGGTTGTTTCTGGACCCAAGCCCCTTTAAAAATGTTTCAAGTGCAGAAATATTTTGTAACCTTTTAATGCACAATGATCAATGCTTTTGGACCTTTACATATTGCTTTCTAATAAATTTGAGCACAAGCCTGTTAAGTTAGAATGCTAGGTTCCTTTATAGCTGAGCCTATTTAAGAATGGCTGATGGAATGTTTTCTTGTGGATGAGTAATCTCTTGAATAAATCTCAGAAAAATAATTTCTCTAGATGAAAATACACTTGGTACGAAGACTACAGTGAAGATTACTGAAATGCTACACTTCTCAGCTGGTAAGCAATTTACAATTTGGATGCGAAGCGTAGGCGAAGAAAACCATGTCCTGAAAGCTGATAAAGACTGTAGAACATGATGAACATGAGGAAGAGACTCCAGAAATTAACCTAAACAACTAATTACCATCATGGAACACTACTAAAATATGCTCTATTAGCGACGTCGTTTAGCGACGGAATGAAATTACGTCGCTAACTATATAATATAGCGACTCCTTTCTAACGACGTCGCAAAACGTCGCTGAATAGCGACGTTCAGCGACATTAGATAAAGTATGTCGCGGAATAACGACGTTCAGCGACATATTAAGAAAATATGTCGCTTATATTAAAATTATTCGACGGTTAGCGACGTCCACTGTTGACGTCGCTAACTTTTTTACTTAGGGCACAGGACTCCTTTTTCTCCCTCACTCGAAAAATCGAAAAATCGAAAAATCGAAACTCTTTTTTCCCCCTCCCCCCCCCGGCGACTCCCTCCCCCCCCCCCCTAGTCGAGCTCCTCCTCCTCTCCTCGAGCTCCTCCTCCTCCTCTCCGGTGGTAAACCCTAACCTAATTCCTCCTCTTCCTTCTCTCCCACACAGACACACACACGCGCGCGCACACACACACACACACACACACACACGGAGGGTGACACACCAAGTATTTGTGGAAATGCCCAATAGGTCATTTAGAATCCTAATTTCAGTTTTGTGCATAAATGAGGGTAGCTTAGTCATGGTTAAGGTATCCCAATTGGTTTTCATATGGATTCCTATATATCTCTGTATTTTTGACCCACAAGTCATGTATATATGTAAATATATATAAATTGGTATATATTTATGTATGTGGACTATTTTAGATAAAAGTTTATAAATATATAGTGTGTGCGGTTGTGTCTTGTGTGAGAGTGAGAGAGGGGAAAGCATGGCAAGTTATTGGCTATCCATTTGGCCTTTGGTTTGTGTGTTTGTGGCTTGGATTGGTGGTTGGTTGTTTGTGGTTATGTGTGTTTGTTTGAAGAGAGGGATTAGATATTGTTTTAATAGTGTGTTTGTGCTTGTGATGAGATGTGAGAGTGTGTGAGTGTATGATTGTGTTTTTTTAGTGTGTGTTTGAGGAAGGGGAGGTTAGATGTGGTAGTATGGTAGTGTGAGTGTGAGTGAAGAGGGATATTGAGATAAGTGTTAGAGTGTGTGTGTGTGTGTGTGTGTGTGTGTTTGAGAGTGAGAAAGGTGAGAGGAATTTAGATGTGGTAGTGAGTGTTGTGTGTGTGTTAGAGAGGGTATGATAGAGTAGCAAGAGGGGGGGGGGGGGGGAACAAGTGGCTGCAAAGGCAGCAACAGCAGCAGCTTGTGCTGCAGGGTAGTAGCAGCAGTAGCTGCAATGCCAGCAGCAGCTGCTAACAACAGTAGCAAGAGTAGTGAGGGCAGCAGCTGCAATAGTGACTAGAAGCTAGTGTCTCTTATTATGTTGGGGGGTGTAGTTTTGTTTTAGGATGAGTATGTTAGTGTCTACACATAAGTTAGTATCCTAAGTTAGATATCTAGGATAGTATCCTAGGCACTAATTTAATATCTTGTTTAGGATGTTAGTATCCTAGAGTTAGATAGGTGAGTTAATATCTTAGGATACTAGAAGTTAGTATCCTAGATAGGTTAGTTAGTGTCTTGGATAGGTTAGTTAGTATCCTATTTATCCTAGATAAGTTAGTATCCTAAGTTAGATATCTTAGGGTAGTTAGATTATGCTAGTATCTTGAGGGTATCAAGATAATAGGATATTAGGATATGGGCTAGAAGTTAGTACCCTAAGTTAGTATCTTGGCTAGAATTTGGTATCCTAGGATAGTTAGATATCCTAGTATCTTAAGAGTGTCCTAGATTAGTCTATGGTAATAGGATACCCTATAGGGTATATCTCTATGTAAATATTAGAGTATCTTAGGAGTATTTGACCTTGTTTGACCAAGGTTGACTATTTTGACTGAAAGTCAAAGTAGAGTCAACATCTGACCTAGATTGGACTAAGAGTTGATAAAGTCAACTATAGGTCAACCCTTGACCTAGTTTGACCTTGTTTGACTTTGTTTAACTTAGCTTGACCTTGTTTGACTTTGTTTGACTTAGTACAACCTAGTTTGACCTAGATTGCATATCATGCACTAGAAATCATGCCTAACATTGTTATTAGTAACTGTCCGCTACTAATGTGTGTCCCATAATAAGACATAATATACGAATTTGTGCCTATTGGATAATGTGTGTCCATCTTTGCAGAATTATTTCCAAATGGATATGAATTACTACTTGCGGAATCGTTCATGGATGTACAATCATCGTTCTGATGATATGTGTGGTGTACGGGATGAATACATAGCGGGAGTAGAGCAGTTCCTGCAGTTTGCTAAGACGTTCCCTCAGTACATGGACGGCACCAAAATTAAGTGTCCGTGTGTGAAATGTCATAACGTGAAATATTATCCAGAAGTGGAAGTGACATATCATTTGTACTCGAGAGGTTTCACGCCTAATTACTATCAGTGGACCGCACACGGAGAACTTGTGTATTTAACATCAGAGCCGGAGCCTTATGTTGAGCCGTATATGCATGCGAGACCTAATTTTGCTTCAGATAATCATGCATACGATGACGGGTGCGTGAACATGATTTTCGACGCTGCGGGGCCTAGTTTCGTTCATGATGCAGCTGAGGAGGCACCGAATGTCGATGCTACAAAGTTCATGGAGTTGCTGGAGAATACAAGGACTCCATTGTATCCTGGTTGTGAGGATCATTCACCGTTGGAGGTGGTTACAAGACTGTTGAGCATTAAGTCAGATTTTAACATGTCGCAAGAATGCTACAACCGAGTGTTGGAGTTGATTATAGAGATCTTGCCGGCGGGTGCTAAGTTACCTAAAGACTTCTATCGGTCTAAGAGGATGATGAGATCGCTCTGGATGGGATACGAGAAAATCAATTCTTGTCGCAATGGGTGCATGCTGTACTACAAAGACGACAAGGATGCAGATGTGTGCAGATTTTGTGGTGCTGATCGCTATAAGACAACTAGTACAGGAAGGTCTACCGGTGCAAGAAGACCGACCGATTCAATGCACTACTTGCCTTTAACGTCGCGGTTGCAAAGATTATTTATGGTGAAAGAGACGGCCGAAAATATGAGTTGGCACATGCGAGAACAGATTGAAGGAGTGTTGGATCACCCATCCGATGGAGAAGCGTGGAAGCACTTTGATCGAGTGTATCCTGATTTTGCTTCAGATCCACGTAATGTCAGGTTGGGGCTATCTTCTGACGGTTTTACTCCTTTTGGACTTTCGGGATCCCAGTATTCGTGCTGGCCTGTGATTGTCACTCCGTATAACCTACCGTCTTGGATGTGCATGAAGACTCAGTACATGTTTCTAACCGTTATAATTCCTGGTCCGAACAATCCCAAGAGGAACATTGATGTGTACTTACAGCCTTTGATAGATGAGTTGAATCAGTTATAGGAAGTAGGCGCTAACACGTACGATGTTTCCAGGAAGCAGAATTTTCAGATGAAGGCAATTCTTATGTGGACCATCAACGACTTTCCGGCCTATGGAATGTTATCTGGATGGAGCACTCATGGCCGTCTCTCATGTCCGTATTACATGGACCGTAGTAAGGCTTTCCGCTTGAAACACGGAGGAGATCATCCGTTCAGAAGGAACAGGAATGCATTCCGTGCCGGCGTTGTAGAGAAGGGTGATCCACCGCCAAGGTGGTGCAGAGCCACGATATGGGAGGAGGTTAGAGATTTTTCAAGTGCTATCGAAGATCCTACAACTGGGTACAAGTGCGATGGATTTGGTAGAGATCATAACTGGACAAAGAGGAGCATATTCTGGGATCTGCCATACTGGAGTACCAATCTGATCAGACATAATCTTGATGCCATGCATATTGAGAAGAATGTGTTTGATAACATAATTAATACTGTGATGGACGTAAAAGAAAAAACGAAAGACAATCCCAAGGCCAGGTTGGACTTAGAAGAAATATGCAAACGCCCTGCGTTGCATTTGATAGAGCAGAATAGAAAATAGTTTCTGTCGAAGTCAATTTTCTCGCTGGACAAGGAGGATAAAGTGAGACTTTGTCGGTGGATCCAGGGCCTAAAATTTCCAGACGGATATGTGTCAAATCTGAGAAGATGTGTCGATCCAAAGGAAAACAAATTGACAGGTATGAAGAGCCACGACTGTCACGTATTCATGGAGAGGTTAATTCCGATTGTATTTCGGAAATTCTTACCGCAGGCAGTTTGGGATCCATTGACGGAGCTTAGCATATTCTTCAGGGATCTTTATTCTAAGAAATTGCTCGTTGATCGTCTAGAAAAGCAAGAGAAGGACATTACGGTAACACTGTACAAGCTAGAGAGGGTGTTTCCTCCTGGATTCTTCGACTCTATGGAGCATTTGTCGATTCATTTATCCTATGAGGCACGTGTTGGTGGACCCGTCGAATATCGATGGATGTACCCGTTCGAGCGAATAAGGCACGGGTCGAGGGTTCTATTTGTGAAAAATAAGGCACGGGTCGAGGGTTCTATTTGTGAAGCCTATATTCTCGAGGAGATTACAAACTTTTGTTCGATGTATTTCAAGCCTCATATTGCAACTAATAGAACGAGAGCTTCCAGAAACGACGACGGAGATCATGAAAGTAATGATACAATACTGAAGGTATTCAATGCTCCAGGAAAGCCATCGGGTAAAATAAAGAAGAGATATCTGAACGATGATGAGCTAAGGGCTGCTCAGGTGTATGTATTACTCAACTGCGACGAGGAGGAAGTAGAGAAACTGGAGGGGTAAGTAATTAATACGTCTATATTATTTTAATAGTGTTGATTATTATACTATTACATTAATTGAACGATGTTGTTTTCAGCATATTTAATGATGATGTGAGGTCAGGTAGGCCACACATAACAGAAGAAGAACTAGAACAAGAAATGAGGCGTTATTTTCCATCATGGTTGAGTGCATATGTAAGACTTGAGAACTCTGTAATTATCTTTCTGTATATGCACTTGATTGAGAATGAGCTTAATTTCTTCTTTCGTGGTATTTAGGTCGATCGTCCATACGCAAGACTTGAGAATGAGTCTATTAGAACGCTAGCCAAGGGACCAATTTATGCTGCAAAAATATGGCCAAGCTACCGTGTTAATGGATTTCGGTTCAAGTCAACAACTTGTCCGATCAGAGACAACTTTGTGGATCTCGACTCTACCAAAAACAGCTGTTTGTGTATCAGATCTTCGAACTACAAAGATGTTGATGCGGGCAACGATTTCTATGGCGTGCTACGGGAGATCGTGGAGCTGACATATAGTTATGGAATAGAGCCTGCTAAGATTGTGTTATTCAGGTGTGATTGGTTCGATCCAATTGAAGGTCAAGGTTGGAAAGTAGACAAGCACGGTCTTGTTGATATAAACTATCGGCGTCGATATCAAACCTATGAACCATTTGTCCTATCAAGTCAGGCTCAGCTCGTGTACTTCACAAGTTATCCTAAACGGGAAACAACAAGGTCGGACTGGTGGGCAGTATGCAAGACCAAAGCTAGAAATACCTTTGAGGTTGACGATATAGCTTATCAAGAGGATAAACTACCTCTTGTAATAAATATTATAGAAGTGGACACGACGGAAGTTCCTCATTATACATCTAATTGTGTAGAAGAAGTAGAATTATCTGAAGAGGAAGATGCAGATGAAAGTGAAGATGTAGAGGAGGAAGAAGAAGAAGAAGAAGAAGAAGAAAGAAGAAGAAGAAGAAGAAGAAGAAGAAGAAGAAGAAGAAGAAAAAGAAGTGTCACGACCCGCACCCACTGTGAGGGTACGAGTACGTAACAGCGCCCAGCCTATGCCGTAGTGTCGACGGTTAGAACGCTGTTCTAAGTCTCTAACTAACCATCAACTCATGCAGTATATAATGTACTCATCATGATCAACTCCAAACGGAGGACAAGTATAAGATATGGTGTAACTCAATCACAGTCTAAGCACGATAAGATAACACCGAATATAACTAAGAAATTGAAGACAACAAAACTACTAATAAAATAACAACAAACTCAAACAATCTCAAATTACATCTCAAGTCTCAAATCTCTATATACAACTCCAGTTCTAAACAGGAAAACTAAAAACAAGACAAACTAGCTAAACTCCCGATCACTCCTGGGTGTCGGGGCCATAGGTAGCTAAGCCATCTCCTCAGTAAAATGTAGGGTATGTGTCCTCAGGGCAATCATCTGTAAAATTTTCAACAGGTCCAGTCAGGACAGGAATGAGCACATCTCATCTAGAAAACCCAAGTAAATGACAGAGAACTATAAAGCAGTTATAGACAGTTGTATTGATGAAAATGGCAGTTTATATTCAGGTGATGGTAAGAAAGACAGATAAAGTACAAGGAAAGTAAATACTAAACAAGAGAAGAATCATAGCAATGAAGACTGTAAAAATAGAACTAGCTGAACCAGGGTAATATGATATAAAGTCCAGGCAATAATGTAGACCAGTGTAACTCCAATGTAAGTCCAGTACAGGATGAATCTCATACAAGATGAATCCAGTAAGGGACGATTCCAGTCCTAGTGATCAATGATTCCAGGGTGAGTCCAGCCTATACTCTAGCAGTGTGTTTTAAAATACCGAGATCGACATGTAAACGGCTATGGGTAATCCGGCACATCATACACCTGGCCGGGTGTGAGATGGCTATCATTCCAGTTTGATTCCAGCAAAGGGTGATTCCAGTAATGGGGTATGTCTACATGTCTTACTCTAGTATTTCTCCTCCCAGCAAGTGAATCCAGAATTCCGACACAATGATTCAAGATGAGTCCAGCCAAATGATACCAGTAAATGATTCCAGTAAATGATTCCAGTAAGTGATTCCAGTAATAGAAGACAGGAATGATGATACCAGTAATAGAGGCCAGAAAATAAATGTGTGTCGTATACATGAATTCAGAAATAACAGTACGTGTTTGTAACAGAGAATCACATACAGCTAACTATAACTGAAATACAGTAATTGACAAATAAATGAGAGAACTATCAGAGAATGTACTCGCCTGATACTCTGAAAAGAGTAGTGTAATATCAGATGCCTGCACCAGAGTCACAATATCCTAAACAGAGTAATATGGGTCATGATATGTAAAATACAAGAGAATTGAAAGCTACAATGCAAACTACATGATTTCTAAGCCAATCTAGGTCAAAGTCCGACTCTAGTCAACTCTGGGTCAACTGTCTAGGTCAATGTTGACTTTGGTCAACTCTAGTCAAGTCAAACAATGTTAACTAGGCTCTTTCTAGGTCATATTAGATCTAAGTCAAATTTGGACTCTTGGGTCCACTATCTATCTAGGGTTAACCATAGGTCAACACTACTAAAGCTATTCACAGAAGCTAACCATATGCTATTACATTCCCTAAGATATCACATATATATATATATATATATATATATATATATATATATATATATATATATATATATATATATATATATATATATATATATATATATATATATATATATATATATATCAAAAATATATATATATATATATATATATATATATATATATATATATATATATATATATATATATATATATATATATATCAATATATGACTAAACTCACATAACCACTATACATACATAATACAACATGAGGACACAAGAATGTGTGACTATCCATACACCCCATCCTACTACATTCCTTTACAAACACACATACATACATCTACCTATAGGCTATAGGTAATATCCTACTAACCATCTTAAACCACTAGGGCCTAAAGCCTAACTACAAAATCCTAAAGCTATATCACTATACTACCCATTCATGAAGCATTTCCTACATACTATGAATATACCTAAGATACACACATATATATAAGGACACTACCCATCATCCAATATTACCCTACCTCAATATCCACACATATAACATATACCTTATCTAACACATAGGAACATAACTATGTCTATATGCCTAAGGTACCACAAGCTAACTAATCCATAGCCTAAACTCAAACCCCCCCTTGCCTACTGCTACTGCCCTGCTGCAGTGCACTGCCTGCAGCTACTGCAAATGCAAGCCAAGGTATAGCTTTGCCTGCTGCAGCAATACACTCTAACCAGGCCAAAGCTGCTACTGCAACTCCAAATTGTCCCTCCTATGGCAGTACAACCAGTAGTAAGGATTATAAGTCAATTGAAATGAGAAAAAGGAATATGGGAACCTAACCAATCTCTCTACTGAACTGGACAGTAGACTAAATAGCAAAAATCTGGACACTAACCCATCCCAACCTTATTCACACCCTCACAACATCTAATACATATATAAGGCTAAAAATAACTATGTGAATGACTGAACATCAAAGGATGAAACAGACCATATAAACTGGACTGAACAGTGTCCTGTGAATGTGAACCATTCAAGCATTCCTCTTAGCCTCCCTCTGAACATGCTATCCTGGACAGTGACCAAGCTCCTAGCTGCTGCTATGGCCTGCTGCTGCAATGCAATGCAACCAGGCCAAGCCAAAGCTGCTGCAATGCAATGAAATACAACCACTGCTCCTACTGCCCACTGCCCCTTCTACTGCTACTGCCTAAGCCTGGGATACAAACCCACCTGGTCAGGGACTATCTCCTTACCAAAATTCTGATACAAAATAAGAATGAAGCTGGGTTCAAGTCTCCCTCACCACTCCAACTGGGAATGCCAAAACCTGAGACACTATTATGCAACCCAAACAACTTTTATGAAACCTGAGAATCAAGGAAAACCCAACTCCATCCAAAACTTAGTTTTCAAACATCAAACAAATTTCAGGCTTAAATAACCAACAATGTGTGAAGATGTGTGTGGGTCATACATGAAGTTGGCAAGTACTGCCTGTGTGTGTGTGTACTGGTGTGTAACAGTTATGACCAAGTGTGGTCATGTGTCTCAGTGTGTGTGTGTGAGAGAGTGCAATGTGTCGAGTGAATCAGTGAATCGAGAGTGTCATCAGGAATTAATGTGTGTGAGTGTGTGTAGATCATGTGAGAATGTGTCATGTGTGGCACACACAGGCCTGTGCATCTCAGGTTGTCTAATAGTTCAAAAATCAGTTCAAACACCAACTGACAGTTAACATATTTAACATTAAACCCCCAGTCAACTTCCTACTAAAACCCAGATTAAACAACACTTCAGTTGACAACCTAAATTAGCATGGACATTAACATTTCACATTTCAAAAAATCTCAGGAAATCAACACTACTGTCAGTTCATAAAACCAAAACCCAACTCAGTCCTCTTAACAAAAAAAACTGAGAATAAGTCTCAGACTTACAGTCCCCTGCATTTAAAATGAACCCAAATCGAATTGAAAAGAACCAAAACAAACATGAAACCAAATCTTAGAAACAACTAACCTAGGTAATATAATCTGAAAACTCATTTGAAACCCCAAGTTATACCAGGTATCAGCTTTTAAGAACAATTTCTTCAGTGTATCAGTTCCAAAAACAGAAACCCATTTCGAATATCCCAAAATGAAGTTTCGAACTGAAATTCCATGCAAACTCAAACCTAATCATGGTAGGCTAAATCCCAGATATGTAACAACCCTATTTAAAATCACACAACAGTTAATCATACATCAAATTTTCCAGAAATTGAAATGACAGGAATAAGTATCAGGAAAACAGTGATTTCACAAATTCGAATTCAAAGAAAACATGTTAATACACAAATTCATGGTTGGTAAACATTGTGTCTAGTGTGCACGTGTCTCACAGGGTGTTCGTATCCGTGCAATTGGACACGAATGTGTCCAAAACATTAATATGAAATTTCCAGAAAAGTATGCAAAGCCAGGCCTCGTGCAGTGAGGACACTGCCTCGTGCATGCGACACAGGGCACGACACGACTCGTGATCGTGCCCACGTGTTCGCCCCAAGTAGGGCTGCGTGTTCATGTCCCTGACACGTCACCACGACGTGTCCATGAGGGACACGAAGCCCGTGTCAGAACCCTCAAGTTCGCGTGTTCAGCCCAGTGCAAAACCCGTGTGGCCTCGTTTTCGTGTCCGACACAAAACGAGGTATCATGAAACTTGGGGAGTGACTTGTCAGTCACTGCCCCAATCTCCACACCAAGTTTCGCATGTCGAAACGCTGTGTCTAGCGAGAAACAGGACACGGGTAGCAGGACAGCGCACACGCGTGTCGTGCAGCGTGTCCGCACCCCATTTCAAAATCGACACGAAAATAAAATCAGTCTTCACAAAAGTTAATATAAACATCTAGATCTACAAATTAATGTAATTGGTTTTACAAAAATCGAAAATAAATTCCTTAGAGGCATTTAATCAAATACCTACAAAACAATACGACACGTGTCCGATACGGACACCAAACGGACACGAATACCACCCAAATTTCGGGGACACCTAGGAGACTCCTAGATCTAGCCCTACATGCAAAGAAAACTGAAGTATAAATTAATTTAGAGGGTTTTACCTATATGTGCAAAAAGCTTGGAAAAGCTTCAAATGGGGGATTCTTCCTCTTGATGCCCAAAGCTCCAAATTGTCCCAAAGTTGGGATTAAATTCCACATTCAGAAAATAGGAGGAAATTAGGTTCTAATGTAAGAAACTAGGATTAAAAAGGGATTAAAATGGATTTATGGAGATTTTTGGAAGAGGGACAATACCTTTCTTTTTCCAATGTTGAAATGAATGAAAGAATGAGGCAAGCCCTAGAGAATAAGTGTTTATATAGGGTGGGGATCCCTATGGCTGGTCATTTAGGGTTTGGTTAGGGTTAGGGCTTCTAGTTATGGGCCATGGGCCAAGTCTTGATCAAATAAAACATTTAGGCATAAGTCATTTCCTGAAATCATAAACCATGACTTAAATGCACTAAACCAAAACCCCTCATTCTAAAATTAGTTTCTAATGACTAAATGTAGGTTAACCTAAGTTAGACTAGGGTCACCATGGCTAGGGTTAGGCTCTAGGCTAGTTCACTAGGTCTCAACAAGTCAAGTCAAACTAGAACTCACCAAAACAACAAATCACCAAATAATTCAAATAAGTCAAAATGACCAAATTACCCCTAGACTAAAAATGATAATTAAATCATCCTAATGACATGGTTAGGCTCTAGGTCATGCAGTCTCTACGATTTCACTAGCTGCACACCAAAATCATAAGTCATGACTTAAAACAGTTTTAAATAGTTTAAAAATTATTAAAAATTACCAAAAATCATAATGTGAACTAAATATCAATGAATAATAATTATAATTACAAAATTTCAAAAATATTCTCATCTGGAAAACTGGGTGTTACAATCCAACCCACCTTATAAAAATTTCGTCCTCGAAATTAAGATGATCGTACCTCTCCTAGGTCAAACCCCCAATCAATCAAGTCGAAGCAATACAATCCTATTGGTCATGATTCCACAGTCTCGAACAGGGTAGCTACACTATCTAGCAAAATGCAAGCAATATCCTGGCAGGTACTAAAGGAAATCACACATGAAAGTGGGAAGGAAGAACAAGAAGGTCAAACCTGCTAATCCATCACCTGCAACGTCAGCCTCCTCGGCTGCCATCGCAAAAGCTCCACCCCTCTGGTGCTGAGCTACAGGTGGCCTAGCCCCCTCAAAAGAAGGTACAATAGGACAATCTATCTTCTGGTGGGCAGCTGACCCACAGAAATAGCAAACCTTCAACCTCTTCCTGCACTGCTCCCAGATGTGTCCCGGCTTCTTGCAGTAGGAACAACTGATCGCCTTCGGGTCCTGACCCCGATACTGATGCTGTACCTGCTGAACTCCCACTGGTGCCTGCGTCTGCTGAATCTGCACATGAGGCCTCTTGGCCTGGCCTCCGCTGCTGCTGGTACCGTGAGCGTCCCGTCCCCTCTTGAGCCTCAGCTCAAGATCATCCTCAGCCAATAAAGCTCCCGTCAAAATCTTTTCGAAAGTGGCATCCCTGTTGCCCTTGGTCAAGGACTTGAGTTCCTTGACCAGACCCTTCCGGAACCTCTGGGCCTTCGCCGTCTCGCTCAAACCCTCTATGAATCTGCCGAGGCGGCCGAACTCCCTAGCGTACTCCTCCACTGACAGGCTCCCCTGAACTAGGCTCTCGAACTGCGACTCCAAGGCTCTGAGCGCTGAATCTGGAAAGAACTTCTTCTTGAAGAAGCCCCTGAACTCCTCCCAGGACTGTCCAGCTACTCCCACCCTGGGGTCTGACTGATACCAGGTACGAGCAAGATCTCGCATCCGGCTAGCTGCGGCCTCGATCTGAAGATCTGCTGGTATCCTGGCCAGGCGAAAGATCTCCTCTATATGCTCGATCCACTCATCGGCATATAGGATCCCCTTTGTCCCCAGAAAGTCTCTGGGGCTCATCTTCTGAAACTGCTCGATCCCCGGTGTCCTCGGCTGCTGGATCACTGGTCGAGCTGCGACCGTCGTAAGGGCCAACTCCATGCTTCTGTCCTGTCGGGCCTGCTGCCGGTCCATAAACTGCTGGAAGTAAGCGAACATCTGTGCCGCATCCACGTGTCCTGTAGGCGGCGGCTGCTGGAACTCCATCTCTGGGATGACCGGGTCCTGCCCCCGAGCTGGTGGAGGCATACCCCTTTCTGCTGCTGCTGAAGTCCCAATATGAATAGAGGTGGCAGGAGCTGCAGCCTCCTGACCCTGCTGATCTGGCTGAGAGATGGCAGTCCCCTCTACAACAACTGCTGCACCAGAGCGATGTGATCGTGTCTCCACCATCCTGAAGACAGATCGTACAAGGAAGTCAATACTGAGCAGGAATCGATATATCAAAGGAGGACAGTTTATTTCAAAGAAGGCAAATCAATACGATATGTAGATGGCATGATTTAAAGCAGAATTTTCCTAACTGTGATTGAGTGCCTCTCCGGTAAAGCCTATCTCTCAGTCCTATCGCAGGCTCGCAGCAGTACAACTAAGTCGCCGTACTACCACGATATCGCACTAATGCGACTCTCGACCTGCATGGGCCACCACTAAAAATGTGTCACGATCCGCACCCACTGTGAGGATACGAGTACATAATAGCGCCCAGCCTATGCCGCAGTGTCGGCGGTAGAACGCTGTTCTAAGTCTCTAACTAACCATCAACTCATGCAGTATATAATGTACTCATCATGATCAACTCCGAACGGAGGACAAGTATAAGATATGGTGTAACTCAATCACAGTCTAAGCACGATAAGATAACACCGAATATAACTAAGAAATTGAAGACAACAAAACTACTAATAAAATAACAACAAACTCAAACAATCTCAAATTACATCTCAAGTCTCAAATCTCTATATACAACTCCAGTTCTAAACAGGAAAACTAAAAACAAGACAAACTAGCTAAACTCCCGATCACTCCTGGGTGTCGGGGCCATAGGTAGCTAAGCCATCTCCTCAGTAAAATATAGGGCATGTGTTCTCAGGGCAATCATCTGTAAAATTTTCAACAGGTCCAGTCAGGACAGGAACGAGCACATCTTATCTAGAAAATCCAAGTAAATGACAGAGAACTATAAAGCAGTTATAGACAGTTGTATTGATGAAAATGGCAGTTTATATTCAGGTGATGGTAAGAAAGATAGATAAAGTGCAAGGAAAGTAAATACTAAACAAGAGAAGAATCATAGCAATAAAGACTGTAAAAATAGAACTAGCTGAACCAGGGTAATATGATATAAAGTCCAGGCAACAATGTAGACCAGTGTAACTCCAATGTAAGTCCAGTACAGGATGAATCTCATACAAGATGAATCCAGTAAGGGACGATTCCAGTCCTAGTGATCAATGATTCCAGGGTGAGTCCAGCCTATACTCTAGCAGTGTGTTTTAAAATACCGAGATCGACATGTAAACGGCTATGGGTAATCCGGCACATCACACACCTGGCCGGGTGTGAGATGGCTATCATTCCAGTTTGATTCCAGCAAAGGGTGATTCCGATAATGGGGTATGTCTACATGTCTTACTCTAGTATTTTCCCTCCTAGCAAGTGAATCCAGAATTCTGACACAATGATTCAAGATGAGTCCAGCCAAATGATACCAGTAAATGATTCCAGTAAATGATTCCAGTAAGTGATTCCAGTAATAGAAGACAGGAATGATGATACCAGTAATAGAGGCCAGAAAATAAATGTGTGTCGTATACATGAATTCAGAAATAACAGTACGTGTTTGTAACAGAGAATCACATACAGCTAACTATAACTGAAATACAGTAATTGACAAATAAATGAGAGAACTATCAGAGAATGTACTCGCCTGATACTCTGAAAAGAGTAGTGTAATATCAGATGCCTGCACCAGAGTCACAATGTCCTAAACAGAGTAATATGGGTCATGATATGTAAAATACAAGAGAATTGAAAGCTACAATACAAACTACATGATTTCTAAGCCAATCTAGGTCAAAGTCCGACTCTAGTCAACTCTGGGTCAACTGTCTAGGTCAATGTTGACTTTGGTCAACTCTAGTCAAGTCAAACAAGGTTAACTAGGCTCTTTCTAGGTCATATTAGATCTAAGTCAAATTTGGACTCTTGGGTCCACTATCTATCTAGGGTTAACCACAGGTCAACACTACTAAAGCTAATCACAGAAGCTAACCATATGCTATTACATACCCTAAGATATCACACATATATATATATATATATATATATATATATATATATATATATATATATATATATCAATATATGACTAAACTCACATAACCACTATACATACATAATACAACATGAGGACACAAGAATATGTGACTATCCATACACCCCATCCTACTACATTCCTTTACAAACACACATACATACATCTACCTATAGGCTATAGGTAATATCCTACTAACCATCTTAAACCACTAGGGCCTAAAGCCTAACTACAAAATCCTAAAGCTATATCACTATACTACCCATTCATGAAGCATTTCCTACATACTATGAATATACCTAAGATACACACATATATATAAGGACACTACCCATCATCCAATATTACCCTACCTCAATATCCGCACATATAACATATACCTTATCTAACACATAGGAACATAACTATGTCTATATGCCTAAGGTACCACAAGCTAACTAATCCATAGCCTAAACTCAAACCCCCTTGCCTACTGCTACTGCCCTGCTGCAGTGCACTGCCTGCAGCTACTGCAAATGCAAGCCAAGGCATAGCTTTGCCTGCTGCAGCAATGCACTCTAACCAGGCCAAAGCTGCTACTGCAACTCCAAATTGTCCCTCCTGTGGCAGTACAACCAGTAGTAAGGAGTATAAGTCAATTGAAATGAGAAAAAGAAATATGGGAACCTAACCAATCTCTCTACTGAACTGGACAGTAGACTAAATGGCAAAAATCTGGACACTAACCCATCCCAACCTTATTCACACCCTCACAACATCTAATACATATATAAGGCTAAAAATAACTATGTGAATGACTGAACATCAAAGGATGAAACAGTCCATATAAACTGGACTGAACAGTGTCCTGTGAATGTGAACCATTCAAGCATTCCTCTTAGCCTCCCTCTGAACATGCTATCCTGGACAGTGACCAAGCTCCTAGCTGCTGCTATGGCCTGCTGCTGCAATGCAATGCAACCAGGCCAAGCCAAAGCTGCTGCAATGCAATGAAATGCAACCACTGCTCCTACTGCCCACTGCCTCCTTCTACTGCTACTGCCTAAGCCTGCGATACAAACCCACCTGGTCAGGGACTCTCTCCTTACCAAAATTCTGATACAAAATAAGAATGAAGCTGGGTTCAAGTCTCCCTCACCACTCCAACTGGGAATGCCAAAACCTGAGACACTATTATGCAACCCAAACAACTTTTATGAAACCTGAGAATCAAGGAAAACCCAACTCCATCCAAAACTTAGTTTTCAAACATCAAACAAATTTCAGGCTTAAATAACCAACAATGTGTGAAGATGTGTGTGGGTCATACATGAAGTTGGCAAGTACTGCCTGTGTGTGTGTGTACTGGTGTGTAACAGTTAAGACCAAGTGTGGTCATGTGTCTCAGTGTGTGTGTGTGAGAGAGTGCAATGTGTCGAGTGAATCAGTGAATCGAGAGTGTCATCAGGAATTAATGTGTGTGAGTGTGTGTAGATCATGTGAGAATGTGTCATGTGTGGCACACACAGGCCTGTGCATCTCAGGTTGTCTAATAGTTCAAAAATCAGTTCAAACACCAACTGACAGTTAACATATTTAACATTAAACCCCCAGTCAACTTCCTACTAAAACCCAGATTAAACAACACTTCAGTTGACAACCTAAATTAGCATGGACATTAACATTTCACATTTCAGAAAATCTCAGGAAATCAACACTACTGTCAGTTCATAAAACCAAAACCCAACTCAGTCCTCTTAACAAAAAAAAACTGAGAATAAGTCTCAGACTTACAGTCCCCTGCATTTAAAATGAACCCAAATCGAATTGAAAAGAACCAAAACAAACATGAAACCAAATCTTAGAAACAACTAACCTAGGTAATATAATCTGAAAACTCATTTGAAACCCCAAGTTATACCAGGTATCAGCTTTTAAGAACAATTCCTTCAGTGTATCAGTTCCAAAAACAGAAACCCATTTCGAATATCCCAAAATGAAGTTTCGAACTGAAATTCCATACAAACTCAAACCTAATCATGATAGGCTAAATCCCAGATATGTAACAACCCTATTTAAAATCATACAACAGTTAATCATACATCAAATTTTCCAGAAATTGAAATGACAGGAATAAGTATCAGGAAAACAGTGATTTCACAAATTCGAATTCAAAGAAAACATGTTAATACACAAATTCATGGTTGGTAAACATTGTGTCTAGTGTGCACGTGTCTCACAGGGTGTTCGTGTCCGTGCAATTGGACACGAACGTGTCCAAAACATTAATATGAAATTTCCAGAAAAGTATGCAAAGCCAGGCCTCGTGCAGTGAGGACACTGCCTCGTGCACGCGATACAGGGCACGACACGACTCGTGATCGTGCCCACGTGTTCGCCCCAAGTAGGGCTGCGTGTTCGTGTCCCTGACACGTCACCACGACGTATCCATGAGGGACACGAAGCCCGTGTCAGAACCCTCAAGTTCGCGTATTCAGCCCAGTGCAAAACCCGTGTGGCCTCGTTTTCGTGTCCGACACAAAACGAGGTGTCATGAAACTTGGGGAGTGACTTGTCAGTCACTGCCCCAATCTCTACACCAAGTTTCGCATATCGAAACGCTGTGTCCAGCGAGAAACAGGACATGGGTAACAGAACAGCTCACACGCGTGTCGTGCAGCGTGTCCGCACCCTATTTCGACACGAAATCGACATGAAAATAAAATCAGTCTTCACAAAAGTTAATATAAACATCTAGATCTACAAATTCATGTAATTGGTTTTACAAAAATTGAAAATAAATTCCTTAGAGGCATTTAATCAAACACCTACAAAACAATACGATACGTGTCCGATACGGACACCAAACGGACACGAATACCACCCAAATTTTGGGGACACCTAGGGGACTCCTAGATCTAGCCCTACATGCAAAGAAAACTGAAGTATAAATCAATTTAGAGGGTTTTACCTATATGTGCAAAAAGCTTGGAAAAGCTTCAAATGGGGGATTCTTCCTCTTGATGCCCAAAGCTCCAAATTGTCCCAAAGCTGGAATTAAATTCCACATTCAGAAAATAGGAGGAAATTAGGTTCTAATGCAAGAAACTAGGATTAAAAAGGGATTAAAATAGATTTATGGGGATTTTTGGAAGAGGGACAATACATTTCTTTTTCCAATGTTGAAATGAATGAAAGAAGGAGGCAAGCCCTAGAGAATAAGTGTTTATATAGGGTGGGGATCCCTATGGCTGGTCATTTAGGGTTTGGTTAGGGTTAGGGCTTCTAGTTATGGGCCATGGGCCAAGTCTTGATCAAATAAAACATTAAGGCATAAGTCATTTCATGAAATCATAGACCATGACTTAAATGCACTAAACCAAAACCCCTCATTCTAAAATTAGTTTCTAATGACTAAATATAGGTTAACCTAAGTTAGACTAGGGTCACCATGGCTAGGGTTAGGCTCTAGGCTAGTTCACTAGGTCTCAACAAGTCAAGTCAAACTAGAACTCACCAAAACAACAAATCACCAAATAATTCAAATAAGTCAAAATGACCAAATTATCCCTAGGCTAAAAATGATAATTAAATCATCCTAATGACATGGTTAGGCTCTAGGTCATACAGTCTCTACGGTTTCACTAGTTGCACACCAAAATCACAAGTCATGACTTAAAACAGTTTTAAATAGTTTAAAAATTATTAAAAATTACCAAAAATCATAATGTGAACTAAATATCAATGAATAATAATTATAATTACAAAATTTCAAAAATACCCTCATCTGGAAAATTGGGTGTTACAAGAAGAAGATGAGCTAAACGAACAAGATAAATTTTCAGAATAGGATTAAATCTGTACGTTTGTTTTATCATCATATTTGACACTTTAGTGACACTTCTATCATATAAATCTGTGACACTTTAGTGACACTTTTATCTGTGGCTATGATATTTTTCAAAAATCTGTGATGTTTATCATATAAATATGTATTTTTGTTTTATTGTCATATGTTATTATCAGGTATGACTAGACCATCTGGACGACGCGGAGGATTTTATATTAGGCAGTCCCGTCAGCCTCGGGCTGAGGATGGAGATTCTGTACCATCATCATCATCTTCGAGTACGCCATTGTATCGTTCTGTTCCCGGTCCATTACCGGGACAGGGCAGTTCCAGCATTCCTGATCCCGCGTCCAGCATTCCTCCTGCCGACGGCTCCATGGGGGGAGCCGACGTCGTGCATATGGAGGACGGCGATCAGACTGATCCTGCCCAGGCAGGAGGTGAGAGCGACCCTCCATACGCTCCCCCGGGCGAGACGCGTATGGAGATTTGGACGGACGGGCCTACGAAGTAAGTTAATTAGTTAATATAGATTTCTCAAATGATTATATGTACATATATATTCATGAAAATTATTATTGTATAGATATCGGCCTCCTGCAGTATAGAGACAGCTGGGGTTATTTCTGAGGCAGAACTATGGTGGGCCTTGGATTAACTACTCAGATGCTCTCGCAGATAGGAAGGCCTTTTGGTTGGCCCACTTCAAGGTAAAAAATTTGTTTATTTTTAAATTTTAATAATCGTTTGTGTATATTATATAACTTTTCTATTTTACTTCTTGTAGAGGACCTATTTCTATCCACCACACCGGGCGGCGAAGATCGAGGCCCAATTTTCTGTCGTCGCAGGCAAGCCCATCCGTGATGCGATCCACGACCAGAAGTCTCGTGATCGTTCCGGAAAGCCGATCCATAGTTGGATCACGCCAGAGTAGTGGACTGTGATGAAGGCTAGATTCGCCGAGGCTAGGTACCAGGAGCGGTCTGACAAGGCCAAGGTGGCGCGGTCGAGCGCCAGTAAGTGGTGTGGTGGCTCTATTCCGATGACGGAGTATTTTCGTCGTCTGGTACGTTTCCTATGACGGACATTAATTTATATATAGTTCGATAGAATGTTTAATACTAATAATAGATAATATATTTTAACAGGTAAAAAAGGGTGAGGACCCGAACATGGTGACCGTCTTCCTGGTCACCCATCGGAGGGCTGGAGAGTTCATTGACGAGAGGGCGACGCAGGCATATGTACGTTCTATTCTTTATATTAATTTACTATAATTTAGAAAACAGGAAAATAGATATCAATATAGCTCTTTAGCAAACACTTACACGTTAGCAAACATGTTCTAGGCCGAGTTTGTTCGGCTACAGGAGGAGGCGGCTGCTGCTGCTAGTACGCCAGCAGAGGGAGGGGCTGGTACCTCCTCCCAGCCGCCTACAGCTCCATCGCCGGACGACCTCTGGATGACCGCCGTTGGCGGTCTTCAGAAGGGTACGTACTACGGTACGGGATCCTACGGCGCGTATTTGGCTTCGGAGTCATCCCGGGCCCCCTCTGTCAGTGCGTAGTCTCCGGCTTCGCAGGCGTCGTCACGAGCTCAGGATATTCGTCGTCAGATCGACGAGCTGCGTCGCAAGTTGCAGCAGCAGATTTCTGATACGGTCGAGCGACGATCCGACCCTCCGATGATCACCGGACGATTTGATGCGGTCGAGCTCAGTATACAGGAGCTGATGAGTCTGCAGCAGGCTACAGCTGCCAGCTTGCACACGCTTACCGAGTCTACGCAGCGCACAGAGCGTAGACAGGTCGAGCTGGAGGGTTCGCAGAGGACCATGTCTGCCTCACTCACTCAGGTATCGACTTCGATTGAGGAGAGTACTCAGAGGATGGTGAGTACCCTTGCTGCGCATGGTGAGCGACTGCGAGAGCTGGAGCAGATACGTCCTCCCGGTCCATCGACCGCGCCGACTCCAGACATTGCACTGCCTCCTACTGTCCCTACGGTACAGCTCACACAGGAGCAGTATGAGTACATGCTATCCCAGATGCGCGACAGGGGTCCTCAGTGATCCAGTAGATTTTTTTAATAATCTTTGTATTTATTGGCCCTATGGGCCCATTGACCGTTCTGTACACTGATTTTCATTATTATTTGACTCTGTTGGACATGTATGTTTGTTGGACATGTATGTTTGTGATATTTAATTTGTTGGTATTTTCATTGAGTACATGTATGATATTTAGTTGTAGACTATTATGATGGGAGACTGTTATTCATCTATTAGTTATAGACTGTTATGATGGGAGACTGTTAATTATGATGATATCTGCGACGGGGATGACAAATATACCTACGCTGGGTTATAAGCGATGATCTGATATACAAAGGAGGTGTTGCCCAAATTTTAAAAAAATATAATGTGTATTTTTGTAATAATGTGTCTGTGTTTACAGTGTATGTGAAATGCAGTGTTCGGTTCACACACACTGTAAACACAGACACACAGCATAACAAAAATACACATTATATTTTTTTATTTTTTTTTCAGTATTCTGCGACGGTTAGCGACGTATAGCGACGTATAGCGACGGAAAGTGCACGTCGCTATACGTCGCTAATTAGCGGCGGTACGTCGCTGTACGTCGCCACCTTGCTGACGTGGCAGGCATTGCCACGTCATCACGTCAATAGAACTAAACGTCGCTACAATGTCGCACTACGTCGCTAAGTTTGCGACGTAAAGTTCTCGTCGCTCTACGTCGCTAACTTTCGACGACCTAGCGATACGGGTGGGACGTCGCAAACAGCGACGTAGGGCGACGTATTGGCCATCTGCGACTAGCTAAAAAGCGACCTTCACTTTACGTCGCTAAAACCGTCGCCAATTACGATTAGCGATGTAATTTTCATTATTAGCGACGTATGATGACGTCGCTAATTTGTCTTATTTTAGTAGTGGAAGCTTTGCGGAAAATTGTTCATTCATGTTTTTACCTAGGGAAAATTGGTCATAATGGTCGCAAAGAGACCTGTATGACCATATTAACCTAAATGCAACAATCTAATTCAGTTGGGTATTGCAAAATCTTAATTGGCATATATCAACAGCTTGTAGATCTAAAGGCGCGAAAAAGTTGTGACAGATATAAACAAGCTTCATGATCTTCTTGTCCAGTTCTATCAGGTTACCTCTGGGACAAGAGTTCTGTGGTCATTATGCAGCAACAGGCACACATTAAAGGCTAATGTGGCAGAAGGTCAACTCCACCAAATTGGGAGGTTGTTACCGAAGGACATTCAGCACCTGCGAAAACTACGAAGTGTAAGCGGCAATGCCAAAGTGCACAAGCTTTTATGTAAAATCTTCTTCACTAGATGCCTACTGATGTATTGGAGACACAAGATTCTCACAGCTGGATAGCTGGAGGCTATCATTGCTCTACATGTTTCTGAGATCTCAAAGCCTCTGTTTGGTTCCATTCAGCATATTATAGGAGCTATGTTCACAGTATGTCACTACTGGTTGTATGGTATCGACTAATAACGAATCTAGGCATGTTTCCACCTTTCTGATACTTGACGTGTGATACTATGATATTTACCTATATCAATCATATGGTTCATCTGCCTCCAGTAGCTGTGTTTGATGGTTGAATAATGCTCGGATTAAACAAAGTTCTTGACCGTACGGTTGCTGACACAGTCTTTGTTAATTATCCCCTTCATTTAGGCAAATCTTATATTATTGGTGTAAGTGCAGACAACCCCCCTAATTGTCCTGCATTGTCCTACTTTATATTAAAAGTAGGATTATGACGCCGTAATGATCAAATGTCTGAGGATTTAGTACAGAAAAAAGAGAAAAGATTCTTCTGAAATTGCCAATATTTGGAGCAAGAGAGCAGTATCATGGATACATCTGGAATATGCTTAGTCTGGATATGCTGTAACGAGTCACCAACCAGCTCGGCTCAAATGTGGCCAAAGCTCTGCAGGCCTATTTCAAATCAGGAGTTTTCAGGATCAATCTCGGTTCAACAATTTCTCTTTCTTTTAAGAGAGATAAATAATGAAAAAAAGAAAAATAGGTAGATGGAAATCTCATAATCAACATATCAAGATGGGTTAAAAATCTCAACCACACGATTACATTGATGGCCTTTTTATTTATAAGAAATTTAGTAACAATAAAGATAAAACAAAATAATGTAAGATAACAATAATATAATCAAGAAATATCCTCCTTATCCATGATGATTGATATGGATGAGTTGGAGGCCTAAATTGATAAGCTTGGATCTTGAACTTGTAATTTGTTTGATCCTCTAACATCTCTCCTCAAACTGTGCGTGGTGGTCATGCATAGTTTATCACGTAATGATTCCAGAGCAGTTCATCCACCGTCATGGGCTTGTTTGAGAGAGAGCATCAAGTTCATCCACCATCTTTTCTTTCCTTTATTTTGTCTAACATTGCTTTTGAGAGCTTTCCACACAGCATGGAGTGTTCCGATTCCACCCACAAAGAAGAAGATCAGATCTTCGCCAAGTAATGAAATCAGGGATTTTTAGATTTAGAGTGTTGGGTTGTTTGAATTTGGTGTGATGCATCTGGTGTGTGGGATTGTTTGGATTTGGTTGTGGTGCGGAATTTCCTGTATCAGTAGGATTTGGGATTGTTTGGATTTGGTATGTGTGATTGTTTGGATTTGATGTGATGCATCAGTGTTTGGATTAAATTTTGTGTGGGATTGTTTGGATTGGTGTAATGTATTTGGGGAGATACAGTGTTGTGTCGAGTGATCACAACTTGCTCTGATACCAAGAAGAAAAAACGAAAGGAAAAAAACAGGTAGATGAAAATCTCATAATCAACATATGGAAGTGGGTTAAAAATCTCAACCACACGATTACATTGATGGCCTTCTTATTTATAAGAAATTTAGTAATAATAAAGATAGAACAAAATAATCTAATATAACAAGGGTAAAGTGCATTTAAACCCTCCTTAGATGTGACGAAAATGCAATTAAAGGCTCGCTGATTCGAAAAACCCAAAATGTTTCAATTATGCTTAAATCACCCCCTAATCTAACTTCTCTGTTAACCGGTGATAACTCTTGGATGTAAAGACCAAATTATCCATGAGATATAATCGAAGCAAACAACCGACGTTTTATTTCTATTCTCAACTCTCTCTCTCTCTCTCTCTCTCTCTCCCGTTCTCAACTCTCTCTCCCCCGTTCCCAAATCTCTTTGCAAACCCTAAATCCTCCCATATCTCTTCTGAAAACCCTAAATTATTTTGAAAGAATGCCTAAACTCTCCCCCTGTCCCCGAACCATGCCTCTGTTCGCCTGAAAACCTAGATTTTTCATATTCCAGGCTGCTGTTGGTCGATCGGAGTGGAGATTCTGTGCTGCAACGGCTTATTAGAGAATTCTCGAACTGGTACATTCGAAAATCCTAGTTCTCTGAAATTTCCTACACTTTGGAGCGTAGTGCATGAATGATGTCAGTACGAGCGAAATTTTTTTAATATTTTGAGAAAAATGCATGAATGATGTCTGTGCGAGTGGAAAATGTCTGATTCATGCATGATGTTTGTTAAATTTCGTATTTCTTTTAAAAAAAATGCATGAATGATGTTTGTATATTGTTGTTGTTGGGGCTGTTTGTAGTCTATTGTCTATTATAGGGACTGTTTGTAGTATATGGGTTGTTTGTTGTTAGTAGTTATAATCCTTGTATGTACATAGGATTAAATTAGTTGAATTTATATTAAATTAGTTGACTGTCTGTTTGTCTATACATTGTTGTTTCTATATTAATTAGTTGTTTGTCTGTTTGTTTGTTTGTCAATACATTGTTGTTTCTATATTAAATTAGTTTTATGTCTGTTATGTATGTCTATATAGGGGATATGCTTGTACATAGGGAACTGTCTTTTGTTAGTTTTTTCATATATGTTGTTGCTTGTGTGTGCATGTGCAGAGGGATTAATGAATACCAAGTATGTTGTTCACATGTTTGTTGGAAGAAATTTTAGTGGTGATAACAAATATGTGGGGGGTATAGAATTAGAACTTAAAGGATGTGTGGACAGAGATGCGATGTGCTGGTTTGATCTTGATGGGTTATGTGCAGCTGCTGGGGTCCAGGCTCCATGTAAAATTTATTATTTTGACCCTGTAGATGGAAGTAAGACTCATATATTGGGTGACAATGATATATTGAGTTTTTTTGAAAAGTTTCCAACCCCTTGTGTTATCAAATTTTATTTACTGGGGAAGCTTGTTGAGTCACTCATTGACTATGGTGAATATGTTGACATTACTGAGTTTACAACCACCAGAATTTTCTGTGGTCCTTCTAAAGATGCGGATGAGATTGATGTGCAGTTGGGTGATAATTTTTGGGCCAATATAGACTTGACTGGGCCTGCTCAACCTGATGAAGATGTGGAGTTAGGATCTGGGCCTCTTCAACATGTACAAGATGAAGGACATGTGGAGAATGAAGACAATGTAGAGAATGAAGACAATATGGAGGAAGAAAGGACTGAAGGCAATGTGGAGGAAGAAAGAACTGAAGATGTGGAGGAAGAAGCAGCTGGTGTTGACTTTAGTAGTTTTGTCCCCCATGAAGACATTGACCAAGACTCTGAATATGCTCCCAGTGATGAGTTGGCTAGTGTACACTCCTCAGAAAAAAGTTTTGATGATAAGGATGAAGGGACTGCTCATACAGAGCCTCTGGTGACTCAAAAAAGGTTAGTGAGGGAGGAAAATGTCTCTTCATGTAGGGCAGAGGTTTGCTTCACATGCAGAATTCAGGAGTGCATTGAGGCTCCATGCCATAAAGAACAAGTACAATCTCAAGTGGATACACAATAAAACAAAGAGGGTGACAACTAGATGTGCAAATGATGCTTGTGAGTGGAGGATTCATGGGAGTGTTTTTGGTGCTCATGGGAATTTTGTATTGAAGAAGTATGTGTCTGACCATTCAAGGGACTGTGTTGAGGTGGACAGCAATAGACAAGCTACTGCCACATTCCTTACAAACATATATGTACACAGATTCAGGAATGATCCAGACTGGAAGTATGCTGGGTTTAGAACCCACATTGCAGAAGATTTGGAGATTGACTGTTCAAGACACAAAATTGCAAGGGCAAAGAAGAAGGCATTAGAGTTGATTGAAGGGCATGCCCAAGAACAATATGCTTACATTAGGGAGTATGCAATGCTGGTGATGTCTACCAATCCTGGGAGTGTTTTTAGGATCAAAGGAGAATTAGAGGAAGATGGAAAGTCCACCAGATTTGTGAGGGTGTTCTACACTTTGAAGGCTGTGATAAAGGGTTTTAAAGAAGGTTGTAGACCATTCGTTGGTCTGGATGGGTGTTTTCTGAAGACTGAGTACAAAGGGCAACTTCTTAGTGTAGTGGGAAGAGATGGTAACAACAGTTTTTTCCTATTGCTTGGGCTGTTGTGGAGATAGAAAATAAGGAAACTTGGAACTGGTTCACGGATCAACTATTGGATGCACTTGGCATGGATGGAAATGCAATCACCTGGATTTCTGATAGACAAAAAGGCCTACGGGATGTGTTTCACAATCTTCTTCCTAATGCAGAGCATAGATTTTGTGTTAGGCACATATATGACAATTTCAAGAAGAAACATCTAGGGTCCAAGTTGAAGTATCTTTTGTGGGAAGCTTCAGAGGCATGCACCTTAGTTGATTTTGAGAAAGCAATGAATAAGATCATAAAAGTAAGCAAGGAGGCCTATGAATGGTTAGATAAACTTCCTCCAGGACAGTGGTCAAAGCATGGGTTCTCAACCAATTCTAAGTATGAGCTCTCAAGCAATAATATGTGTGAGTCATGGAATAAGCACATATTGAAAGCAAGGGACAAGCCTATTATATGTCTACTGGAAACTATAAGAAGATTGCTCATGGTAAGGTTCCATGAGAAGAAAGAAAGAATGGGAGCTCATGATGGGGTCATTGTTCCTAAAGTAATGAAAAAACTGGAAGAAGCCAAAGAGGGTCCAAGAAAATGTATGGTTATTACTTCTGGGTTCAATAAATTTGAAGTGAGCCAGAGAGGACTCGCTACTAAAATAATGGTATTTAGCGACGGAACAATGTATGGTTATTACTTCTGGGTTCAAACATATGTTGCACAATCAACTTACTTGAACACAAGTCTCTAAAGAATATAGATAACTCGGCCAACGGACCCCATACTTGAGAAGGCAACATTTCTCTCAGAGCGATAGGAAGTAAACGCTCCATGAATACGTGGCAATCACGACTCTTCATCCCTATCAGCTTGCGTTCGTTGAGATCGACACATCTTGCCAGATTCGACACGTAACCGTCAGGGAATTTCAAGTTTCTAATCCAATTGCATATTATCAATTTATCATCCCTACTCAGTGTAAATGGTGCTGAGGGCTTGATCCAGTTACCAGTGGATCCTCGTGATAGATGCAACTATGGACGCCTGGAAATAATTTCCAAGTCCATTCTTGCTTTGGGATTGTCTTTCGTTTTTCCCTTGATATCCATCACCGTATTGAAGATGTTGTCGAATACATTTTTTTCAATATGCATGACATCAAGATTGTGTCTTATGAGATTGTCCTTCCAATAAGGTAAGTCCCAAAAGATACTCCGCTTCGTCCAATTATGGCTATGTCCGAATCCTTCTAAGTGATGGCCCGAACTCGGATCTTCCTTTACAGTCGACAAATCCTCTACCTCTGTCCAAACGATATCTCCAGTCAATCTCAACGGGGGAGGAGTTAGTTCCTGTTTACCAGCTCTAAAGGCGTCCCTATTCCTTCTCCATGGATGCGACATAGCAAGGAACTGACGATGGCAATAAAAAAAAAACTTTTCCTTCATTCTGAAGGCGAAATGCCTTACTCTTTTTCATACATATCGGAAAAGACATAATACCATGAGTACTCCACCCAGATAACATTCGTATGCTGGGAAATCATTGATGGTCCACATCAACATTGCTCTCATCTGAAAGTTCTGCTCCATTGATATATCATACGTTTGAATACCGAACTCCCGCAATTGTTTCAACTCGTCCACCAACGACTACAAGTAGATATCGATGTTCTTCTTTGGATTTTTTGGACCAGGTATGATAAGTGTCAAGAACATATAAGGAGTCTTCATGCACATCCACGATGGTAGATTGTAAGGGGTCAAAATCACCGGCCAACAAGAGTACTGAACCTCCGACTGTCCGAAAGGAGTGAATCCATCAGAACATAAAGTCAGCCGAACATTTCTAGGCTCCGCAGCAAATTCAGGATGACATCGATCAAAATGCTTCCATGCCTCTCCATCGGATGGATGAGATAATTCTCCTTCATCCATCTTCCGCTCTTTGCTATGCCATGTCATGTATTCTGCAGTATTCGAGGACATATACATCCTCTGTAGCCTCTTTGTGAGCGGCAAAAACTGTATGTATTTGTAGGGACGCAACCTTGCTCGTGCAGTTGATTTTTCTTTGCCCCGAATAGGCTTGTACCGGTCCTCGTGACAGAAAATGCATCTGTCTTTATCACTGTTCTCCTTATAGTACAACATGCAGCCGTTTCGGCAACAATCTATCTTTTCGTAGCCTAATCCGAGTTTCCGTATCAACATCTTCGACTTGTAAAAGGTTTCCGGCAAGTCCATCGCTCCTTTTGGAAGCAACTCTCTAACAAACTGAATTATTCGGTCATAACATTCTTGCGGTAAGTTAAAATCAGACTTGAGGTTCAACAACCTCATCACCACCGACAGGACAGAATGAGAATCACAACCCGGATATAACGAAGTATCGGCATGGCTAAACATATCATAGAACTCCTTTGCAGCAGGATTCGGATCGTCCGGATCATAACTTGGACCAGCACAAGCCGCATCAAATACCAACTCACGTGCTAAGTTTCGATGCCGATATTGGAAGTGGTCTCCAAGAGTGGACTCTCCCACATCCGTATTGAAGGAGGACTGATATTGCGGAACCAAAGGTTCTCCTTGAGCCGTTCACTCGTTGTAGTTCGGTACGAAGCCCTTCTTGTAGAGGTGCTCTCTCACGAGATCTACCTCTCTGAATGGTATATTACGTCAATTGACACAATGGCACTTTATGAGCCTTCCGTCCATGAAATAAGGTTGGCTACTGGCGTATCTCAGAATTCTTCGACGTCCGCCTTGAAATCATCCGTCAAACCAATCTTGCTCTCATGTCGCCGATTGTACATCCACGAACGGTTAACTAAATATCGACTCATTGTTCAAACCAATTCTGCACCACGTACCATATATTAGGTAATTACAAGTAAAAAATAATTTAGTACCTAATTGTAGCAACCAAAGTTAACAGTATCAGTATCGAAATCGGATCACACCATTTCTATGAGTATCGATATCGAAGTCGGTAATATCGACCATTCCTATGAGTATCGATATTGAAATCGGTATCAGACCATTCATAGTAGTATCAATATCGAAATCGGTAATATCAAAATCGGAATAGTATCGGTCTTATCGAAATCGATTCAATATCTTAATGTCCGTATCGGGTTAGTATCGACCTATCGGAATAGTATCGGCCTATCGAATTGGAATTGGATATCCTTATATCATAATCGAATATCGGATATCGAAACTGGTATCATACCATTCCTATGAGTATCGATATCGAAATCGGTAATATCGAAATCGGGTTAGTATCAGCCTTATCGAAATCGGATTCAAAAACCCTAGCTACTACATTAACGAATTTCAGGTTAGCTATCGAAATCGGGTTAGTATCGGCCTTAACGAATTTCGAATAATTTACGAATACCAAAAACCCTAGCTACTACATTGTGTCCGTGTCCGTATCCGTGTCCGTGTCCAAAACCCTAGCTACTATATTATGTCATAATTTTCGTGTCCGAGAAGCATATCGTGTCCGTGTCAACAAAAATTATTAGAGAAAAAAAATTAGGTTATTACCTGAGGAGTGGGGGTTGCCCTGTCGTCGGAGAGGAGCCGAGGAGGGGGGGCGGACGGAGGGGGGCAGAGGAGGGGTGGCGAGGGGGCGAAAGGGGGGCAGAGGTGGGAGGGGGGCGAAGAGGGGAGAGGGGGGTAGAAGGGGGGCAGAGGGGGTCGAGGAGGGCGAAGATGGGGGCAGAGGGAGGGCGGAGAGGGGAGCATAGGGAGGGGGCGGAGAGGGTGTCGAGGAGGGGGTCTGAGAGAGGGGCGGAGGGGGGCAAAGGGGGAGGGGGTCGCCGGAGAGGGATCAGAGATGGGGGGGGAGATGGGGGTCGGAGAGAGGGGCGGAGATGGGGGTCGCCGGAGAGGGGTCGCCAGAGATGAGCGAGGGAGTCGAGGGAGCGGAAGGAGGGAAGTTGGGGGAAAATTGAAATTTTGGGTAAAATTTTTAGAATATGGGGGGATACTTTTACAGAAGCTCAGCGACGGAAACGTCCGTCGCTGAGGCGTCGGAAGAAAACTAGCGACGGACTAGCGACGGATTCAGTGGCGTCTAATTGAATTATTTTTTACGTAAATTATCTGTCACAAGTCAGTCACAAGTACGTCGCTAATTAGCGATGAATTGACTACCGTCGCTGACGTCCGTCGGTAATTAACAGTATTTTTGTAGTGACTTAATGAGGCAGTGGACTTGGAAGCAAAGACCTGCAGTTGTAGAGAATGGCAACTCACAGGTATTCCTTGTGACTATGCAGCTGCATGTATTAAGAAGAAGAGGCACTCTATTGAAGACTATGTAGACAAGTGCTACCACAAGTCTACTTACTTGAAGGCTTATGCAGAGATAATAATCCTCTTTCAATGAGGAATCTAAGACAGCTTCAAAATGTTGTATCTATGATACCCCATGTGGTCCATGTCCAAACTGGAAGAAGGCAAAAGAAGAGAAAGAAACAAGTTGATGAAAGAATGTCTAAGAAGGAAGCTGGAAAAGTTATGTCTAGAGCCACTATCACATGTGGGAAGTGCAAGCAGTTAGGACATAACTCAAGAGCATGCCCAAATCCTTTCAAGGAGAAGGTGGCAGTGCCAAAAGGCAAACCAGGTAGGGCTAAGCTACCAAGGTCAACTCTGCATGCGTGTCATGGTAATCCAACACCTCATTTTGAAGGAAATCATGTGGACCATAATTTTGAAAGTATTGCAAGGGGGGAGAGTGTTAGCTCCAAAAGGTCAGTTCTGATACATGAATTTTGCTCATTATTTGTTACTCATTTTAAAATTTTGCATGTTAATTGTTTGTTACTCATCTTTTCATAGGTTGTAGACAAGAAAAGGGTCTTTATCATTTTGGTGACCCATTTTGAAAGTTGGCAATGATGAATTCGAGTTATGTGGGTATAAGGATATGTGTGGCAATGATGAATTGGGATGCTACTTCGGTGCTCTGACTGTGGGGTGCTCTGTTATGCTGCATGATGTTGTCCCTACCTCATTTTGTCATCTTTTCATGTTGTTGTGGGGTGCTCTATTATCCTTTACTCACTAACTCTTCTGAGCCACTGTTCCTACCTCATTTTGTCATGCTGCTGTCCCTACCTTGTTTTGTCATGCTACAGGTTCATGATTCTTCTTCATTTCATCATCTTTTTCTTTACATTTTGTACTTCATCTCATTAACTCTAACTCTTCCTTTTTTTTCTGCAGTGTGGGAGCAAAGAAAATCACTACCAAAATAAGTCATATCAGCGACGTATTTAGCGACTCCAAGAAAGTACGTCGCTAATTTTTGGGGGTTTAGCGACGTTTATATAAGACGTCGCTGTTTGTCGCCAACAGCGACTAATAGCGACGTCTAGCGGCTACAATTTGTTAAATGGGAACCTGCGTCGCAAGTTCATCGGTACCCGTCGCTGATATAGCAACGTGTAGCGACGTATTTTAAGCAGCGTCGCCGTTTATTAAATATCAACGACGTTTAGCGACGTCCTATAAGGACGTCGCTAATCGTTTCATATAGCCAGCGAGGGTTTCCTTTTCGATCATTCACAAATTTTTTCCCCCAATTTTTTGCGCGCTCCTCCTCCGCGACGCTCCTCCGGTGATTTTCCTCTTCCGACCTCCTCCTCCGCGGCGCTCCTCCGGCGATCTCCCTCCTCCGGCCTCCTCCTTCTCCTCCTCCTCCTTCCTCAGGTAGCTCCTCCCCAGTTTCTCCTCGTCTTCTAGCTCTCTCTCTCGCTTCTAGTTCGTGTCCACGAGAGCGTAGACTCGCTGCGGAGGACACGAGACTGACAGTGGACTCGCTGCGGGTGACACGAAAGCGTGGACTCGCTTTTAGTTCGTATGACACCTATTTTGTTGATTTGGACACGTCGTGTCCCACTGTGTGGACACGAGACTCACAGTGTGACACCTATATACTGATACTGGGAGTTTTTTTGGGCATATCAACTGTCAATTTGATGTTTTGCTTGGATTCGAATTCTAATTTAGGGTTCGACCCCTATTTACTGATACTGGGATTTTTTTGGGTATTTTCAGGGTTTTGAAATGATGAATAAATTGACTAGTAATTATTATCGAGCCCTATAAAATTTTAGCTATGTCACGAAGGATGGATACTAATCCTGTGAATGAGTTTTCTCCTAAGTATTCTTGACAGTTTAGTATGATTTAGCTCACTGACATTACTGAAATATGGAATGATTAGTGTAGGGTATGTTGGTCAGGTTTTGGCAGAGTTGGGATATGATAGTATGCATGTTACAATTAACAAGGAATGCTGTTGACACCAAATGTTGCACGACAGGTTACTTGAGTAACCTAGAATGTTTTACCTACTGAAACAAATGGTTTGGGTAAGGGTGTGTATAGGTTTGTCATCAGATGGTATGGGATTTTCCCTGCCAAGTTCTGAACAGCAGTCCAGGCTGTCTGCTTAGTTGAAAGTCTTAATTAGACTTTCTGTTCAGTACCCTTTGACTGAATTAAGTTGACCTGAATACCATATTTTAAATCCTAAATCTACGGTACGACATCGTGATCAGGACATAGTCCCTGCAGCCATTCGAATGGCGAGACAGAAACTATGTAGCCGTAGATAAAGTTGACTGTCCTCCGACCCTCATCCCTCGGTAATGATGATACGACAACCTATCACTATATCTTATATAGTAGTAGATGATGTCTTAGTATTACATTATGTGAGTTCATCTTGATTCTGTTACATTCTTCAGATACTAGATACGATAAGAACATATACTACACCATATGTACAGAACATAGATGATTCACACTAATGTATGTTAGAATGAATCTTGGGTTGTGTTCTGAGCCATCCGTTCTCACACTTGGCAAAAAATTGAATATTTTGTACTTTATCTGCTTTCGAAAATGTACTCAAATTACATGATGGTTCCTTTAGTTAGCTTGCTTATGTTACAATTATATTATTTGTGAATATCGATCTTACCAGATGGCACCCATGACCCGAGGAGCGGCACGTCATTTGAGGGAAACAGTGAATGCTGAGGTGGCTCCTCCTACAGTTAAGAAGGAAGTGGCACCGGTTGCTAGTGAGACCGGGAGTTCTATTCATCCAGCACCGGTAGCTAGTGAGACCGGGAGTTCTATTCGTGCAGCACTTGCAAGGGACGATATCTCTCCTCACGCCAAAGATCTCGCTTTTTCGAGGTGGTTACGTGATCGTATCACTGAACGTTTGCGTGAGCTGCGTGGTTCTCATTAGCTATTAGTACTTATTTGTATTGGACTATTTGTATTGGGTTGTTTTTGTATTAGGCTATTTGTATTGGACTACATATATGAATTAGTACTGTGTCAATCTCTGGATTGTATTGGACTACGACATGGTGATCAGGACATAGTCCCTGCAGCCATTCGACTGGCGAGACAAAAGCTATGTATCCGTAGATGAAGTTGACTGTCCTACGACCCTCATCCCTCGGCAATGATGATACGACAACCAACCAGAGAGGATACTCTGAGAGATCCATCTGAGTAGGACGTATACTCTGAGAGATCACCTTTATAAGAATGATATCAGTAGTGGGATTGAGTGTTGGAGGAGATATTATCAGAGTATACGTCCTACTCAGATGGGTCTCTCACCGTTACTATTTTTTTTCTGACAGCATGGTGGATGTGCTCCGTCAACAGATTCTTGCTCCGAGCCAAAACTTTGCCCCGGAGCTCAAGTAGACATCCTTCGTGTAGAGCTCGAGTGAGAGGTTCCTGACAGCATGGTGGTCTCCTTTGTCAAAGTATCCGTGCTTCGAGCCAAAACTTTGCCCTCGTCGTCTCGCTACCGGTTTTCTCTCCTCCTCTGACGCGGGTCATAAGAAAAGAAATTTCGTACCTCTTCTTCACATAAACATCATTGCCGTCTTGTACTCGAGCCTCCTCGTCTGTGACGCTATCCAACTTCTCGGTGCCTACATTGTCACTCGAATTTTCCCTTCGACTCGTATCGTCCTCTTCTCTGCCTGTCTTTTCGCTCCCTGTCTTGCAATCATCTGCTATCACCGCCGTCTCATTCGACTCCTTCTCCGATGACTCCGAGGAGGAGGAGGAGGAGGAGGAGGAGGAAGACTCGGAGAAGGAGTCGAATGAGTCGGCAGTGATAGCAGATGATTGCAAGACATGGAGCGAAAAGACAGGCAAATAAGAGGACGATACGAGTCGAAGGGGAGATTCGAGTGACAATGTAGGCACCGAGAAGTTGGATAGCGTCACAGACGAGGAGGCTCGAGTACAAGGCGGCAATGATGTTTATGTGAAGAAGAGGTACGAAATTTCTTTTCTTATGACCCACGTCAGAGGAGGAGAGAAAACCGGTAGCGAGGCGACGAGTGCGAGTCAGAGCTCCGGGCCGGCAAAGAGGACCCGTTCCCATTTCGACTCTGCAGCCAGCGAGAAGTTGAAGAAGCTGGGCACGCTGAGCAGCCCGTTATGCCTTGATGAGGACGATCCGGAAGACAATGCTGATTCAGTTTTGCCTTCCTTGGATGGCATTGATTCTGTAGAGCCGGAAGAAGTGGCTCCTCCTCGGCAATGATGATACGACAACCTATCACTATATCTTATATAGTAGTAGATGACGTTTTAGTATTACATTATGTGAGTTCATCTTGATTCTGTTACATTCTTCAGATACTACATACTAGATTCGATAAGAACATATACTACACCATATGTACAGAACATAGATGATTCACACTAATGTATGCTAGAATGAATTTTGGGTTGTGTTCTGAGCCATCCGTTCTGGTCAAACATCTTCCTTCTCCTCTCCTCCACCATGGCTCTGGACCCATCTGCTCCTCCCTACTTCCCTTCTTCTTATTTGACTCTCTCAGCCACATATGATATCCACCTCAAGTGTAGAGTCGGGGAAGAAGAAGTGGGCAGGAAGAGGAGGGGGAAGCAGCACAGCCGGCGGCATGACCCGGAGGAGTACAGATGTTTTCTTCAAATCCGTAGGAGAACTATAAGGATATATCTTTTCACAACATGTCATCTTGTCAAAGACCCTTAATGTGACAACCATGTTACCGCGGTGTCGGAAGACTAACATGTCATAATTTTCTAAGCCGTGTGTTTTGACATAATCCTCCAAACCCTTTCCTGCTATGTAGTAATGTTGCATGTTGCATTACTACATAGCAGGAAAGGGTTTGGAGGATTATGTCAAAACACACGGCTTAGAAAATTATGACATGTTAGTCTTCCGACACCGCGGTAACATGGTTGTCACATTAAGGGTCTTTGACAAGGTGATATATTGTGAAAAGATATATCCTTATAGTTCTCCTACGGATTTTGAAGAAAACCTCTGTACTTCCTCTGGGTCATACCGCCGGCTGTGCTGCTTCCCCCTCCTCTTCCTGCCCACTTCTTCTCCCCCGACTCTACACTTGAGGTGGATATCATATGTGCCTGAGAGAGTCAAATAAGAAGAAGGGAAGTAGGGAGGAGCAGATGGGTCCAGAGCCATGGTGGAGGAGAGGAGAAGGAAGATGCTTGATCATAACTTGAGGTAGAAAAGTTGTGACGTTGATAGCGTGAGAGAGGGAGAGGGTGGAAAAGTTTTTCTCCCCCGACTCTACACTTGAGGTGGATATCATATTTTGGTTTCTGTATTTTGGCTCCAGCTCCATTTGCATTAATCTACGGTACGACATGGTGATCAGGACATAGTCCCTGCAGCCATTCGACTGGCGAGGCAGAAACTATGTAGCCGTAGATAAAGTTGACTGTCAATGATGATACGACAACCTATCACTATATCTTATATAGTAGTAGATGATGTCTTAGTATTACATTATGTGAGTTCATCTTGATTCTGTTACATTCTTCAGATACTAGATACGATAAGAACATATACTACACCATATGTACAGAACATAGATGATTCACACTAATGTATGCTAGAATGAATTTTAGGTTGTGTTCTGAGCATTCGTTCCCATACTTGGCAATTAAGTTGTGGACCATTATGTTTGACATTGTTGTTACAAATTTTCATATATCTGTGTTGATTGATGAGATTGTGTTTCAAACGTGTTCGTGATTGTGTGTATCAGTGTTGTTTGATACTGTGTTCGGGATACACACCGTTGTTGTTGTAACAAATGGTGTAGGGGATGTTGCAAATGCTGCAGGGGATGCTGCAAATGCTGTATTTTTTTTATTTTTTTCAATATTAGCGACGTTTAGCGACTCTCAGCGACGTTCAGCGACAAAAATAATGTCGCTATGTAAGTATCCCAATGTCGCTAACTGTGATGAATACCATCGCTGATCATCACTAAACGTCGATACGAAAGACGTCGCTAGACGTCGCTATATGCTGGTACTGTAGCGACGTAGAAAAGTCGCAGAACATCGCCATATGGCTCTCAAGCCAGGTCAGCATCTATGCATGTAAAGTCGCTCAACGTCGCTAGGGTACGTCGGTAAATGATGACGTTTTACGTCGCTGGTAGTCGCTGAATTAGCGACGTGTCCGCGTCGCTAAGGCTCGTCGCAATAGCGACGTATTGCGACGTTTTCTTGTTTAGCGACTAGGTTAATCGCGACTACGTGCAAACGTCGCTAAATACGTCGCTAATCGAAATTAGCGACGTATTTTCCCTATTTAGCGACGTCTTGAGGCGTCGCTGATTTGACAGATTTTAGTAGTGAAATGGATATGAAATGTCTAAAATGTGGGAGCAAAGCAAATGGATATGTTGCTGTGGGGTGCTATGTTATCCTCTCTTTTTTTGTCTGTTGGATGAAATGTTGTTGAACAAATGAAATATGTGGAACGAATGGATATGTGTTTAAGTAGTTGAACAAATGAAATGTTGATGAACACTTTGCAGTTTACACTTTGTAGTATCCATTTCGCAGTTTACTCTTAATGTCTAAACAATGTGCAGTAGCCATTTTGCAGTTTACACTTTGCAGTTCATATGTGTTCATGTGTTCGAATTGTCTCAACCATTTTGCAGTCTTTGCAGTTCATATGCAGTATCCATTTTGCAGTTTTCTTAATGTCTCAACCAATTCTTCATATGTGCAGTTCAAATTGTGTGGATATGTGCAGTTCATATGTGTTCATGTGTTCGAATTTCATGTGTTGGAATTTCATGTTGTTGTTTCATATGTGTTCCTATGCAGTTCATATGTGCAGTTCATACAGGAAACATTCATTGGAAACTGGAATTGGAAACTGGAATTGTAAACATTCATTTTGGAATGCAACTGCAACATTCATTGGAAATCCTTGGTACAAATTTGTTTTCATCACATGTATTCCTTAAACAAATAACTTAAATATTACTAAATATGTCAAAAATCCTAAAATAAATTGCAAAACATGTATGTTGAAGCATGGTCTGGGTTCAGTTGCCACCAACGCCGCTGTCGATTATCTAGGAATAGACTGTAAACCTTGGCCTCGGTGCTCCTTTACTTCTTTCATTAAATTCCACATTAGAATTTGATAGTGTTCTGAAAGTTTCTCATCCTCCCATAGTAGAAAATTACAAAAATTTGTTAGAAAATTTGCACACCCGTAGAATCTTCTTTCAGGATTTGTTGGTGTCCATGAAGTCTTCAATGGACTAATTAATCCACAATAGCAATAAATTGTTCTTCCATAATTTCTATTTGGACGTCTTGAGAATGAAGATTGCGAGCTACTGACCATAATTTGCAGTTGGATTTGAGATCTGTAGGTAAGAAAAAGCTTCAATACATTAAATGATAGCAAATAAGTAAAAAAAAAAGGGAATATGAAAAAAATTAAATGTTGTTTTCCCTACCAACCGACTAGTCAAAAATGTAGAAAATAGAAAGCTTGGGTTTTATGTTTCAAACAATCCTATATATAGAGAATGGAAGGGAGCCAGGAAGCTAACGTTAACATAGAGGGGTATTTTGGGGAGTGAAAAAAAAATTCTCCAAAAAATGGGTCCTAACGGCTAGTTCTAACGTCATTTTGACGGAAATGGACATTCCGAGCAAAACATATTTTGTGGGAGGTGCAAACTGCTTATGTTTTTTAAAAGGTCTTATTTTTCAAACGAGACAAATCTAAGGAGGGTTTAAATGCACTTTACCCATATAACAATAATATAATAAAAAAAATCCTCCTTATTCATGATGATTGATATGGATGAGTTGGAGGCTTGAATTGATAAGCTTGGATCTTGAACTTGTAATTTGTTTGATCCGTACAGTATCATGGATACATCTGGAATATGCTTAGTCTGGATATGGTGTAACGAGTCACCAACCGGCTCGGCTCAAATGTGGCCAAAGCTCTGCAGGCCTATTTCAAACCAGGAGTTTTCAGGATCAATCTCAGTTCAACAATTTCTCTTTCTTTTAAGAAAACAAATATATACCATATATATATATACCATATATATATATATATATATATATATATATATATATATATATATATACTAGTCATAACCCGTGCCTATAGGGCATGGTTCATTTAAGGTATATTCCCCCTCAAAATCTTGGACCCCCAATTTTAAACGAACAATAATAATTATGAGGCCCCCATCAAAATATTAAATCCCAACCACTGCTGGATGTGAATTTTCTTTGGATTTCCCATAAAACTCCACTCTCAATAATGCTCATCCACAACCATTATGAGTGCAAACCCCACTCTTTGGATTCCCCATAAAACCCCACTCTCAATAATGCTCATTCCCCATAAAACCTCACTCTCAATAATGCTCATCCACAACCATTATGAGTGCAAACCCCACTATTTGGATTCCCCATAAAACCCCACTCTCAATAATGCTCATCCACAACCGTTGATTCACCAAGATTAAATTCCAACCACTCTTTATCTTGGCACAGTCAGCCCTAGGATTCAAAAACCTTTGTGTTTTTTATAAGAGACTAGTCATAACCCGTGCCCATAGGGCATGGTTCATTTAAGGTATTCCCCCGAATTTTTTTTGGATTCCCCATAAAACTCCACTCTCAATAATGCTCATCCACAACCATTATGAGGCCCCCATCAAAATATTAAATCCCAACCATCAAAATATTAAATCCCCATCTTTGGATTCCCCATAAAACCCCACTCCCAATAATGCTCTTCCCCATAAAACCCCACTTCCAATAATGCTCTTCCCCATAAAACCCCACAACCGTTGATTCACCAAGATTAAATTCCAACCACTCGTTATCTTGGCACAGTCAGCCCTATGATTCAAAAACCTTTGTGTTTTGTATAAGAGATATATAGGTTAAAGTAGCTTTGCGCAGCTGCAGACTCCAAGGTTCGATCCAAATAGACTACATTTTCAAAATCTATTGGCTTAGTTATCCCTTTTGGAGCTTGCTTACTTTGTGATGAGTGCAAGGAGAAATCTACAAATGTCTCCCAAACTGAAAGCTGACAGTACAATATATGTACCTAGAGGATCTATTAATTTCACTTTCAAGTTTCAGGGGTATCTTTTAAGCACTTAATTAACAATAGGTATCCTCCTATGTATTATCACCACAAGATTTGATTTTATGGATCAAGCACAAGCAGGGATCTACAAAAATTACGTTGTTAACGAAACTAGATTCGATTGTTCAAAGTTTCATTTCGTGTCTCCTCGACTAAGACTTCAATCTCTTTTATAGGCATAAGCATCTTTGGGGCTTTTTTTTAGGTTCTTCCTGTTAGGTATTAACAGAAAAAGATGCAATGAGCCTTTAGGCATCTTACAAATTCCTTATCAGTTTCATATACCAGAGAACCAAATTCCTTAGAAATATTTATGTATTTCTCGTTCTATGACCGACAAAGATAACTAATAAACTATATTCCCATCAACGCCATTCGTTGTCATATACAATAGGTATCTTTAACTTAATTTGCTGAGCTTTAGTACATATTTTAGAATCTCAGCATGGTTGGTTTTAACTTTGCTGTTCTAATTTGGAGCGACGAATTTTCCAAAGTTATTAGTGGAAACTAGTTCATATCCTGTAAAAAGAAGTTAAAACCAAACATGGTTTCGCAATAACCAACTCTGCAAGCTATATGAGTACGAAAGCTGACTAAGTTATATTTCGTCGAAATGTTTTTAACTTGTTTTAAACACTACTCTTTTACAATTTTAGTGAAGTAATATTTATTTTGGGAAATTGATTTGTCAATCTTGCTAAATTATTGGAAGTAATAGGAAAAGACAAGAAGACGCAACATATGCAATGATGTCTGATTACAATTTTGGTAGCAATATAATACTGTGCTGATAAAGGAAATTTTGAGATAAATGTTTTAGAAATCTAAATATACATTTCCATTTTTTTTTCAATCTTTCTTTGGAGGGAGTTCATAATAAATAATTATGGCTTCCATCACTAACTCTAAGAGCTCAACTAACTGGTTAGTTAACAGCGAAGAATGAAAGGAATTTTAGATCCTAGTAGCACGTTGTTTCTGTTTTATATTACCAAAGATACGACAAAAGGAAAACAAATATATACTACAGATAATAAAAAAAACTAGGTATGGTTATTATTGTTCCAAGTGGCCAATTAATAGAATTTGAAACTATACTAAATAAGGTATTTTGGAAGATTTTACACTCCAATATGATACATATAAAGGAAAGAGTAAGCATATTGTGTTAATAAAAAAAAAATACAGTCATATTTAAAATAATAGATGAAAGCTGAAATCCCTCCTCTTATCTTGTCCATGTGAGAACAAGAAGGCGAACCGTGAAAAAGCAATGACAATCACAACATAAACAATCAAGATTACGCGATAAACCTGTTGGTGTTTTTGCCTTTGGACTAGAAAAGATAGTCCCACATCGGCTACACCAAATGGTGATTATCTCAATATAATGCATTGCTTGTGTTGAGGTGTGCACATGAGGTGTAGTGGGGCACAAGTTTGTGCCATGTGGAAGTATTTTCTAGAAGGAAAAAGGATTAAATCCAACAAGGATGAAAGTTAATTTTTGTTGTGCGGATGCGGACTCGGACTCGGACACGGACTCCAGGATGTCTCGTGCATGCACGGGAGTGTTCGGGGGGTAGGCGTGGACTGGCACACTTCTATGCTGATTGTGGGATGATCTAAAATATCAAACTCTATTTTTTGAGTATTGGTATTTTAGTCCCACATCGGATAGGAGAAGAGGTGAAGTCTCAACTCCACTCTATAAATAGAGCCCCTTGGCCTCCTTTGAAAGATGCACCAAGAAGAGAGAAAAGGGAGTCTGTAAAGTCCAGGAAGCCCGTTCAAGTCTCAAATATTGACTTACGAGCGTTCCAGAAGTTCTCCTGAACTTGCTGGTTCCTGGGAGCTTATCCGTACTGCGGGTATAGCTTTGAGCGCCGGTGTTCTACACCCCAGCGAGATCCGTTCTTCTTCTTCCTCCCTCTTTCTGTTGCCTTCGAGAATCTGAGACTCAACTGTTGTTGATCATCTCTTGTTGCCTTCGAGAATACCGTCGCTTCTCTTTAGAAGTTATACGGTTCTGTTGTCTTCGAAAAACATTACGAAATAATCTTTTTAGATTCTCGTAATACAACATCACCTTCTTTAGGGTGTTGTTGCCAGAAACATTGTCTTTACAATTGTTTCTGAACTCGTGTTTTTTCCATCGATTGTTCGTCAAGGGACCAACAATCTCAAAGCTATACGATTCGATGGAAAACACTCGTGCTTCGCTTGTCGATACCGGCTTTAACAAGTTGGAGAAATTCGACGGTGAACACTTCCAGATCTGGAAGCGAAAGGTGACTCTGAACCTTCAACTCGTGGATGTTGATCACGTGTTGGATGAGGAAGAACCAATCGTTCCAGCAACAGGATCTGCTGCTGTTCTAGCCGCTGCTACGAGCAAGCAGACGAAGTGGAAAAAGGATAACAGCATATGCAGGCTGCTGATCCTGAATTCCATGGAAGACTCTCTGGCCGAGTCCTACACAAAGAAGACTTCTGCCAAAGAGATCTGGGAGTCCGTGGGGAAGCTGTATGACGACGACGAGGCCCGGTCGAAGATGTTCATGGTTGAAAAATACCACAAATGGGTCTTTGAAGACGAGAAGACCATGCTGCCCCAAGTAAAAGAGTTCCTGAAGCTGCGCCAGAAACTGGAGGACGATAGCATGCCCCTCGTCGACAAGTTCGTCGTTGGAGGGATCGTGGCAAAACTTCCTCCAGGATGGAGCAACATCTATGCAAGGATGCATAGGAAGAAGATAGAGATTAGCCTGGATAATCTCCTCAGCGAGATTCATGTTGAGGACGAGATGCGCTCTCAACAGAAGTTGGACGCCCTATCCAAGCAACTAGCAACGGCGAATCTGGTTCAAGCCACCAGAGAGAACAAAGGGAAGCAGGCGGCTTCTCACCACAAGAAGAAGGACTTCTCGAATCTGAAAGTGAAGGGTCCAGGATTCAAGCAACAGAAGTCCAAGTCCCATGTGACTTGCTTCAACTGTGGCAAGAAGGGTCACTATAAAAGTGAATGCAAGTCCAAGCCCAAAGAGCAAGGTGAGCCTAACAAGGTTTCTTTGGTTACTAATCAGGTTGCCATGATAGCACAGGTTGCAACTGTGGGGGCAGACTTGGACTGGTGGATAGACACTGGCGCGACATGTCATGTCTGTTCAGACAAGGACTGGTTCGCCTCCTATGAGCCTACTTCCGAGAAAGTCATGATGGCGAACCAGGCACAAGCTGAAGTACTGGGGATCGGGACGGTGGAGCTGAAGCTTACATCGGGGAACATTCTGACGCTTCAAGGTGTGAAGTATGTTCCTGCAATCGCTAAGAACCTGATCTCTGGGAGCCTGCTCTGCAACGCAGGCTTGAGGATGGACATCAATGCTGGCCAAATGGTGATGTCCAAGAAGGGTACTTTCTTCGGAAAAGCTTTTCAGACTGAAGGAATGTACAAAATTCAGCTTGTTGTAACCCAGCATAATAATGTTAATGCTATCACTAGTTTGAATTACTCTCTTGAATTGTGGCATAATAGACTAGGACATGTTCATTGTAAGCGAATAAACAAAATGTCTAGTCTAGGACTTATCTCCAAGTGTGGGGGTAAGGTAGAGAAATGTGAGATATGTGCTCAGACGAAGATCACTAGGAAACCCTTTCACAGGGTCAATCGAAGCACAGATCTTCTGGAGTTGGTTCACTCAGATATCTGTGACTTCAAACAATTCTCTACAAAGGCCGGGATGAAGTATTTCATTACTTTCATAGACGACTTCTCCAAGTATGCCTTCGTCTATTTACTCAAATCTAAAGACGAAGCATTCGAGAAGTTCAAGGAGTTCAGGGCCGAGGCTGAACGGCAAACTGGACAACAACTCAAGAGGCTGAGGAGTGATCGAGGTGGGGAATATAGGTCTCACGAATTCTCATCATTCTGCAAAGAACATGGAATCATCAACGAGACGACGGCTCCGTATTCTCCACAATCCAACGGAGTAGCAGAAAGGAAGAACAGAACGTTGACAGAGATGATGAACTCTATGCTATTGACTGCGGGTCTCCCAAAGTGCTATTGGGGAGAAGCTGCATTAACGGCCACTTTCATTCTGAACAGAGTGCCATATGCAACTTCCGACATAACTCCTCATGAACTCTGATTCAAAGTCAGACCCAACCTGAATGTCATTCGAGTGTGGGGGTGCCTGGCTTATGTGAAGCTCCCGGATCTGAAGATTCAGAAGCTGGGGACAAGGACTACTAAGGCGATCTTCCTGGGGTATGCCGAGAAGAGTGATGCTCGGAGATTCCTTGATATCGAGTCAAATCATATCATCGAATCTCGCGATGCTGAATATTTTGAAGAAAAGTTTGCAAGGCACAAGAACATTGTTCCCGCGGATATTCCGGAGAATAATGAGGGTGCGAAGCAGACAGAGGTCTTTATCGAACCGGTAGTCCAAGATGGAGCTGTTGTCGAGGAGACATCAGCTGAACCAGAACTCGCTGAGCCGTCAACTAAGCGAGCGAGGAGGCCGAAAGACTTCGGAGATGACTTCGTCACCTATCATGTGGAAGCAGATCCGCTTACCTATGATGAGGCGATGAAGACCAGAGATGCTATATTCTGGAAGGAGGCGATTGACAACGAGATTGACTCAATCACCTCCAATAACACATGGGTATTGGTCGACCTACCAGAAGGAGCAAGACCCATCGGATGCAAATGGATCTTCAAGAAGAAGATGAAAGCAGATGGAACCATTGACAAGTTCAAGGCCAGGCTAGTGGCCAAGGAATTTGCTCAGAAGCAGGAGATCGACTACTTTGACACTTATGCTCCAGTAGCTCGGATGACAACTATCAGATTGTTAATTGCTTTAGCAGCAATACACAAGCTGGTGATACATCAGATGGATGTGAAAACGGCATTCCTTAATGGCGAGCTGACCGAAGAGATCTACATGCAACAACCAGAAGGTTTTATCGTCAGAGGTCTGGAAGACAAAGTCTGCAAGTTGATGAAGTCTCTGTATGGTTTGAAGCAAGCTCCCAAAATGTGGCATGAGAAGTTTGACAAGGTGATAAGGTCAAATGGCTACAGGGTCAGTGAAACAGACAAGTGTGTCTATACGAAGTTTGCTGACGGAAGAGGAGTAATCATTTGTCTATACGTGGACGACATGCTAATCCTAGGTACGGATTTAAGCTGCGTCACAGAGACAAAGAAATTCCTCTCGACCAAGTTCAGTATGAAGGACTTGGGGGATGCCGACGTAATCTTGGGGCTCAAGATCATCCGAACAGGCACTGGAATAGCGCTGTCACAGTCTCATTACATTGAGAAGATGCTCACTCGCTACGGGTATCAAGATCTTCCTATTATTGATACACCGTACAGGAGTGATCTGAAACTGGAGCCAAATTCGAAGGAGAGCGTCAGGCAGTTGGAGTACGCTAGCGTCATCGGAAGTTTGATGTACGCTACTACTGCCACAAGGCCTGACATAGCCTTTGCAGTGGGAATGCTGAGTCGATTTACGAGCAATCCAGGCGTAAAGCATTGGAAAGCTGTGAAGCGTGTTATGAGATATCTCAAGAAAACTCAGACATATGCACTATACTACAGCGGAGATCCGTCAGTAGTGGAAGGCTTCAGTGATGCTAGCTGGTGTTCAGAGGTGGAGAGCGAATATTCCACAGGTGGATATATGTTCGCCATGGGTGGAGCTGCTATATCGTGGAAGTCGAAGAAGCAGACTATGTTATCTCGCTCCTCCATGGAATCTGAATTCTTTGCATTAGACGCTGCTGCAGATGAAGCAGAGTGGCTTCGGGAGCTCATGTATGACCTTCCAATGGTTGGGGCTCAGATACCGGCGATTCCGATATACTGTGACAACCAGGCGGCAGCAGCGGTGGCATCAAATGAACTCTTCAACGGGAAGAAGAGGACTGTGCGGTTGAAGCACAGAGTAGTGAACGATCTCATCAAAAGGGGCGTCATTGCAGTGATCGATGTTCGGAGTCAGAAAAACCTGGCGGATCCGTTCACGAAGGGTCTCAAGCGTCAGCTGGTCGAGGACACAGCAAGAAAGATGGGCTTGAAGACTTTCTGATATTGTGTCATTGTAATCCTACCATAAAATTTTATGTTATTGGTTCAAAGAGAAATCTACTAGACATTTAATTTTTGGTTCAAAGGAGGATCATTGACTAGAATAATATCAGTTAACAGTGGGTACTTGTTCTGCGGAACATGGAAGGGTTACGGACCCATAACCACTGTTGTCTACTATGTATTTTCTGCGGAAAATTGATCCTGTGGGAGGTTGGCTTAAACGCCTTAATGAGTTCTCAGGCAGAGTGAATGCCTGGTGTGCTTTACAGGAAGCACGGTAGAGCAGCACTACAAGGAGTGAAACTCCATGCTACAGTGGGGTGACTCCACCATGAGGTTCCCAGGTAGGGATAATGCCTCGGCTTTGCAAGCTAAGTCACAGCGGAGTAGCACCGCAAATAGGCAGGTAGCCTAATGCTGTATGATAATCGTAATAAAGAGATGTAGACAGCACTACAAAGAGGACGATGTCCTCATGTTACAGTGGCATGACACCACGAAGAGGTACCGGGTAGGGTAAAGCCTCGGCTTCGCAAGCCATGTCATAGCGGCGTAACACCGCACGGAAGCGCAAGGCTTCATGCTGGGTAGTTTGGCACTACAAAGGGGCTTGTGACCTCATGCTACAGTAGTATGACACTACGATGAGGTACCCAGGTGGGATAAAGCCTCGGCTTTAAGCCATGTCATAGCGGCGTAGCACCGCAAAGAAGCGCAATGCTTCATGCCATGACTCTTTATAAAGAACTCACCTATAGTGTATGGAAAGAGATATCAGGCCGTCTCTTGAGGGTAAGCTTGCAGACGCCCAAAATTATACACTGAAACCAGGCTGGCACAAGGCCTTCAATGTGCAGCCAGAAGCACAGTTGATGTCATTATGTGAGTAGGAAGAATTGCAGTTATGGTGCAGAATTCAAGGCTTAGTCCATTCTTGTATCATGCTGTTATTTAACCTATACGGGAAGATTCAAGTCGTAGCGACATCTCTCCTAATGCATGATGGACAATCACTGTGGGGAACGCTCAACCCATATATTGAGATATGTGGGGGATTGTTGGTATTTTTGCCTTTGGACTAGAAAAGATAGTCCCACATCGGCTACACCAAATGGTGATTATCTCAATATAATGCATTGCTTGTGTTGAGGTGTGCACATGAGGTGTAGTGGAGCACAAGTTTGTGCCATGTGAAAGTATTTTCTAGAAGGAAAAAGGATTAAATCCAACAAGGATGAAAGTTAATTTTTGTTGTGCGGATGCGGACTCGGACTCGGACACGGACTCCAGGATGTCTCGTGCATGCACGGGAGTGTTCGGGGGGTAGGCGTGGACTGGCACACTTCTATGCTGATTGTGGGATGATCTAAAATATCAAACTCTATTTTTTGAGTATTGGTATTTTAGTCCCACATCGGATAGGAGAAGAGGTGAAGTCTCAACTCCACTCTATAAATAGAGCCCCTTGGCCTCCTTTGAAAGATGCACCAAGAAGAGAGAAAAGGAAGTCTGTAAAGTCCAGGAAGCCCGTTCAAGTCTCAAATATTGACTTACGAGCGTTCCAGAAGTTCTCCTGAACTTGCTGGTTCCTGGGAGCTTATCCGTACTGCGGGTATAGCTTTGAGCGCCGGTGTTCTACACCCCAGCGAGATCCGTTCTTCTTCTTCCTCCCTCTTTCTGTTGCCTTCGAGAATCTGAGACTCAACTGTTGTTGATCATCTCTTGTTGCCTTCGAGAATACCGTCGCTTCTCTTTAGAAGTTATACGGTTCTATTGCCTTCGAGAAACATTACGAAATAATCTTTTTAGATTCTCGTAATACAACATCACCTTCTTTAGGGTGTTGTTGCCAGAAACATTGTCTTTACAATTGTTTCTGAACTCGTGTTTTTTCCATCGATTGTTCGTCAAGGGACCAACAAAACCTTGGATGCGAAGGTAATAATTTACAATTAGACAAGCCTGATCAAACCTACTTCAATAAAGAATTCCACATGTTGCCATTAAAGGTTAGGTAACCGAGTTTTTGAGGCCTTTGGTATGTAAAAGTTTTCGGATCAACTCCAAGGAGATGGGCATTCAAATTAATCAGCCTTATTCTTAGAAAATAATGTGCAAGTTATACTTACTAAAATCCCTTTACCGAGGACTTAAAGAACTAAAAACTTATCCACCATAGTTAAAACAATTTGGGTATTTTCTGAGGACCAAAATGGAATTACGAATATTGAAGAATATTGAACACTTCTTGTAAAGCTCAAGTATCTCATAACAATCCAAAGACAATGAGACCGTTGATACTCTACTTTCTGCATAGATACAAATATTACACTTTTTCTGATTATTGATCTACCTCTTATATAAGAAGGGAGGAGCATCGAATGTGATTGGTTACTATGATGCCGACTTTGCCAGAGATAACGATACGTGAAGGTATTGATCTACCTTCAAAGTTCACAGTCTTCCGGAAGGAACTTGGTATGACAAGAAGATTGCAAAAAGTTTGGTTTTCATGGGACGTGTTGAAATGACAAACTCCAATTTTCTCTTCCTCTCTTCTTCTTCATCGAGAATAATCTTCACCCTTCTATCCATCTAAAAATCTCTTCAGTATCCTCATCTTGTTCCATTTAGATAGATATTTTTATCCTATTTTTAATTCTTGTTTTAGAACTCTATAATGCAATAGCAAACAATGAAATCTTATAGACAATTTTTTATTCTTCCATGTTTCATCCAAACTTCCTACTCTTCTAAAGATTTCCATGCTTGTCACTCATCCCCTATAAATACTCTCATCTGAAAACCAAACATCAAGTAAAGCAAGGAGTTAGTGTAAGGAAGTGATCAGAGCCTTGTTTGAGTTCGTATTGTGAATATTTCTTGTGTATGAGTGTTTGAAAGTAGTTTGTATGTATTTTCTTGAATCCGTATTATCTTGTATACAAGTTTTGTATCAATAAAATTCTTTTGTTAAGTATTGGAACAAGAAAAGAAAGAATCTAGAAATTGTTCTACTAAAAAAAATCACATCCGCTTCAAGAGGATAACAAAAACTTCCTTCAGAAAGAATTTTTTTTTTTTTTTGAAAGTGAAGCTACCAAGTGAATATTAAAGCAATGGTTCCGACAGAATTGATTGAGGTTAGCTAAATTTAATAGTAGCATTTCTAGGACTGATGTTTCAAGAAAGCAGGACAAAACGACAAACCATGCCAAGACGGTTGATGATTCCGCGCTCTTTCCCTCTCCTACCCAGTTCGCATCTTTTGAACCATTCCCACCCCCAACCACTTCCCACCAACAGCCACCCATGAACGAAGTACCTATAAGCATATAACGGTTATATAATTCTTTTTTTTATCATACAACGGTTATATCTATATATATACTAGTAGTAACGTGCAATCACATTATAGATACGTAAAAAAAAATGTTAAGGAAATTTAAATTAGAATCTATTATAAATAACAATATTTAGTGAAATTGAACCCACTCAACCAAAGAGAATGTCTTCCACCTTAACCACATGAGTTAGAGATGTTTGATTATAATTAGATAATATTAAACAGTTAAATAATTAGTTAAAATTTATTTATTTATTTAAATTTTAGTTACCAGAGTATATACCTACTCACTTATAACCTACTCACTTATAGCCATTTTTCAATCAAACCTCTCCTGACCATTCGTGCTGCATGCCTCACCACTACCATTACACCACTACCATTAGACTACGGGTCATTGACTATATATATATATATATATATATATATATATATATATATATATATATATATATATATATATATATGACCTCTAGCCTAGTGATTAAGAGAGATGCATGCGGCCCAAGTGGTCGGAAGTTCGAGCCCTAATGGAGGCGAGTTCGCCACAAGTATCCATTGCTTCAAAATATATATATATATATATATATATATATATATATATATATATATATATATATATATATATATATATATAATAATATATATATTATATTATATTATTATTTATATATATAAATAATAATATAATATAATATAATATTATTATATATATATATATATATATATATATATATATATTTCTTTTTCTTTTTCTTTTTTTTTTTTTTGTTTATTTTTTGAGGCCGTCAGCTTTGGACCGTGGCACCCAGTCATCCCATGCCCAAGGGGGGAGCTTGGAATATTAGTACCTACAAAGTGAATAGAAACTAGGAATGTCAAAAGAGAAAAATACTAAGAATTTGGAGTAATATAGTACTACAAAACATACCAAACCTTTTCGTCCTCTTTTCTTTCCATTGTAGTCCCACTAAAGAATTTCCCATCACATTCCACCCCCCTCCCTTTATATTCCAACACATGCATGCTATTCCTCCTCCTCCTCCTCCTCCTCCTCCCTCTCTCATTTTCCACCACCAAAGCAAAGAGAGACGACGAGGATGATGATGCAAGAAGAGTGCGGAGAGGAGCTACTGTTGACCCTTGGCCTGAGCATCAACAGCGGATGGAGCCCCGACGTCTCCAAGAAGAGGAAGAGGCCCCCCAAGGACGCCGAGCCCCCTACGTACCAACTCTTCGCGCGTGGTCATGACTCCGCCGCCGAGGATGGCTTGTCCGGCCTGCTCCGAACCCGAGACCAAATGCTGCGGCAAGACCCGAAGAGACGCGGCGGCGGCGGCGTGGAAGACGGCAAGGGCCTAGAGCTCGTCCGCTCGCTCCTCATGGCGGCCACCGCCATCGACGGCAACAACACGAGCTCCGCCGTGCGCTCCCTGACCGAGCTGTACCGTAGCGTCTCTCCCACCGGCGACCCGATCCAGAGGGTCGCGGCCTACTTCGCCGACGGCCTCGCCGCGAGGATTCTCCAACGGACCAACTCCCCGCTCTGCAGCGGGATCCTCGCTCCTCCTACCGCCGCGGAGGAGTTCTCCGCCTTCGCCCGGCTCTACCAGGCCTCTCCCTACTACCAGTTCGCCCACTTCACCGCCAACCAGGCGATCGTCGAGGCGTTCGAGAAGGAGGAGGACGACAACGGAGGGAGCCTCCACGTGGTAGACCTGGACGTCTCCTACGGCTTCCAGTGGCCCTCCCTCATCCAGTCCCTATCGGACAGGGCCACCATTGCCAAACCCGTCTCCCTCCGAGTCACCGGGCTAGGCGACAGCCTCGACACGCTGAGGGAGACGGGAGAGAGGCTGACCAGTTTCGCCGAGGGCTGCCGCAACCTGCTCTTCGAGTTCGTGGGTCTGTTAAGAAGTTCCTGCAACTTCAAGATCGACAAGATCAGTACCGGGACGACCCTGGTTGTCAACTCGGTATTCTACCTACAATCTCTGAGGAACTCGACGGAGATCACAGCGACATTGAAAGATGTACGCTCCTTGAATCCGTCCGCGGTGGTGCTGGTGGAGAAGGAAGGCGGCACGGGTCCCCGGAGCTTCTTGTCGGGGTTCGTGGAATCGTTGCACTACTTCGCGGCGATGTTCGATTCCCTCGACGACTGCCTGCCAGCCGACAGCGTCGAGAGGATCAGCATCGAGAGGGATCATCTGGGCAGGGAGATAAAGAAGGTGGTGACAACGTCGGAATATTATCAGAAGGAAGAGAAGAAGAAGAAGAAGTCCTCCTCCTCAAAGCCGGAGAGCTTGAAGGAGAGGATGGAGAGCATTGGCTTCGAAGGGGTGGAGCTGAGCTCGAGATCGGTGAGCCAGGCCAAGCTCCTGCTGAAGATAAAGAGCCATTGTTCGGAGACGGACCACGGGAGCGGCGGAGGGTTCAGAGTCTCCTGGAGAGACGACGGCAGGGGGTTGTCTTTAGGTTGGCAAGACCGGCATCTCATAACGGCGTCGGCATGGCGGCGTGCTAGGCTAGGCTAGGCTAGGCTGCCGGCGATCTCCTACAGTCTCAGGCACCATGTGCATGAGTTTATGCATATTTTTCATTTCATTAATTTTGTTACGTTTACTGATCCTTCAGACACTGATATGCTGTATACATTTCTTACTGATCGTTCATAATTCTGCACAGGAGCAGAAATATTGAGATAACATGCCCAATGATAATAAGTTGGAAATAATGCTCTTGATTAATTCATTTTTGTATGCTTGGGATTTATGAATGAAAAAAAGGCTCATTCTTTCAAGAGAGAACTTGTCAAGCTTCCATATGTTAAGTTGAATATTCGTTCAGAGTTTGTAAGAATCTATATAATTAAGCTACTTATGTGGCTACTTGACTTGGATCATTATATATATTGACAGAATTTGTTGTCTTCCCCAATAGATTGAGTGATATACTTATTTCTCAGTACTTAATAAGATTGATTCCTTTTCTCATGTCACACATGTTAAAGAATAGGGTACGGAAAGGGTAAGGTATAGGAGGATATCATTCAAGTGTTTATCTTATAAATTACATCAACTTTGACATGGCAAGATATTCGGTCATGGGTTCAAAAGCGAATGGAAACGGTCCTTGTTCTAAATATTTTCATCAAAATTATCTTCCTTCAAGAAATGGTTAACCAAAACCGGCTAAAATTAACTAGCAACCTCTAACAAGTTATATCCAATAATTACCCTTAGTAATAAATTAAGAAGTACATGTATATCACTCGTCATAGAAATTATTATCTTCAACTTTTTTATGCTCCATAGCCGACTCCATTCTCATCCGAGAATACTTAAATGACAACGATACGGCCTTGTTTGGTTCGCTGAACCTGAATGGAAGGTAAGGAAATCAATTCCTTGACATTTTCTTTCCTTCGGGAAATTACATTTCACATTGATTTTTCTTTCCGATGTTTGGAAATGCCAAAAAATTTGGAAAAGAAAGTGAATACTTCAATGTGAGAAAGTGATTTGCTTGGATGCATGAAATCACTTCCCCCTATATTTTTTTCCTTCCATTGGAAATTACTTTCTTTTCTCCTCAATTCCTTTTCCACCCAAACATAATTAAGAAATTAATCACTTTTCTTTTCCAACCCAATGATTCCGCGAACCAAACGATCCCAATACTCTTAACTCTCCTCAGAAAGGCCAATGCTTTTCACACTGCATTAATATATAAAAATAAAATAAGTCAAGTCAAGAATATTTAAAAGGTAAAAAAGTATAATATATATGTATATGTTGAGAATAAAAAGAAGAAAGCAGTCATGACCTTAGGATAAGTACTTGGTCTTTAAACATACACCCACATATCTTCCAAAGAGAAGGCTAGTTTCCAATGTTGCTGACAAGGGGATGGATGACTAACCATAGAAGAATACGTACAATACAAGTTGGCATATTTATAAGTTAAATTCCTTATATTGACCTATTCCCAGCATTCCGTCCTAATCAAATAGCATACATCATATATATCTGTTAACAGACTTACATGTCGCATTCAATAGATCAGTATCTTGGGATGTCGTGGGAAATTGATCGTCTTGATAATGATCTAATAAAGCATCTGCAAGCAGTAAGCATACAATCTGATGAGCATATTTGCTTCCTACGCGTCGTCTACAATGCGAGTTGAACTGAACAAACCATGTTGTCGTCGAATTCTACAAAGTTTGGATGACAACTTCTATGCTTTGACAAAATCAGTCGACAGTACAGCCAATTCGTAAGCAATGTAGTAAGAGCCTTTGGTGCCAAGTTTGCGAAGAATTCATGCTTATATGCATCATGCACGTGTGAACAACAGGTTGACGAACTAGAGGACAACAGAGAAGAACAACGAGAATAGTTTCATGCAAACGTAGTGTTAGATACCTTCAACTGAAAGGCAACATGTGCCACCATATGTTATTATCTCTCGAAAAAAAAAAAAAATTATAAACATAATTGCAGTCTAAATTACATGGCGTCGACACTCTTACTATATATATATCCAATGTGTAATTTTTCGGTAAATTGTCACAACTTCCATTCATTTTACATTACATGTTCCAGTGCTGTTTGTCCTGTCTTAATTGCATATGTCAAAGTATATTTCTGAACATTTATCAAAACTTCCATCCTTATATCTTAGACTTTCCGCCACCTAGCAACAACAAAGTACACTTCTCGTTAAAAGTGTACTGAAAATAAATTAATACATCAGAGTTGTCTGCTGCGAGGGCATGCAAACGGTTCCTATCAGCCTTCTTTCTGCAACCAAACAAGGAAAACAAAACTCGTTCCCGTTAAAATTATTCCTTTTTTCCCCCGCTGGCACTCGAATTTTCATGTGTATTATCATATCATCCAAGCCTTTTTCTACCAGAATGAGGTATGCTATGGAGCATAAGAGAACTCCATAAAGGTTTGACAATTTTTATGACCACCCTTATGTTGTTGCCAAATTTCTTGCTATGGTAGTTATGGGCACGACAGTGTTATGCCATAAAATCAAGGAGTCTCGTTGGCGGGTAGGTAGACCTACATTTTGGGTATGCAGTTTAAGCTCGTGCAACCAAGGAACATCATCTAAGTTCTCCTAGACTATAAATAGTTTAGACGAAGAGGTAAGATGATACAATTTGCTACGAGGAATTGCGTTCAACTCTACGACACATCAAGACAAAAACTGAAAAGGAATGACATATCCCAAAACCAACCAAAAAGTAAAATTTCGTGTATATAATATATCCAAACAAAATTTTCTTCTGAATTCAACTTTCCTGCACTTTGTAATAACAATAATATATACTCTCCACTGAAAGCCAACCAAAAACTGTATGAAACATTTTGATTCATCCATACTATCAGATAAGAATACCTATGAATTATTCAATATCCAAGTCTAGCTGGTGTTTGATTACGTTCTGTCCTTCATCAGGAAAAGAAGTGGAATCTGTGTTTCAATGGGAAACAAACCTAACTGAGTGTGTGAACATAAGCCTTCTTGACCTGACCAACCTGAGAAGAATCACTTGAGATAAGATCTTAGAAGGTCAAAAGGGCATGTTGCAGCTTCCACAGGAGTGCCACATTCCTCAAAAGGGGAGGTAATGAACTGCTTTGACCAAACATCTAAAGGAAAAATAAATCAATCTTTATCGCTAGAACAGTCAATTGATCCCTTTAATACTACTAATACTCTCAAAAAGAAATATTGATCTGGTATAGTCAAACCTATAAGATTTAGGTACAAGTTATTGCGAAACAATTAATATTGAGATTTTCTGATTCTTTTTCGTGAATTCGGAATTTGTATGTTGAACTTTAAGTAAATTATGTATCCAAGCATACAATATCAGTGGTTATGTCTATCCTTTATATCATCTTTCTATCCAGACACTCAAATTGGATTGAAGAAGCCCTCAAATTAAATCACTACCAAAATTACTTTCAAGTTCTCTTCAAATGGAACCAAGTGCAGAAGATCTATCTTGAGGGAACGTGTCAAATCCAATGGAGTTAGTAAATTGTTTCATATTTGAAGTTTCTCTCTCCCATTACTTTAGATTCGGCCTAGTGTAGCCTATATATATATTTATAAGCCAATGATTCCCATTCTAAGAATATAAAATACATATGCGACACTCGATGCCACGTTTGGCTAGCTAGCTAACACAAGTTGAAATTAAATGCATAGGATTTCCAATATGGCAGTTGAATAAGACCTAAGCTAAGCACATTGGCCGGCAAATCTTTACTAAGAAATACACGTGAGACTTCATTTCCTCCTTGGTGATGTGTAGCATCTACTAGAAGATAATAAATGATTATCAAGCTTGTGTCACATAATTCTATATTAAGATTTTTTTTTTTAGATTTATTGCTTGTCTTCTTCTATAAGTTTAGAAGGCACAAAAAACACTAGTAGGTAATATGCATTATAATAATAATAGCCATAGCTTTAAATTGGTGTGCCTACCTGGATAAAGAACAATTCCAAGAAATTTCCTACTTAGAATTCTATAGGAATATATCCACCAAAGATAGAATAATAAGGAGACTTTTAGTATGTAAAGTTAAAAGACAATAATGATAGCAAAAGATACAATATAAGGAGACTTTTCGAATGCAAAATAATAATAAAGACAATAATAACATGCATTGGCCCCCGACAACAACAATAAAGCCTTTATCCCAAACTTTCGGAACCCTAACCCACCAAAAAGGAGACGAAACTATAAAAAAAAAACTTCCATATTGTTTGAACAGAAATTGCTTCGCTAACTCGATTACCATATTTACACTCATAATTCAATGCTACACCAAAATTCCAACAAAGAATTAAATTCAGAATGTATAAACTGATGTTTATGAGAAAGGGAATAAATAAACAAACTAAATTTGAAATATAATATAACCAATGAATCTTAGAGGACTGGACCATCCATACCTACTCCCTTCCTTTCTTCTTCCTCTTTGTCTTCTTCCCTCTTTGCAAACCCTTCTTTATTGGTTTTCCCCTCATAAGCATCTAACAAAGTTTCTTATTGTCATTCCAAAGGAAAACCTTTTTCACACGTACGACACGACCCAAATGGAATCCACATCAAGAAAGATGCCTTAATGTTTTCATTATATATATATACCAATCACACAAAGCATTATACCTAGATAGAAGTTTAACCAAATGCGCGGTGGGGTGCTAGCTTGGCTCCACTTGCCATCACCTGGATCTGTCCTTGAGCAAAGCCGACCTGCAGGAAATGCATAGAACTGACCGGAAAAAAAATGGATCAGTAGTGGACAATATTATGTCAACTATTTACCTATGTCATTATTTAAGTAAAATTTAATATTAACTTAAAGATATCATTCTTCTGATTCTTCTGTCATTTCCTTCGTCTCCAGTGCCGACCCTTGTTCTGTTTTAACTTGAGCATGGGGGTGGCGATGAGGACTTGATTTATCCTCCAGGCCCTCTTGTGCATAGGCACATATATATACCAAGATTCGCTACGTACAAATGTATGATAAACCACATTCACCCTTTTCCAGCCCAAGACAATCTGGTAACAACCTGTAGTTTCAACTACTACCAAGTATTAACATCATATTTTAGAAAAATTCAAAATGTAAATATCGCTCATCAAACAAGTCCTTGATTGTTTGACTACTCCCTGTGCATGGGAACTCCACCTACAATAACCAATCCATACTTATCTATGTCATTCAAATTGAGAATAAAACATAGGCACGAAGTTCATTATTATGTTCTATTGTCAGATAGACGTATTTGACAGGATAACAGAAGGATCTTTCCTCTTTAAATCCCCTACAATAAGAAGGAATCAAAAGGCATCTGAATATGTCACATGTAACAAAATTTAGGAAGATGTGACCCTTGCATGGACAATTTGCAGGATTTATATGTCACTTTTATACTAACTAATGGACCCGGAGATTTTGACAGCATCGTCTCATTGACAATCAGTACTGGATTAGTTGGAATTCAAAGAAAGGTATTATGTGGAAACTATAAGCTGTTGAAAGATTCCTGAAGAGTTGGTCCTAAAAGTATCTGTAACTTTCCAAACAGCTGGTCCTCCTAATGGATCTGGGGTTATTCTATCTTCCACTAGAAGGCATCTTTAAAATTTTACTGGCGGCTAGACGAATATGTGCCTTGATCCTGACATTTCAACCACCTAATCGACGAAATAATCAAGACATGGACCCTAGGATGATTCACTGCATTCGCTGGGTCTGAATTAGTTGGTATTAGTTGACATTCACAATAAGAAGATATGAATTGTTCAGCAGTAAGTAGAGTTATAACATAACTAATCTCTGTACGAGGAAAAGCTGCTAGTTGCACTTAATCCTTCTCTACAAGGAGACAAACATAATGCACTCTCTTAGCCAGGGATGCCATGAGAAAAGACTGAAGGTAATGACAAGCATAAAAGCATGTTAGGAAGCTTTATGTTTCTTGTGGAAGTATCTGTGTCTGACCAAGTCAGAGATGCTTCTTAATGAGAAACCAACATACTATAATTCCACTTCATTTTTCCTACTTTGGTTCAGCCATAATTGCATGGCTTCCCAAAGACCACATGAAAAGATGATCAAACATTTGAAGTAAAATATTTGTGCCCAAATTATCTGGAAAATATGAAAGCCAACCATTTCAAATGATATAAAATAAAGCCTTTATCTCTAAATTTTGAACTCAACTATTCAAATCTTTTTCTTCCATTCATCTCTACTAAGGGCCACATCCCGGAGCAAAAACCATATCTTTAATTCGTTACATACTTGATCAAAGTTTGTTTAGACCTACACCATTCTAAGCAGCTCCTTTGACTAATATATTACTGTTCCTATATGATGCATCTATTGGTCTTACGTTGCATATGCTCAAATCACCTAAGACGATTTCTTTCACCTTATCCTTAGTTGGTGACACCTCCAACTTTCTATCCTATCTCTCAATGTATCATAACTCATCAATCTTATTTTGAGACTAAACAGTGGGAACAAAATCTGTCCGATGGTAATTACGAAACAAAGATAAGTACAAGATTTTCGAAACAACAAAAGGAAAGACACAATATATAAATTCTATTGTCATCAATATGGTCTTCATCTTGAGCTTTTTATTGCCTTCACTGGCCCCCCTTCCTCCGCGCGTCCATCCTCCATCCCCAGCAGGTGTTGCTCATATATCCTTTTACCGATTCCCTTTTAAACTCTTGTCGATGATACCATGCTTCCCGTGAATAACTCGGCCCCTCAAAAAAATGAACAAGTTTGTTCCTTTTGGTGACTCATCCCCTCACAAATGTGTAACCGTTTTTCCGTTAGTGACTCGGTCCCTCGCCGAGTGAACATGTGGATTCCTGTTGGTGAATCATCCTCTCATAAATGAGTAATTGGTTTTGACTCGTCCTCTTTCCTAATGAACACTTGAGTTCCCTTTGGTAACTCGTCTCCTTGCAAATGAGTACGTAACTTCCTATAAGTGAATCGTCTATTCTACTTCATCGGCAAGCTCCCTGTCACTAGAACCCATCCCTTTTATAGGCAAGCGGTAAGAGCTCCCCTTCGACGATCTCCCCTTTATCAAATCTCCTTTGCAATTGTCAATGAGCAGTGCAAGCCTTTATAAGCTCGATATAACTACTAGAGAGTTGTTACTTCTCCAAAAAACCACAACATTGTCTCTATGAGTACTCTATCATAAGCGTTCTCCAAATCAATCTACATCCCTCTTCTTCTTATTAAGTTTTTAATCAATTTTTAAGTTAGTAAATATTATACCTTCCTAGCACAAAACCAAATTGGCTATCCAAAATAATTGTTTCATTTCTTAGTTTTTTTTTTTTCAATTACTCACTCAGAGTTTAAGCTTGATTCCTTGGTACTTAGTACAGCTATCCATCCCTCCTTGATATATAGGTAATAGAATGCTAATTCCCAGTTGTCACGTATTTTCCTATTTATCAAGATTTGGTTGAAGTTGAACAGATTAGTTAACCATATCAAACATTTCGAGATCTTAATACGGGTATCATAATGACCTACATATTTAACAAACATTTATTTTCTTTAAAGCTTAGCTTAAAAACTCATAACTTACGACAATATATAGCAATATGATTTCTCTCAAAGTAACTGATTTACTTCCATATTAGAACTTTCTACGTTGTTCTAAATAAATTGTGAAACTAAATCTTTCACCTTGATTCACTATGCGTAGATTGACTGAACGCAGAAAGCCTTCCACTGGCATGCGATCATGTTTTTCACAGGATTTCTCGTTATTCATGTTAGCATTCTCACTTCTTATCCATGTGTCGTCACCAAAAACCTTTCCCGGTTGACAGAAAGTCCCACTACTGACAATTGAAAATTTTGCAAGGTCTCGTTGCTTCGGTGAATCACTTGAGCCCTGAGACATTTTTGGTGCTTCCAAGCCCACCTCTTGGTTGTCATCGTTCGATCACTTCTTTTCCATTAAGTGATTGCTTAGGGACCTTAGCGTACGATCCGGGTTGTTTCTCTCTCGACTTTGGATCTTAGCACCCAAGAAGTCTGTCTGTACAAATGATGACGGCTTGTATTCTGAGTTTCTTTGGGGTTAGTAAAGCGAAATGAGGGCCACCCTAGCACATTGAGTGCTCTACCTCGGGCCATCGACATCATACGCTCTACTGAAATAGATTTTGCGAAAACCAGCTATATCCGATCTTGGTTGGCCTTTCACCCCTAGCCACAAGTTATTCCCGTATTTTGCCACATACGTGGGTTCGGTCCTCCAAGGCCTGTTAGAGTTCCCTTTTTTACTAATACTTTTTTGTCTTCACTTCTAATTAATTAAATACTACCTAGGATTCTACTCCTTATTTTTCTACGACTAGCAAACTTATAAAATCACTTTCTTCCTCCTTAGTCTCTAACCTCGTATTCAAATGATCATAGTTCTTAAATTTTGCATCACTAGGTGCTTTATTAGCTTCCTTTAGTAAATTATATTTCTCAAAGTCATTCATAATATTTCAACATTTGTCGATCTTTATAGAAGTATTTTTTTTTTTTTTTTGCCTTAATTATCTTTTGGACTTTTGCATTCCACTTTTTCTATGTCCACCAATTGCCTTTAGAAACTCCTAAACCTCTTTCGCTATCTTACTGATACAATTTAGCATATCATGCCACATAATATTAGTCTTTTTTAGCTTCCTCTATCATATTCTATCTTTACAAAGAACAATTCTCTCATTTTTAACCATCCAGTTCACATTCTCTTATTTATCCTAATCTTTCTCTTCCATTTCTATTAGTAATATTTGATACCATCAACCCATGTTGTGTATTTAACTTCTCTAATGGTATAACTATAGTATCTTTACATATCAATCAATCTATCTTCAGTAAGAAAATAATCTACTTGCCTGCTATTGGGTCTACTTTTAAAAGTGATCAAATATTTTTCTTTTCTAAAATAAGTTTTGTCATTCAAAGGTTGTTGTAGAAAATAATGGTTAGATAATTTTATTGATGGACTACTTCACTACTTAAAGGGAGTCTAGCTCCTCTACATATAACATATTCCGATGTGGGACTAAAAGTCCCTTATTGATTCTCAACACTCCCCCTCAAGATGGGCGATAGATATTGATCATCCCCATCTTGTTACATAGCTTTGACAGACTTAATGAACTAAGACCCTTAGTCAGACAGTCAGCAACTTGTTCTTCTGAGCGGACATGGTCAATCTTCAGTATCCCTTGTTCCAGCTTCTCCTTGATGAAGAATCGATCAATCTCGATGTGCTTCGTTCTGTCGTGCTGAACTGGATTGTTAGTTATACTTATTGCAGCTTGACTATCGCTCAGAAGACGCAATGGTGCTCCCTTATCCAGCTACAACTCTGTCAGCAATGCTTTCACCCACAGCAACTCTGACACTCCCAGAGCCATTGCTCTGTATTCTGCTTCAGCTGTCGACCGTGCTACCACTGACTGTTTCTTGCTTCTCCATGAGACCAGATTTCCTTCTACAAAAACACAGTATCCCGTGGTAGACCTTCTGTCGTCTATGCAGCTCGCCCAGTCTGCATCACAGTATCCCTCAACTTCTATGCGTCCATTCTTCTTGAACCATAGCTCCTTTCCCGGCGTTCCTTTCAGATATCTCAAGATCTGAAATACTGCTTCCATATGACCCTTTCTTGGATCATGCATGTAGCGACTCACTACACTCACCGCAAATGAGATATCAGGGCGAGTGTGCCCCAGATAAATCAATCTTCCTACAAGTCGTTGATATCTTTCACGATCAACTGGCTCTCCTGCTTCTGCTCCCAACTTGCACTTCTGGTCAATTGAAGTGACTGCTGCTTTGCATCCTAGCATCCCTGTCTCCTTCAGCAGATCTAGTGCGTATTTTCTCTGTGAGAGAACAATTCCTTGTTCGCCTTCACACACCTCGATACCTAGAAAGTACCTCATCGCTCCTAAATCCTTCACCTCAAACTCCTTCGCGAGTTTTGACTTCAGCTTAGTGATCTCGACTCCGTCATCACCTGTGATCACTATATCATCCACAAATACAGCAAGTATAGTGATGTGGCCTCTTGCATGCTGGAGGAAGACCGTATGATCTGCATTTGTTTGACGGTATCCCATGCCTGTAACAGCCTTTCTGAATCTGTCAAACCAGGCTCGAGGAGATTGCTTGAGCCCGTATAGCGACTTCTTCAGTTTACACACCTTTCCTTGCGACGTCCCTCCGTTTGATTCCGTCGCGTAGCATCCTGGCGGGAGCTCCATGTATACTTCTTCTTGCAGGTCCCCATGAAGAAAGGCATTCTTCACATCCAGCTGGTACAGCTTCCATCCATAGTTCGCTGCAATGGAGACCAGAGTTCTCACGGTGCTCATTTTTGCTACTGGGGCAAACGTCTCATCATAGTCTATGCCATATGACTGTGTGAATCCTTTTGCAACCAACCTCGCCTTGTATCGCTCGACCTTTCCTTCTGGCGTCTCTTTCACCGTGTACACCCATTTGCATCCCACAGCTTTCTTCCCTTTGGGTAATGGAACCAGCTCCCATGTCTTATTTTTCTCCAGTGCTCCAAGTTCTTCCATCATTGCAGCTTTTCACCTTGGATCTTTCTTTGCTTCCTGCCAACACTTGGGCAACGAAGTAGAGTCTAACGATGCAATGAAGGCTCGATAATTCGAAGAAATGTTAGAATAAGACAAAAAGTTGGCAATGTCATGTTCGTAATCATCAAAACGAGCAGGAGCCTTACCCGCATTGATGCGAGAAGATCTCCTTAAGGGAGCAATAGGTGGTGGAGAGATCATACCATCCAAGTCGGAGAGATCCGCATCAGAATTCGAGTGATTCAGTGCGGGGGCAACATCTTCAGGAGTTGGAGCAGGAGTAGACGAGGGACTTGGTACAGTAGGCACAGGGCACGGCATAGGCACAGTACTGGACTTCTGTTGTCTCCTTCTGTAGACTTGGAGCTCCTTTTTCCTTGTCTGTTGCTCCCCCTGCGTAACATATGTATCTTCTTCTTCTTCATCTGTATCTGAGTCACTGTGCTCTCCCACTTTCGTCCAGTTTTCTACAACCGGACACGGAACCGATCCGACGACCACATTTGGGCTTATTATCTCCCCCTCACATCGAACACCACCTGTGTTAGATGTGTCAACAAATGTTGAACCTTCATCCGAACCATAGTATGGTTCGAGTTCTCTGAATGTAATGTCCATGCTGACAAACATCTTCCGCTCGACTGGACTCCAACAGGCATATCCCTTCTGAGTCGCCGTGTAACCGACAAAGACACATTTAACTGCTCTAGGATCCAGTTTGCCAACGCCAGGCCTATTATCTTGGACAAAGCACACACATCCAAAAACTTTTGGTGGAACAGTGTATGTAGTTGCCCCAATAAGCATCTCCAATGGTGTCTTCCAGTCCAATACTTGAGACGGCATTCTGTTGATGAGATACGAGGCCGTCAAAATAGCCTGCCCCCATAAGTGCTTCGGGACATTCATAGCCAGCATCATCGTCCGTGCGACTTCCAGCAGGTGTCTGTTCTTTCGTTCAGCCACACCATTTTGTGCCGGAGTATAAGCACATGAAGTTTGATGTAGTATTCCATGGGTGGAAAAATACTCAGCAACCTGCTTATTAGTATACTCCGTCCCATTGTCAGACCGGAAACACTTAATTTTAGCGCCATATTGTGTTTCCATCCGGCGATGAAAGTCCCGAAAAGCCTCAAGGACGTCACTTTTATTCTTCAGAAGGTAGACCCATGTCACGCGGGTATAACAGTCAATGAAGGTGACGAACCATCGAAAACCGTTAATTCCGGTTGTAGGACAAGGGCTCCATACGTCCGAATGTATCATGTCAAAAGCAGCTGAACTCCTATTCCCCGAGCTTACATACGAGCTTCTGGTATGTTTTCCCAACTCACAAGCATCACAAAATAACTTCTCTTTATCAGCCCTTTGATATAAGGACGGATACATTCGACTAAGAACTTGAAAAGAGGAATGACCGACACGCTGGTGGTGGAGTAGCAAGTCGGCTTCAACACTGCGACAGGAAGCTTCTGGTGGTGCGGCTGCTACCAAGGATGCCAATGCGTTGTCCAGTCCAGTCCTGTCTAAATACCACAGCCCCTTATGCCATGTGCTAGTCCCAAGTCGTCGTCCTGTCCCCTTCTCCTGAAAAGTCACCTTAGGAATGTCAAAGGAAACAGTATAGTTAAGATCAAGTATAATGGCACTAATGGATAAAAGATTGACAGGAAAAGATGGAGCATGTAAGACATTGGTTAGAGTGATGGAAGGGGTGCATGCGACAGTGCCTGTACCCACTACAGGTCTGGATGTACCATCAGCGGTCTGAATACTCTCCGGCAATGGTAGGTGAGTATATCCCTGAAACGCATCACGGGACCCCGTGACATGGCGAGATACCCCAGAGTCCATAATCCATCCTGACTGATGGATAGAGGCAAGAGCACGTGCAGAATCATCGGTGCTGGTTTGTGCAAAGCAAGTGAGGTGATCTCCCGAGGATGAAGACGCCCCAGGACAGTCGACCGAACGCAGCTTTGTGCCTCGCAACTTCTCAAGGAACTCCCGCTCAAGCGGGGTTATTGCAGCCAGTTGATTCTCTCCCCCTTCCTCCGCCAGATTTGCTTTGTATCTGCCTCTTCTACCGGCATATCCTCCTCTACCACCACGCCGGCCTCCACGACCCCGTCCTCGATCAGTAGACTGATTGCGCAAGGGTTTTGGACAAAATCGGATGTAATGTCCGGAGTCACCACAATTGTGACAAACATCACCCATAGAAGGAGGTTGATTGAAGGCAGCAAGGGCAGACTTTTCAACTGCGGCTGGCTCCTCCTGGGAGGAGCCCTTGTTGGGCATCAACTTCAGTCGAGCTTCTTCCTGTGTCATAACAGCTATAGCTTCTTCCAAGGTCGGAAGCGTGGGTTGGGATAGGAGGATATTCCGTCGCTGCTCAAATACAGGGTGTAGTCCCTTCAGGAATTTCATCATACGCTGTCGGGAAAGATAAGCCAGGAACGTCTGAAAGTACTTTGCGAAGGCTGGATCGACTTGTGCATCGTCCATCCCAAGAGGATCATAATGATCCAGACCAGACCAATACTTCTTCAACAGGGCCGCGTACTCAGAGATGGTACGGTCGTCTTGGGCCACCCTATCGAGTTCATCTTGCAGTTGAAATACTCGCATAGGGTTGCCGGAGCCGGAGTACATATCTTTGAGAGTTTGCCATATATCAGCAGCAGCCTCCATAGCCTCGACATTGCCCGACACCTGGTCGGTTAAAGAGGCAGTCAACCACCCAGCCACGACGTTGTTGACAATCTCCCACACAGCAAACTCCTTGGTGGAGTGATCGGCTGGCGCCTTGGCTTGGCAAGTGACATAGCCAACCAAGCCACGTCCCTTCAGTATCCGCATCGCCTGCCGCGACCACTTCAAGTAGTTGGAAGTGCCTTCCAACTTCGTCTCCAGCTTCTCCAGCTTTCCCATTTTGTAAGGTGACGGATCCACATCAGTATGGATCACACGTGGGGTTACCTCGGTTAATCTCTTGGATAAGATATCATCAACCAAGGCCTTCAACTCTTCGGCCGTCAGTTTGCCACTGATTGAATCCATGGCGGCTTCAACTGTGAACTCAATTCGTCGTCTTCTTCGTCGTCTTCTTCGTCGTCGTCGGAGTCTGCAACTGACCCAACGTCGTCGTCTTCGTCGTCGTCGTCGTCGACGTCGTCTTCTTCAACGTCAGAGACTTTACTAATGCGCTACTAACTTGGCCAGCACCGGCGCGCGCATGTAAAGTGAACACGTCAGGACACCAGAGAAGACATGATCAGTCTCTGCATAGATCCCGATGTGAAAAAGGAATAACAAATAAAGCATTTGTTAGTTCCAAACGGCGTAAGCACGAAACAGAGTTGGTGCAAATAAAGATTTGACGGCCGTCTCTATTCGAAATACGTCGTGTCTTTTTTTTCGTTTTTTTTTTTTTTTTTTGTTAAAAGCTAGGGTTAGGGTTTGATGAGGCTGCTAGGTCTAGGATTAGGGTTTCCATGGCAAAAAAAAACTAGGGTTAGGGTTAGGTTTGATGTGCGGCAGTGTGGGGGGGGTGTCACGTCCCGCTCCCGTAGGAGCGATCGTCCTCGCTAAGGCGTGATGCCGCACGAGCCTAGATTTCGCTCGTGCAAGGCAATTCCATAACGGCCGATTACATCGGCGGCGACGGGGTCGTCGCACAGAAGTCCAAAGCAGAAACATTGAATACATTGCAGCGGAATTTAAAGAAGAACACATGAACACAAGTCATTCAAAAGAATCTCTTTATTGATATTGAATACAAGATTTCATTTGTGGGCGCAAGGCCAAATTACAATGTCTCTCGTGCTCACTTTTCTCTCATTTACAAGTCACTCTGCTCTCTCTCATTCTCTCAATTACAATGCTTGAGTCAGCGGAAGCTTCGGAAGGCGATGTCCATACATTATGTCCTGTATAAGTCTTCAGATCACGCGGCCGCACGCTTCGACTCGCCAAGGAACTCCGTGCCTCAACGCATCCAAGCGAGCTCCGCACCACGAGCTTCTACCTGTGCCTGCACATGAAATACTGTGTGGGTGTCAGTACCACTGTACTGGTGGAGTGAGCTCCTCGCCCACCCATACAAAACCAACACGTTTCATTTACTTTGTGCAACATAAACCCTTTTTCGATTGTCTTTCTATTCTTGCCTTAGGATCAGTTTTAGGACCGGCGCCTTAGCGCAACTTGTGTATCGGAACCATCCCGTGCTTGCAATGTCAACGTTAACTCAATCTTTGCCTCTAGACCCCCTTCTTGTGCCAACAACGTAACCTATTAAGTCGTGTTTGCCTTACGGCCAAAATCAGGGACGCAACTACACGATAGACTTCATTTCCGTGTGACCGTGCTATCGTACTGATAACATCCTTATCCTCAAGTCTCGAAACCTTGTCGTTTTCTTACAATGTCAACATATCGACTCAGACTTGTCTTGTGACAACGCGGCCGTGCCTCGTATTTTGAGGTCGAGCCCAACAACTCAACGTAACTTCACACAACTTGCCCTACGGCCCTTTTTGACTTAACTCGCAATAGCTCAAGCCTAACTCATGCAACTCTATGCCATCAACTTAACACTCGACGCCACATCTAGTGCCGAAGCACGCCGCCTTCTCGCTGTAGCCAAATCTTAGGCCCAGACATTGTGTTCACTAACTTCATACACTTTTAACTCAACTCAATCCAAAGGCACGCACGCAGATTGCCGTCCGTGCCGACACATCTATATGAAAGGTCACTGGCATTAACTAGCCATAGTGGACATAGCCTGGCATTCGGGACCCTTGCACCGCCGGTTGCGATCCTCGATGCAAGTCTCCGACCTACCGGTTGCTTCATACCCAGCTCGGCTATAATCTGTTCTTCCTAGGCCGAGTCGGTGCCCATGGCCCAGGGCTGCCGCTCGAAGAACCATCGCCCTTGTCGACAAGTTGTCCATGACCACGCGCCTACGCTAACTTCTAGACTTAACGTAATGCATGGTCTCATCATCATCACTTAGTTCCTTTGCTTTACTCTTTCCTCTTTTCACACTTCTTTTGCAGAGCCCCAAACCAGGGTTGCCTCGGCGACTGAACCACAGTCCCGACATATTTCCTCTCGGCGACTAACCATCGCTTAGACTTAACGTTCTTTGAACTCAGGGAACAGCTACTGTCTAGCCTTCCAACTTAACTTGAACATAACGTGTTTCCTTAAGTATCGACCGACCGTGGATAACTTTCCACTAAACCAACCGTGGTTCGTGCCTCTAAACCGACTCGTGTTCTACGCAACGCTATCGCCCGAGTCATACTTCATATGATGGGCCTTGGGGTCGTGGGACTATTTATCTTGACAACCACAGAATGAGCGGGACAGCACGTAGAATAACTTAGGTCGACCGGCATAACTTTGCCTTACTCACTCAAGCCTACAACATAACCCAAGGGACGAGCAAAGGCTATGCCAAGCCTTGCGGGACAGGACCGTGCATGCTTTAGCAAGCATTTGTGCGGGCGACGCCTATGACTTAGGCTAACTCTCAGCTTTTGCACCGAAGACCAACTTTCCTTCTCCCAAGCCACGGGACGAAGGACCGAGTGTCATTTTCAAAGCACGCCGTGCGCCAACTCTAAGCCGACCGTGGGACGTTTTCCATGTTCTAACTCATTTTGACCCGTCGGGATTATTCCCTTAGCTATGTGGATGCGTAGCTTTTATTTATCAAGCCTAACTTGTGCAAGTTGAAAACACGATTTATTATGTGAAGGCAAAGATGAGGAGAGTTCACCGAAACTACCCCACCTGAGCGATGTCTCCGAGCAAGCCGTTGCAAGGCTAAGGCCGAACGCCGTTGGCGTTTCGATTCCTCCGATTGACTTTGCGGGACGGGGCACTACATCATACACCACTCAGAACAAGTCTCGTCCTCGAGACTTTCCTGAAGGTAAGTCATCCTACCATTTCTATGGCCAAGACTTAATCGTACACATTCGCCTACGCGTTCCTTCGATTCCGAGCCACGCTCGTACTATTATCAATCTTTCCTTTAACACGATCTCAAGATCTCGACACACTCCCATCTTTCAAGCCTTGCTTGAACTCGTCGTATCACTTGGCTGGATCGTGCACGCATTCCAAGCGTCCCCAAAATACATGCATTCAGCCAAGCCGCATGATAGAGAATTTGTCATTCTCACTCGAGTCGCATCGTGCACATACCCAAGCGTCCCTGAAATATATGCATGTCAGCCGAGTCTCGTGAGCAGGGTTTTCTATATTCGTGATCCACGCCATCTATCCATTCCAATCCTCAAGATCAATCCTTCCGATTGCTAACACTTGAAACAGGACGTCTCGCCTAACCGCTAGGCTATTTCCTTTCGAGGCTAAGTCAATGTCAGGATTTGAATCATAGTTCCCCAACAATAATGCCAACACTGACCCCAATCCTAGGGTCAAACCAGAGTTGATCATACGGGATCTTCTACCCAAGCTCGCGTCACTCAGATTTCTAAACATCGAGCACGATCACCTAATTCGCATTACGGCACGCGTTGCGTAAATTCGAATCCCTTCAATTCACCAATTCTAACCAATTCTTGTATTCGATCACGAGGTCGTCTTGCTCAACAATACGTTGCGCCCCAATCTCACGCGAGTCTGATAATACGCGGTAGTTCATGAATCACCATGCAACGCTCCCGCGGAATAATCATTCTCATCGGGGCGTAACGCTTGTTTGAGTTTAGACTCATTCATTCTCGATACGCGGATTGGACCTACTCAATCCTCAAGTTCAATCGACAAGCACACCAATTCAATCTCGAGTCTATCTTCGCGTCAAACCACAAGTCGAAGCACAAATTATCGCACCGTGCAAGTTCGACCACTCCCGCTGTATGAATCACCATACCAGCGCTCACGCAGAGTGATCACCCTAATCGGCGTGACGCATGTGCGAGGCTGGAGTAGCGCTCGCATAAGACAAGAACGTCAACGTTGTGGTTATCGACAAAGCAAATCCAAACATTCCAGTTTCCATCCAAGCCAAGTTCGATCGTCATTCGTTCAACTTAGAAAATCCTCGAGCCAAGTCTATCTTTTCCTCGACACATTTTAACATCCCGATTATAGCATCCATCGGAACAATGACATTTGCACGATCGTCATTTGCCGAGTCAGAGTACCTCCGAGTTATCGCATATCGATCTTTGATACGCCTCAATACCATCGACGATATGCGTAACCTGACGATCTTCCTTTGCAACCAATTTCGAGTCGTGCGTTGATGCTGTTGTCCGAGTTGGATATTCCACAATTTTCTCAATACTCAAGATCAAGTTCAGTCGCTTTTCCTCAAGCTCGTTTCAAGATCGTTATTCAAAACTCAAGTCACATTTCAGTTGCATCAATCCGATATCGCACGCGCGATCCTCTATGTTTCCTCGATCAAGACCATTCATTTTCATTCATCGTTCCGAATCGTTTTCTAACTCGCGTTGCTCATTCACAAGTTGTCCGATCGAGATGCTCGTTCGGAACATTCGAAGTCACGACCAACTAAGCGTGACGCGTTCTAAGGCTTTGCGCGATCGCATCGCCTCGCCGACATACTCGTAATTCTCAATATTCACTCGAACAATTTCCAAGACAAACCATACACCACTCGGATTCGAGCCACTCGACTAGTCGTCGACACTCATTCTTATTCTTCTCCGAACCTATCACATACACCACTCGGATTTAAGCCATACGATCTAGTCCTCAATCACATTCACGTCATTCACTAAGACATCCTTCAGATTCGTTTGACGAATCGCTAGCGTAGTCGCTCGCGTCGTATCGACGCACTAAGTCGTTCACACTATTTCCTCGAAATCCAAATCAATCTTCCGTGTACGCCTAAGCGTTAGTCCGATAGCGTTCCTATCGATAGACACTCTAAGTACATCTCCGTTCCCGACCGAACGATACTTAATATCGCTCGCGACTCGTTTGCACCAAAGGTCGAGGTGCGCGATGCGAAACACAACTTAGCCAAAAGGCCGTGTGCATAGCCATCCCATGCAGACTATATTCCGAGCTTGCATGCTCAATTGCTAGGGTCGACGTTGGACTAATTAGGCATGCACGTGACTTGCTAAGGTCAACATAGGACTATTCGAGCACACGTACGACTTTGCTAACATTAGCACATGTTTTCTATCGAGTCAAGTTTGCAACGTTCGGCACAAAGGCCCTATCGACGCATTTGGCAACGGCCTACCGATGCGTTAGATCGAACGCTTGTACGAGCTTTCGAAAATATTTAGACTTATTGTATGGACATGCCGAGGGACATCTGAGAGAGAGCGCACCACGATAACAACTTGCGGAAGCAACAGAGTTTTGCGGAAACATCGAAGTTAAAGAATTCAATCGACGGTCCAAGGACGTAAAGCCGTGCTCTGATACCATTATATCACGCCCCGCTCCCGTAGGAGCGATCGTCCTCGCTAAGGCGTGATGCCGCACGAGCCTAGATTTCGCTCGTGCAAGGCAATTCCATAACGGCCGATTACATCGGCGGCGACGGGGTCGTCGCACAGAAGTCCAAAGCAGAAACATTGAATACATTGCAGCGGAATTTAAAGAAGAACACATGAACACAAGTCATTCAAAAGAATCTCTTTATTGATATTGAATACAAGATTTCATTTGTGGGCGCAAGGCCAAATTACAATGTCTCTCGTGCTCACTTTTCTCTCATTTACAAGTCACTCTGCTCTCTCTCATTCTCTCAATTACAATGCTTGAGTCAGCGGAAGCTTCGGAAGGCGATGTCCATACATTATGTCCTGTATAAGTCTTCAGATCACGCGGCCGCACGCTTCGACTCGCCAAGGAACTCCGTGCCTCAACGCATCCAAGCGAGCTCCGCACCACGAGCTTCTACCTGTGCCTGCACATGAAATACTGTGTGGGTGTCAGTACCACTGTACTGGTGGAGTGAGCTCCTCGCCCACCCATACAAAACCAACACGTTTCATTTACTTTGTGCAACATAAACCCTTTTTCGATTGTCTTTCTATTCTTGCCTTAGGATCAGTTTTAGGACCGGCGCCTTAGCGCAACTTGTGTATCGGAACCATCCCGTGCTTGCAATGTCAACGTTAACTCAATCTTTGCCTCTAGACCCCCTTCTTGTGCCAACAACGTAACCTATTAAGTCGTGTTTGCCTTACGGCCAAAATCAAGGACGCAACTACATGATAGACTTCATTTCCGTGTGACCGTGCTATCGTACTGATAACATCCTTATCCTCAAGTCTCGAAACCTTGTCGTTTTCTTACAATGTCAACATATCGACTCAGACTTGTCTTGTGACAACGCGGCCGTGCCTCGTATTTTGAGGTCGAGCCCAACAACTCAACGTAACTTCACACAACTTGCCCTACGGCCCTTTTTGACTTAACTCGCAATAGCTCAAGCCTAACTCATGCAACTCTATGCCATCAACTTAACACTCGACGCCACATCTAGTGCCGAAGCACGCCGCCTTCTCGCTGTAGCCAAATCTTAGGCCCAGACATTGTGTTCACTAACTTCATACACTTTTAACTCAACTCAATCCAAAGGCACGCACGCGGATTGCCGCCCGTGCCGACACATCTATATGAAAGGTCACTGGCATTGACTAGCCATAGTGGACATAGCCTGGCATTCGGGACCCTTGCACCGCCGGTTGCGATCCTCGATGCAAGTCCCCGACCTACCGGTTGCTTCATACCCAGCTCGGCTATAATCTGTTCTTCCTAGGCCGAGTCGGTGCCCATGGCCCAGGGCTGCCGCTCGAAGAACCATCGCCCTTGTCGACAAGTTGTCCATGACCACGCGCCTACGCTAACTTCTAGACTTAACGTAATGCATGGTCTCATCATCATCACTTAGTTCCTTTGCTTTACTCTTTCCTCTTTTCACACTTCTTTTGCAGAGCCCCAAACCAGGGTTGCCTCGGCGACTGAACCACAGTCCCGACATATTTTCTCTCGGCGACTAACCATCGCTTAGACTTAACGTTCTTTGAACTCAGGGAACAGCTACTGCCTAGCCTTCCAACTTAACTTGAACATAACGTGTTTCCTTAAGTATCGACCGACCGTGGATAACTTTCCACTGAACCAACCGTGGTTCGTGCCTCTAAACCGACTCGTGTTCTACGCAACGCTATCGCCCGAGTCATACTTCATATGATGGGCCTTGGGGTCGTGGGACTATTTATCTTGACAACCGCAGAATGAGCGGGACAGCACGTAGAATAACTTAAGTCGACCGGCATAACTTTGCCTTACTCAAGCCTACAACATAACCCAAGGGACGAGCAAAGGCTATGCCAAGCCTTGCGGGACAGGACCGTGCATGCTTTAGCAAGCATTTGTGCGGGCGACGCCTATGACTTAGGCTAACTCTCAGCTTTTGCACCGAAGACCAACTTTCCTTCTCCCAAGCCACGGGACGAAGGACCGAGTGTCATTTTCAAAGCACGCCGTGCACCAACTCTAAGCCGACCGTGGGACGTTTTCCATGTTCTAACTCATTTTGACCCGTCGGAATTATTTCCTTAGCTATGTGGATGCGTAGCTTTTATTTATCAAGCCTAACTTGTGCAAGTTGAAAACACGATTTATTATGTGAAGGCAAAGATGAGGAGAGTTCACCGAAACTACCCCACCTGAGCGATGTCTCCGAGCAAGCCGTTGCAAGGCTAAGGCCGAACGCCGTTGGCGTTTCGATTCCTCCGATTGACTTTGCGGGACGGGGCACTACAGGGTGGGGGGGGGGCGTCTGCTGGAGAGGGGGGGGGGCGGGGTGCTGGTCGGGAGGGGGGGGGTTCTGGTCGGGGGGGGGGGGGGGTCGGGGGGGTTGGGTTCTGGTCGGGGGGGCGTTCTGGTCGGGGGGTCGGGGGGGGTTCTGGTCGGGGGGGGGGGGGGTCGGGGGGGTTCTGCAGTCGGGGGGGAGGTTCCGCAGGAGGTGGTGGGCGGGAGGATGCTGGAGTCGTTGGGGGGTTGGGGGGGGGGGGGGGGGGGTCGGCGAGGGAGAGGGGGGGGGTACGGCGGGGGGGGGGGGGGGGGGGTCGGCTAGGAAGGGAAAAAAAAAAAAAAAATATATATATATATATATATATATATATATATATATATATATATATATATATATATATATATTTGTGTGGAGAGAGAGAGAGAGGATTATGGCTCTGATACCATGTAGAAAATCATGGTTAGATAATTTTATTGATGGACTACTTCACTACTTATAGGGAGTCTAGCTCCTCTACATATAACATATTCCAATGTGGGACTAAAAGTCCCTTATTGATTCTCAACAGTTGTACGATGCAAACTCAAGGATGTTAAAGCACTCTTCATTTATAGTTCCATCTGCACATCCTCCATGTACACTATCATAATCACTAGCCTCTTTTCCAATACGACCAATTAAATCTCTTCCTATGCAACATTTTAGAAATGTTGAAGAAAGAACTAACTCACTAAGAAATGCATTACACTAAAGAATCAAATATGGGTGCAAGACCTGGAAAAATCAGCATAAAAAATGAACAAATTGTGTAGTTGGAAAGAAAAGGGACAAAAGCCCAAACGAGATGCAAGACTAAGCCAATACAATACAAGAGAAAAAACAGATTGCCAGCTCATATGTCACATTGTAAATGGATAAAACCACCTCACGAAAATTGAGAATATTGTTGATGAAAATTTATGCAGTTTTTACATCAAATGAGGTTGATGCAAGTTGGCAAGAAGTTTCAGGTTAGCATTCCAGAGGAAAGAACACAAGTCATAACATATGCCAAATTTGGGTACTATGACTAAAGTTCGATGAACAAAATGGTGGGCACCCTCATCAAAAGAGTTTGGTTCAAATCCCAATTGTGGGCAATCCAAAAGCAAAATGTTTGCTTTAATCAGCCTACATTATGAACTCATACAGTTCAGATGTGTGTTCATCTTCCCTTGGTATATAGCTTAAGTTAGAAGGACTCAGCTTGTTCCTTCACCTTCTCTCCTGTACACAGCTTCTAAGCATTCTTTAGGAGTTAAAAGCTCTTTGGCGTTTCTCTCAAACAATGTTTCATACTTCTGCACAGAGTAAACGTCCATGAGCCAGGAAAAAACTTACATGGTACAGGTGGATGACAGCAAACCACCAAGATTAGCCCGAATGTTAACTCAACAGTTCAAAAATTACAGCCAGCATTTATAAATTTATAAATTAGCTAAACTTTGATGTGAGGATACAAATGGTTGAGTTGAATCAGCTGGTCACTCTTGAGTTTTGTGCAATATCCACTCATTTTGCAGTAAAACTTGATACATAGTGATGATTAATAGTCAGATGACGGATTTAACAGCTTGTTCATTGAACAAGTTTCTGTTGCGGAATCTGCAGGAGCATCAACTCTAATTCCCTAAGCAAATATACTCAAGTTTGACCCTATACGGATATACATAAGGGAACATACCAATCTCTTCCCAATTGATGACTGTTCACTGATGTCCAAAATCTGCATACCTTTCTGTTTCCTCATACCCTTTCCAGCTCTTCGTATATTCTTTAAAGTTTAATGTGCAATGCCAGTTTTATTTGAATATGCAGCAATCATTTAACAACAGCATGAATAATTAAGAACATGCCCAAGTTCAAATTTTACCCATGCACATGAAGTGTGGAGGCTATTCCCCAATAGCTCAATGCCGAAACTGTAGTTTTGAGGACCTATTTTATCTCCCTAAAGTTTCAGTATGGAGCAAAACCCAAATATGAAGCATAAAGCACAAGGAAAATGCAGCGCAAGGAGAAACACTAGCTGGTAGTTGGAAGCACCAGCCTGAATGCTTGACCGAGACCGATCTGCTATTCAGATGAACAGATTTCATGTTTATTGTGGGGGTTTTCTTGTTTTATAACACGGACACACACATAAGATGAGAAGATCTATATAGGAGCATCAATAGAGGTTATTGTTTAACGATGTGAGCCTCTTGTAAAAAGGAAATACAACTTGCAGCTTAGGCTTTGTTAAGAGTACAAAAGAAGACTGATGGTGAGAGACCTCTTGTAATATTTTCTCTCAGTAAGGTATACTAAGGAAGAATTTCTTACTCTCAATGTTAAGTTGGCAGATGTAGCCTAACCCGTAAAGCCTTTTTCTTCTCCTCGTTTGTGGTGTTTTTCTTCTGGTATGTGGTATCCTCGCCAGGTTCTGATCAAGGTTGATTTTCATCTGGGTATTCCATTAGAGCTTTTGGATCTCAATATTTGGTTTCAGAGCATGGGAACAACCAAGTCAAGATGCCAAAGGTATCGAACACCAATACCAAGTTTGATCTGGAGAACTTTGATGCCAACGGAAACTTAAGCATATAGCAAAAGAGGGTCAAGGGCTTCAAGGCCGTTCTTGTTCAAGAAGGCTTTCAGTAGAGAATGCATGCAAGAGGGAAAAAAAAAAACACGATAACATAAGCAACAAGGATCTGAGTTAGATCCATTTATCCAAAGGCTGCAAGTTCAATCCAACAAGGCCTTGCATAGGCTGTCATGCACATCATTATGAATGAAGAGACTACTGGTTTATTATGGTCCAAGTTGGAGAATGTTTATACGACAAAAGCCTGCCAAAGAACGTTACCTTAATATTCAATTGTCTGGACTACCTGAAGGTAGGTTAGCCGGAGCTAGAGGCACGAGGCAAAGTCATACATGTAAGGTTAATAAAGGTAGATTTTCTCAAAAGGTAACTTTAGAAGATATCATCCCACTTGCCAACATTACTTTGTAGATATCTACGAGGAATAGTCAAGGACTAGACGCACAAAAGAGGGCAAGATAAGTAACAAAGTTTTTCCTTCACAATTGGTGCGACATTGTATTAATTCAAGAATATTATCAGTCATATGGGAATGGAAGGAACTCTGAAGTGCTCTTTCATAAGCTTGCAGCACAGCCCTTCATAATATCCCAAAACCCATTACAAGCAAGTTCTCAAGAAGATTTGAAGCCAGTATTAAACGAGTAATGAATATAAACATGACTTTGAAATGATAAAAGACTTGGAGGGCTGCATCTTTTGGACAGAAACATAGTTTTAGCATGGCAGAATATAAGTTATTTACTTAAGTAAAAAGGTTAACCCATTCTCAAAAGGGCTTTGCTATGCCTACAACAAAGTGTTTACAATCCCCTTACAACTGCCATGTGTCGGACTTCGATTGGAGGAGGGGGGGGGGAAGTGGTGGGGTCGGGTGGAGCCCATTGTAGCAGGGGGGTGAGAGGGGAGGTGGGACCCGGTGGGACCCATGTGTAAGGGGTGGGAGAGAGAGGTTGTACGATGGTTGTAAAATTTTGGTTGTAGACTTAGCATTATTGTTCTCAAAAATGTAGAAGTAGAATTGCTACATCAATCAAACAGAAGTATGGCAGACATACTTTTTCCATATACTAATCAACCAGCGAGACTTAAAAATTACATCAACACATTGACATTGCCATAGTGCCTCAACAGGGAATGCTATGGGCCCAACCAGCTATATATTCTGCAGCTATAGCCTATAGAAAAGAGGGCTAGTAGATATGCCACTATAGAGGCTGCTACAGAAGCTCTGTAGCCTGCTATTGGAAACTGTTACTTTTGTATGCATGGAAACTGCAAAAATTGGAAACTTCTCGGACCGGGCAGATTGGTTGGGTTTGAAAGTAACCTAAATTAGTCCGGTTTGTTACGGATTCAACCCAACATTGTGGACTGCTTTAAGAAAATGCATTCAACTTCTTCTTCTTCTTTTTTACTTAAAGAACTAAATAATTATGGATACATAAATGATAAATCCGAGCAAAACCCTCTTCGCTTCCTCTCTTGGTCGCGGACCGGCCGGTCTTCTGGTGAGTCTTGTAAATCCAATCAGAACTTGGACTGTTGATCAGTTTGTCATTCTTGGGTTTTATGCTAGTGTAGTTAGTGTTAGCTAGGATTTTATGTGAGAAACTCTGGGAGTGAAGCTCATTCAACTAAACAACTACGTTGGCTTTAGATAGCCTTACAAAGTAACAGAATCAGAAAGAAATGCATCCCACGTCCTAGAAACGTGGTATATGGCTAAGGAGGGGAGGAATCAAAAATCCTACGGAACTCGTTAGTTCTTAATATTTCAAACTAAACCATGAAAAGCCGTTGGATTACATTGTTGTCAACTATGCACGAACACTACTGGCAGACGAAGGCAACATGAACTCTTCTTTTAGCCATAATTAAAGCATGGACATAATTAAAGTTATCAGAAACTGTCTGTGCTTTTCAGTATCACCGCATATTTGGTCTGAGTTCAATTCTACTGCAGAGTGAATGCCCGAAATCTCCTCTCAGGAGTAGCATTCCTGTCATTTTTGCACTAAAACTAGTAGATGAACACGATATAAAATTTTCTTTTAGCCAGTCAAATAGCTGACGAAGAACTACACAATTCTTCTGGAAGTTTTCAGAAACTGATCAATAATCCAATAGTCTTGTGCTTTTTCAGTATCACCATATATTTGGTCTGAGTTCAATTATACTGCAGAAGAAGAAGAAGGAGTGGAACATGGTGGCCGATGTAGTAGACTGCCTTCTCAATGGCGGAATCAAGAAATTCACTGCAGCTACTGGAGGGCCTCAAAGAGACTCATCCCATTCATAGTCTCTGTCTAATCAAGACCATACATCTCCTGCGAAGCCTTGATTGCAATTAGGCGATGGCAATGAGTCAGGTGCCGTTGCATCGAGTTTTGTGGCTCTCTAGCTGTGGAAGTCTGATGGAGATTGTATCTCCTACTGCAGAAGACCACATCCTAGATTGCCCTTTCCTGTTCAAGTTAAAGATACGAATAGCTTGTCATCCAATTGAACAACGTCACACTGAAATTAAGGCCATGGTATAGGTATTTTTGCACTTCTACTCAATCTTGATAACGAAAGGAAGGTATGTGTTCTGAAGTGGGAAGTGTTGGTTTGTGTTTGCAGGGATTGATATGTGAGACATCTAAGGAATTTCACGCGAGTCTTGTGTTCTCTGGTCAGCTAGCAGCCCTTGAGGATTCACTTGGTCCTGTCTAGATGAAGTGATCCTGATTGAGAACTGCTACCAGCAATTTCCAGCTCTAAGAAAATTGGAAAAGCCGACCGATGATGTCAAAGGATTGAAGCTTATACTGCTACATTATTCTCACAATGGGAAAACCAACTTGGTGAAGTAAAACTGAATGGTTGTGTGTGTGTTCACTGCTGCAATTTGCTAGGGAACATGACTTGTTCCTGTTGGTAAACTCAAGCAACTGGAAGACATGCCAATTTTATTTTCTTTCAAAGTTTGTGCAGACAGATGTAAACCTTTCGCTGAGAATTTTACTTGAATTGCCTTTACATGAGTTGTTCCTGTTGGTAAACTGGAAGACGATGTCATTTTATTTTCACGCAAAATTAGTGCGTACAGATGTAAACTTTCGCTGAGAATTTTACTTAAATTGTTGTATACATGAGTTCATCTGCAGACGAAAGGTACTTCAAACGAGCAATTTATAAAATCGGGTGCCAAAATCGAGCAGTGGAAAGTAAGGTGTCAAAAATGTCGAAACGCTATAGTTGGGGTGTCATTAGGATAATTTAGCCACAGTTTTTTCTCCAAAGGTTCATGTCAGTCTAGTCTCTAACTGTACTACTTTGTTGGTCGTCTGATTAGTACGTTTTCTGTTGATGTCCTTTAATCTTTATTTAGGGAACTTTCAATGATATGATATCTTGCAAATTTTAGGATCTTAATTGCTAGTTGAAGGGAAGGATTACCAACTTTGAACCCAAGTGCTGTGTGGGACCTTTTGTTCCCAGAAGTAATTTGTAACATCTGAATCTGGGAAATGTCACCGACTGTAATCGAAATTGTCAGAGAGCTATTTGCTGACTTTCCTATTTACGTGAAGATACTTGCTGACATTATGTCTATCAGTCAGTTGCAACAAAAGGTCCCACACACCTTGACTGGGAAAAGGAAGCATTACTAACCACATTTCATGAGCAAGAAGTGGAACAAATAGTAGTGCCAACCTTTTCTGTTGAGTGGCTGCCATCTTCCTTAGAACTCCCATTCCAGTGTGTTTCTTACTTCTGTAGATTTCTCTATAGTACCTCTGTCTAGAATTTTCATATCCCAGGTCATCATATATGATAACAAGCAATATTGTTCTTTGATCATTACCACTCAAAGTATGAGTTACCAGCATTGGTGTTACAGAAATCGATATATCAGGATCCAAACTAAAAACTTCAGTGTTAAAAACCTCAGTTCTGTCTGGGAAGGACACACTCTTTTATCAACAAGAATCGATGTGAATCTTAGATAATAACTATGGTTCTTCAAATGAGAGCAAATACTGAATCGGTTCTATCTTCTATAAACAGCAATTGAAGAACATCTCTAGTTACCAACATACTATCTAGTTACGAAACCTGCAGTCCTAGCACTGTCTAGAGAACTTGCTGTCCAACTTTCGCATAAGGGTGGAGCTGGTTTTCTTGGTTCCAAAAACCATTACTTGGCAGACACTATCCATGTCTAGCCTTTGTCGCTAGCATCACCGAACAATTAGCCTTTGTCGATCTTCCAAATTTCTAAACAGTAAACATGTTCATCTATGATTCCTTCAAATGTACTTGTACTACTAAAATAATGGCAAGTTAGAAAAAGTATGAACAAGTATTAGCAGTTCAATCACTGTACTTCAACTTTATATCCACAGATGGTATAAGCACTCATTCTGGTGTCGAACGAAGAACATGTAGATAACCATAGATTCTGGCTTGGTCGGATTCGAAACGGATTATAGGACAACTGCACACAGTATTATATGTCCATCTGAACTATCATAGAGATCTGGACATTGTTTTAACTCTCCAATGCAGTGACAGTTCAAACTTCAAACCCACCCAGCAAATTAAACATGGTCTGAGGACATCCCAGTTTGATTATCCAAGTGCAGACATCAGTACATATATTAATATTTGTTTATCAATCACTTGAAGCATCTGATTATTCTACCTCCCTAAGTTAGGATGACACTCTTCTAACTAATTCCAGCTATGCAGTCAACTCTTACAAAGCACATGAACATCCCTAGATCAATGCATTGACACCTCATAATAGGTTTCATTCATTAACATAACAATTTTCTGTACTGATGTTATAAATAATGAAGGCAATCAGCAAAAGAAAAGTCTACAGAAATCAAGAAGGAAATGGAGATTCATGGTTTGTGAATGAACAAAAAGGAGTCTAAATATGGCAACATGATGAACGCATTTATTTGGCATTAACAGGCATAGGCATACATGAAAATACCTACAACAGAATATAGAAGAGTTGACATAAATGGTTCCTGCTAAGAAATGGAATGCAAAGAGTCAGTGAAATTGAGACCTTGAGCACTTACTGCAGAACTTGTTGCCCTTTATTCATATTTTACATTGTACATCCGGAGCAATTAGAATTAGGCATTCTCTCCATTCTTTTGAACCATGTCGCCGGACCCAGAAGGAAGAAAGGAGAAGGAGAACCCGGCTGCATCATCTGGTCTCACAAAGTCATCAAGCACCTCGAAATTGCATGCGTCGAAGTTCATGGGAGAGAAGTAACCATGCATGTCATCAACACATTTGGTGTCCAGAACATCAGTGTCATCCATAGAGTTTCCAATTAAGCTACTGTTGTAGCCTATACTGCCCATCCCAACCAGCTCCTCCCTGCTCCGTGTTTGATCTGACGTCCCTGAAGCTTTGTTATCATCAACAGAAAGGGCGGGAGTGTGTCCCTGGAACAAAGTCACGTGCCCGAACAACTTGTCCTTCCTCAAGAATGTCGTTCCGCAAGAACACAGCCACTTGTCACGACCGCAGTGCTTCTCGTGGGTCTTGAGGTCGGCAAGCACAGAGAACTTCTTGCTGTTGCACCGACTGCACGAGTAGCTCTTGTCGCAGTGGCTCCTCTTGTAATGGTTCTTCATGCAGAGAATCGTCTTCAGCGGTTGGAACTTCTTGTGCTCCTTGTTCCTCTTGCAACCGACAAAGGGGCACGAGTACCTCTTCATCGGCACGGGCTCCACTCCCAGATCCTTGGTTGGCATGGCCAGGGCAGCCGGGGTCTTGTACTCGTCTCCGTGGCCTCTCATGTGCATCCTTCGGTTCGCGTCTCTCTTGAACCCCTTCCCGCAGATTGTGCAGAAGTGAGTATGAGGTGCCAAAATCTCTTCCTTCTCCAACTGCAACACTTCGTACGAGCCGGGGGGGAGGTTTTCTCCATCCACACCATCCTCACTATCCTTCACATCATGGTCTTGATTCTCTTGAAAAAGGGTAGGCTCAATCGTTTCTCCTCCGCAGTCGCTGAGACTCTTAATCAGCTCATCATATTCCGAACCCTTGGCTTCCATCGAAGAGTTGCCCTCAAATCTTCGAGGAACAGCAGCAGCGTCCAAGCCCGAACTAACGGCGGAACTGATGACACTTCCCAACTGCTGCCCAGCAGAAGGATTAGCCGACAGGAGCGGGTTCTTGACAGACGGGAGGAGGCTGTCCGCAGTCGAGATCAGCTGAATTATGATGCGCGTCAGGTCGGCCGTCACAAGCTGCTTCTGGGCAGCCAGCTCGTCGGGGAGGGCCGAGAGCTGACCCTCGCGGGTGATGATCGACTGGACGATCTCCTGGACTTGGCGGATCTTTTGCTCCAGGAAGGAGAGGTTGGTGAGCATGGCTCTAGGATCCCAGTCAACGGGTTGACCTAGGGAAGCAGCTACCAACTGGTTTGCCCCTTTGACTTCAGGATCAGAAATGAAGTTTCCGAAAGACTGGTTGTCCAAATTTGGTGTAAATTCAGCGAACGGCCGATCGGTTTGCAAATCGTAGCATAGGTTTCTAGAGTTAAATAGGGAGAAAGGGCCAGTCGAGGAAGAAGAGCTCGCCGAAGCATCAAAAGATGGCATCAGCTTAGGATCCATTCCAAGCCCTCTTTGATTTGCAATCATTCCAGTTAATTCAAAGGTCAAATCTTTGATCCAACTGAGAAAAGTTCTAGATGAAATGATTGGTAGAACAATTGAAGGAACAACATTTCAATTGAATCATGGCCTCTAGCAGTAGCAAACTACGTAAAGATTGAATTTTTCATCATGCCCAGATGGAAAAAAAATAAAAATTGAAAAATATTAGAAGAGGCCAAAAGACTCGATCTTTGATTTCTAACAGTAGAAGACTATATAAAGATCAAATTTTTAAGCATGCCCAGATGAAAAAAACTTGTAAAAATACATGAAAAATACTAGGAGGTGCCCAAAGATTCCATCTTTCGACATACCAACATCAGAAAAGCGGTAAAGATTCGACTTTTCTCACTTTTTATCTCAGCTCCGTCATCAGAATGTAAAGGGAAAGAGGAAGAGATTTTCATTTCACTACAGAGAGGGAGAAGCATCGGGTCTTCCTCTGTGTGTTGGGTTCCCAGGTGATAGAGAGAGAGAGAGAGAGAGTCAATGAATTGAGCCAAAACGAAAGCTCCACTAGTCTTCGATGGGCACTCCCACGTCTCAAAAAACGAGCTCTCTCCACCTCCCTTCCTCTTTCCTTTGACCTTTCTTTTCTTTTCATTTATTATAGATTAAGTAGAGAAGAAGAAGAAAAAGAAAAAAAGGTTGGTAAAAAAAAGAGTAAGAAAACATTTGTGGAGTAATCCTAGGAATAATAACTGATAGTGATAAGTATTTTTCAAATCGGCTGTCAATTTTGCAACAGATGCATGAATCTATATCTTCTGTTAGGGGCTACCTCGGCCAATGACCTTCTGTCCCGGAATACTGGGGATTTCATGTAGGGACCGATGGGCCCGAGGACCATGGGTGTCCGAAAAATCTGTCCTGCTCGATGGACCAAAGCTTGATACGGTTCGGGCGATAAGGAAGTCTGATCCGCCATATTAGTATAGGACAGGTTTGGACTGAGCATCCATCCCCTCCAGCCGGACCTCAAACGATAGAAGCCCGTCTGTGCCTGACAAGAAAAGTTCGTTTAAGTTCGGCCCGAAAAGTTGGACTTTATCTTCTTGGAGTCGATTTTCTCTGGATTTTGGAATATTTGGTTCAATTGACTAGTTGGAATACAAAGAACCATTTTGATTTAATCATTGACAGGCTAGCATCATTAAATTAATACAAAGAATCATGTCTTTGAAAGAGAGGACTTGAGTCTCTCTCTCTCTCTCTCTCTCTCTCTCTCTTTGGAAGAACAAACTAGTTCAGACTAGTTGAAATACAGAGAGCCTCTTTGATTTAACAGCTGCTGGCTTCATTAAAAAAAGAACTTCTTTTCACGAGTGTAAGCAGTATTATCAAGCTTATAAATCATGTTCACTAATCTGTAAATGCTCGTTTGGCCTCATGCACTTTAGATTAAATGAAATGAAATGAAATCAAATGAACTGAATTGAACGAATGTAGAGTTTCTACAACTGCAGTGTGAATTGTGGAGAAAGTCAAATTCTCAGTGCATTGATACAGTAGTGACTACGGAGCTCTGGCAAGGCGCAAAGTAGAAGAAATTGAAGGATTTATGTTGCTAAAGCTTCAAGCAACTCAAGGAAACTGGTTGAAGGTCTGTTACTTTGTACTATTGTGCATGCAATTTTAAGAATATTGTGTTGAAACACTTTTCCAAAGACAAGCTAAACTATTGGGTCCAATAAGGTCCATTTGAACTGTTTTATATAGCTAGTCCGATCCGACCCGACTTAGCACGAAAAATCCGACCATTGTTGACAGAATTATGCTTCATAGATAATAATTAAGTCCGATCCGGTCCGATCTGAAATTTCTCTTGGACCAAAAAAGACTAACCCATGCCTAGCCCAAGCTTGTAGTTTATGGGCCTGGAAGATACAGTCCGGTCCAAATCGATCGCTAACTTCATGTCAATAACTTTGTATTTTGACCTTGTACCAACACCCAATTGTAGATTATACTATAGTTTCATATTATCATTTCCACGTGTATTGTATCGACAGGGCTATTACACTGATTGCATGATTTCCTATATTATAGCTATTGTATTATTTGATTTTCGATCATCGTATTGACACGTATAGTTACAACATTGTATCGATTTTGTAGTACCTGTAGAAGTATAAAAAATGCTAAGATTTAAACTCACTTTTAAGTATAAGAGAATGTCACCCAGAAGAATATAAATTGGCTTTCATCTAACATTTTCGCGCAAATGGCTTTTGTGCGAAAATTTGTGCAGCTACCCATGCGAAGGAGCTTGTCAGTCACAGAGCTCATGGTTGTCCACGCTGGGACGTTCTACACTACAATGCTTCACACAAAGGAAATACTCCACGTAAAGGCTGATGTGCCCCACGCAAGAACAATTATGCTCCACGTGATGGCGTTGCTCATTCCCTAATAATGACATGAAATTAATTAAATCTGACGTTTCGAATTCTGAAGAATGCATTGCTTTTAGTGGGATACGTTTTGAATTTCGAAGCATCAACTATGATTATGCCGCCGTAATCATAGGGATTAATAGTATTCCTCATAAGTGATGACATGTAACACGAAGACGATGATCTACATGTGTGTTTAGGATTGGAATTTATGACTAGTCATGTCAATAATTTTCATGCTGAGCCATTTTGCGCGAAAATGAATGAAGCAGTGCAGACTTACTCGTTTTTGCGCAAATTTCATAAAATAGTAGTTAAGTGTTAATTGGCTATGAATACCTCATTTTTGCGTTGTCAAGGCATTGAAAGCTTCGATTCTTGAGCATTTGAACCGTCTTGTTGTTGCATTTTGCCCTCTCTAGTATTTATGAGCCAGAAGTTGTAAGTTTTTTCTGTCTTTATCTCGGATAGTCAACAGAGCGAAGTGGTCATGTATCAAGCTTCTACCCTTGCAGTCTCCAGATCTCAATCTTTACCTGTATTTAGAATTTTCTTGTAATTACAAGTTGTAATAGAAGTTATTTGTAATCAGCAAGTAATAACATTATTTGTTAAAAAAAATTGTACTTTTTTCTTAACAAAAACACTATCGATCCAACTTTGTTTTGTATTACATTGATCTAGTATATATCGTGTTGTTACTGGATAACACATATCTAGTATCATATTGTTACCGTTCGTATCGTTTCAGTATCGTGTCATATTGCACCACACCATGTTGTTTCCTGATTAACAAATAGTGTCGTGGACTATAGGTTTTGGTTGTTATTTTTATTGTTGATTGTGATTGTGATTGTGATTGTGATTGTGATTGATAGAGTACTGCATGCATTCGTCACATGGGGAGGAGAGAATTCTGAATTTTATGCAATTAACCTCGTTGATTAGGATCCATAACCTCCATGTCATGTTGCCCATGATCCTTTTATTGTCATTGTGTCTGTTATTGAGACATTGACTTACATTGATTCCTATGTTCCCTTTTGTCCGAGAATTTTGGACTTCATAACTACAATTTCGCATCTTTGACTTTAATTACATCCGGAGGGAAAGAAACATTTACATTGGTTTACCATAACCTCAATAAGCATCATTTCCTTCGATAAGTATGGAGTTCTTGATGATTACTTCTGCCCCAAAATTAACCTTACTAATTATGTGGACTTTGTGGTTTTAAATCACATGCATCGATCCATACTGTAATATTTGAGATGCCACTTATGTGTTATCTGAACCAAAAGACAAATGTTAACTATACAATTACTAGAAAGAAATATGCTTTTGGCAGTCCTCAAAGAATAGGATTGTCAAAATTTTAATAGTACTAAAATATCAAGGACTGCAAAAAAAAATTGTCAGTCCTGAATATGCACTTGACTATCAAAAAATGTGGTATTCCATAGTAATTTTTGTAGTACCCTTAACATTTCTCCAAAAAAAGTATGTATTGTTATCCAATTGCATACAAGATTTTCGTCCATTTTCCTTGTAGTACTAAATTTTCATCCTCGTCAACCAAACCCTATATATGTGGATTTTATGGTTGTACTCACATTAATTCCTAACCATACATAAATTAACATGTAGGATGCCATTATTATGACAAAATGTGATCAACATGGCTCCATATATGTTCGTTGCAAAATGCTTTGTGTACCTCCAAAATTCCATCCCTCCAAGTCCCTCCGCAACATGGCCCTCTTCTATTGGCTCGTGTCTTTCCCCAACCACCCCCCCCCCCCCCCCCCCCCTCCCAATTTGCTTGGATCAATAAGGGAGTGCCATGTGGCAGAGGGACATGGAGGAATGGAGTTTTTGGATGTACATATAGTATTACTCAGGGCCGGCCCTGGCCCAGGGCGGCCAGGGAGACCGCCCAGGACCCCATGAAATTTGGGGGCCCAAAAAAATTAATTTAACTGTATATATATATTAGTAATCTTATATTGAAAATAGAACTAATATATAATATGATCCTCCTTTATCACAAAACATTTGTGGTGTAGTGGTAGTTTGTTATACTTGTACACAAGAGATCCTAGGTTGTAGCCTTGGCTGTATTATTTTTTAGTTCCATTTTTTTATATTTATATATGGGCCCCATTTTAAAAATTTGCCTAGGGCCCCCATTAACTCAGGGCCGGCCCTGGTATTACTCATGTTCGTCGTGATGTATGGGATTGCTATTGTATGATAGTTTTTTTGTGTAATTTGGACCAAATTAAGAAATGCTTGCATATCTCAACATTATTCCCATGTATATCCTCCATTCCAGGCCTCAAACAAATAATAGTAAGATACTAAGAAATGCTTGCGTTTCTCAACATGATTCTCATGTATATTCTCGTTTTGAAAACATCTTTATAATAGTAAAGATATTTATATAAAATTTTAATCAATATCAATGTTTTTGCATTACAAATATCTAAGAAATACTTACATATATAATTAAATTATTATTTACTTCTACCGAGTTCAATACGTTTACGGTGTTAAAATTAAATCTCTACCACAAATTTTCCATGGAAAATATTTCTACCACAAATTTTCCACCAATTGTAGTGTTTGATAGCTTATATTTTCCATGAAATTATTTTCCAAAAAACTATCATTTTCCATATTTTCTTCTAAAATGGTGGAAAATAAAACTTGTCTAACCCATAGGAAAATATCATTTTCCATGGAAAATAACTATTTTCCGTGGAAAATAATGACAATCAAACAACCAAATTAAGTTTTCCATGGAAAATTTTAAAATTCCATGGAATTTTTTTCCTAGGAAATAATTCCATAGAATTAATTTCTTTTCTACGTATTTTCTACCTTGCAATCAAACACACCCTAAATATTAATATAGTTGGCTTTACCTCCTATATGTTGAACAATATTTTTGATATATATTGTTGTTATTATCTGATTATTTACTTATATTTAATTAATTAGTTTGAATACTACTCAAATTTAATATATATATATATATATATATATATATATATATATATATATATATATATATATATATATATATATATATATATATATATATATATTACATAAGTGTAAAAAAAAAAAAAAAAAATCCCTCAACGATATATCAGTGATATCTAATGCCTACGTAGATAAGCAACTATATACTTGACAATTCACTCATAAACCAATTTTTTGTTTATATATTCTGAATCAATCACTTCAGATTTAGTCTTTGTTATTGAGAACTCCCACATTTGGTACTGCAAATTTCTGTAACAAGATTCCCTTCTGCAGTATAAGTTATAACCTAGTTCTTTGATAAAATTAAAGTTCTGCATCAAGAATGAAACTCTACTTTCCAGCAAGCAATGGACAGACTACTTATAATTTATTAACAAAGAAAAGGCTATCTATCATTTTTGCAGGCCCGTACCAATAAAGAGGCTCAAAACCTAATTAGTATCACTTATCCAAAGCTAGGGGCATCCCGCAGATTGCAGACTAGCCAAAAAAATACTATAAAGGACACTGCTATTTTGACTGCAGTTTTTGTGACTGCACCTGTCCGCCGTCACTTGACAGCCTTCCATTGGTACGTTAATGTCACGTGGGCCTGCTGTCACGTCCGCAGTCATAGGCCTCCGGCAAAATATCATTTCTATACTATAAAACCTAATTAAGCAAGGGGGAGGAGATGAATCATGCGTATGGAGTTAAGTACGTAGGTTGAGTGAGATGGATAGTTAACTAAGCTAGCCTAGCTCTAGAAGCTTGTGTTACACTACTATATCAGAGCTCCCAAAAGTGTTCGTTGTCAACTAAGAAAGCAAGCCAATAGGCATTGGATACGTGGCATTGGAGATTGGTGAGAGGAGAGCCTAGGATGCTACTGTAGCATCCATCCAATCCCCACAAACCGACCCGAGCCCCCACCACCAAACTTAAGCATGCACCAATATCCTTTTGGTGTTCTACTAAAGGCAAGCTAGCTAACCAGTTTTAATCTAAACAAACCAAAAGATGGTTCGCAAGTCATAGTCCGGTGATGATGACGCACCTTTCTTCTAGAACACCAGCAGGCCAGTAAAGGATAAGGACTAACGACGACTGGAGATAGAGATCAGAGTACTAATTAAGAACTAATTGAGAGCACAACAAGACCTTGAGAGCTAGCTTTAATTCACTTGATTATTACTTTTTTCGGGTAAAGTGCATATAAATCCTCCCTAGATTTGTTTCGTTAGCAAAATAAGACTCGTTAAAAAACTAATACAATTGACCCCCTCGTTAGATTGTCCGCGTGAGCAAAAAAGTTCCTACCGTCTGTTAGCCGTTAGAAATGGCTGTTAATGGCTTTTAAAAAAAATAAAAAATAAAAAATAAAAAAATACCTAAAATACCCCCCCCCCCCCCCCCCCCCCCCCCCCCCTACCAGCCCTCCCACTCCTCCCTCCGCCGGCCAGCCCCCCGACCCCTCCCCGCCTCCTCCCTCCGCCGGCCAGCCCCCTCGACCCCCCCCCCCCCCCCCCCCCCACCCCACACCACCAGAGAGAGAGAGAGGGGGGGGGGGGGGGGGGGGGGAGTGGGGAGAGGGATAAAATCGTCTTTTTAGACATCTTTTAACGGCGATGGTGCAAACTGAGAAAAAAATAAAAATGCAGGGCTCTTTTTAAACTATGAGTCTTTAATTGCATTTTTCTCACATCTAAGGAGGGTTTATATGCACTTTATCCTACTTTCTTCCTTTCTTGATTAGTAGAGTCATCGTCAATTAGCTAGCTACCATTATATATATATAATTTCTAAAGGTACTCCATATTTTACTCCAGAACAATCCATTAGGACTGTCAACTTCGTTCACAGTCTATCTTAATATTCAAATTCTTTTGGACTTCGAACTTTGTTGGCAGTCCTATATTATGTTAGGACTGCCAACAAGTTGGCAGTCCTAGAACTGGACCGTCCTGGAGTAAAATATGGAGTACCTTTAAAATTACCTATATATATCTTGTTCTTCTTAGGTGACGCTTTTACGTACAATCCTTGAACTTACTTTGAGGAACCCTCGTCACAACTCTAGAGTTTAGTGCAGTGTACACGAGTTTGTCAAAAATAACCTTTATATATATATATATATATATATATATATATATATATATATATATATATATATATATATATATATTAAAAATATATATATATATATTATTTTACTTTGCTAATTATCGATCATTAATGAGTTTAATTTCCTGCTGGAGTGAGATGATCTCCTCGTGCTAGCTGGCTAACCTATTTGCACTTTAGGAGGAAGGTCACTGTTGACATTTTAATGTAGTCCATGTGAGCTTCCTTAACAAACTAGCTGCATATATACCAACCATAGAAAAAAATGAGGCTGTCAAGTGCAAGAGCATGCCACAAACCAGTTGAGCAGTTACTCTATGAAATGGATTTAGGGACTAAACAATTTAAGCATTGCTGCCATTGGAACCACCAATGGAGGACACATAGTAGTATGCCATCTAATTAAGTACACACAAATAATCATTATATAGGAATAGCAGTATAACAACATCCCTCCCTGCAAAAGTGATGAGTGCATCATATTTGTTTAGTTAGCTGTCGGACTAGGGCTCTCAGAGCTAGCTGTCATATTTTTATGACTGTATGGTGAGTGGTCTACTACCAAGCCCTAGCTAGCAGAACAAACTTATACCTAAAAAAAAGACAAACAAAGCTTTTACAATACATACTTTTTTTTTTTGTAGTTGTGTATACATACGTGACAGATACTTTTGATGCAACTAGGTGCCTTGGTTTGTAAGTCATGGATCCTGTATATCCAAATCCTACAGTGACTTGGAGAGAGATGTTGATTCTAGAGACATGCTTAAATCTTACACTTGAACCCATGAGAGTAAACAGTTCATAGGAATTGAAACATAAAAACCACTATTAAGACAAGTATTAGGACACCAGGGATTGTTAGATTGGATCTCGTTTCCGGTTGAGCCTTCAAAGGAGGTGATAGTAGAGTTGGTAATTTAGTCCCACATCGTATAGGAGGTGGGATCGTGAAGTGTAGATAATTGGAATTGGTTCAGGCCTACATGAAAATTCCTTTTTAAGACATATGAGCTCAGTCCAATATCGCACCTCATGAGCCCACTCCAGTTCGGATCACATTAAACAATTCCAACAAGTGATATCAGAGTCCATGGCATGGTGCATATGTATACACGGTGTTCTCTTCTCAAGGTGGAGTTAGGAGCATTAGCACCCATACACTGTGATACATTTATTATATATAACAATATACGTTTTTTGTAAGTACTTTTACTTGCTATAGTTTGTAATAATTTTTTTTTAGACCAGCAAGCCTTTACCATAATTTTTTTTGGACGCACTCTAAATGAAGAAATCTTCAATTTTTGCTACATGAACAAACAATATTTATTTTCTTCCTCTATCATGTAGAATGGAGACAAAATATTATATATCAAACGATATTTAATTTATCACTAGTTTCAAAAAATGCTAAAAAACCCTCAAAACTCATATCAATCATTCTTTTACATGGTTACATCTTATTCTAATTGACTATAATATTACAAAAAGTTAGTACTGTTAGTTTTATTTAGCTATAGTTGTACAATTGGTTATAAGTGGTTACACTTGGCTATATTTAGCCTTAATAGACCACAATTAGCTATAATTTGTACTATTATCTACTACTTGACACTTGTTGAGAGAGAGAGAGAGAGAGAGAGAGAGAGAGAGGAGGAGGAGGAGGAGGAGGGAAAAAAAGAGAGGGAGATAAAAATGTACAAAACACATGAGATGGGTTCCCAAACTTGAAAAGGGAGGCGACAAAAATGGTTTTTTCAAAATTTTTTTTTTTACAAAATTTTCTCTTTAACAATTACAAGAATCGGATGAACAATTACACAAACTGAATACTGTCACAAGATACGAACATGGGTAAGACTTTAAAGGTGTATATACTTTTTACATATTAAAACAAATCAACAATATTAATTTTGTTAATATATGATATAAAATCAATAATATTGATTATATTAATGAATGATACAAAATCAACAATATTGATTTTATTAATGGATGCTCCAATCAACAAATATTGATTGTATTGGTGAATTATGCCAAAAGAGCCAAAAATCTATGTATTTATATAGATTGAGAAGGAATACATAGATGTATAAGAGAAGGAATCTATATCCGTATAGAAGTAGGAGATAAATAAAGATACAATCATAAATCTGATTATATATTAACACTTACCTTCAAACTCAGGACGGGTCAAAAACATGAGTTTGCCAATAGAAACTGAAACAACGGTGTGAGGTGTCTTTGTAAAGAAATCTGTCAGCTGATCAAAGGAGGTCACATGTGCATGATAGAGAAATAATGTTGACGTTGTCTAAAAGAAGTAATGCGGGCATTGGCTCGTGCGCTCATGGATGGCTCGTGCGTTTTTGGATGGCCCTATAGGAGCTGGTCGATGTCGAAGGACTGGATCTCGAGGTCATGGCGGTAAGCTGCTTCGTTGGAGCTTAGATCTTTGACTAATCTATGTTAAAACTTATGGAGATAGTTAACAATATTGATTATCTGAAAGAGACTCTCAAAGGTCCTAGGATAGAATTGCGGTGACAGATGACAACGAGTACCATAAAACAAATCAATACTATTGATTTCATTAATGGATGATATAAAATCAACAATGTTAATTTTACTAATGGATCAAATCGATAATTATTGATTGTATTGATGAAATATGCCGAAAGAACCATACAAGTATGTATTTATATAGACGGATATATTCGTATTCAGATAGGAGATACGTAAAGATATAATCCTAAATCTGATTAGATTATATATATATTAACACACATAAACCATGAGATAAACAGTTCATGAGAGAGAGAAGGACTGAAGCATCAAGCATGTAAACTGTGAAGATCACATCTGGTAGGGCCAAGTTGGGCAGTGGTCGGCAGCAAAATCTGCACTGGGAAGACAGTAACGTCCATGTAAACAAATAGTAAACAAAGAGAATGTCTTGTAACACAATATTTATCCAATGAGAAGAGAGAGAGGGAGGGAGGGGGTTGGCGTGGGAAAATAACTTTTGCTGTCCCGCGCGCCGTCCAAATCGACATTCCCTATCTCTCCGTCTTGTTTGCCACCCCACGCGCAATCGATGGCTACTACCATCTAAATCTTCCCTTTCTTTCTTTACATTCCCTAACCTTAGCTATATATATACACTATCACTACCACTCATATATTTTGTCGCCTTCCCCATATTTATACCATATCGACTCATACTAATATTATCTATACCTCTCCTAATTTCAACTACATTCGTTCATACAATACCACCACCACCCTTAGTTCCTCTCTCCCTCCTCGATCCACCACTGCGCGCGCGTCCGGGACTGATCACCATTAATGGTGTACATCCAAGGGATCATATAATTTCAAGCAATACTCCGTTTTAATTCTACTTAGTGAAGGTATGCATGGTTGCAGGCTATAGCATCTTGATATGAAACATCATCCTATATATGTATATCGCTTCTTCTTCTTCTTCCTCTTCTTCTTCTTCTTCTTCTTCTTCTTCTTCTTCTTCTTCTATTTGATTCATTTTCTAGTAGTCTTTGATGAGCTGATCTATATATGAATGCTAGTTTAGGAGATTAGGAAGTGATTGTGCTTGCATATGTACTCGTTTTGATATTGTTGTTGCTGTTCTTGCACCAATGAGTAACTGTTCTTTCTCATGGTGGTTGATAATTAAAGCAGTTTCAGCCATGTAGTGCACTCCAAGGAACATGTGGGCATGATTGGAACTCACTAGTCAAAATATTTTGTGCGCCTTTCAATTGGGTCCATTGTTTGTGCATGTACTATATACATTAGATGTCCTATTCATTCATGATCTATATAGGCCATAATTACTAAAAAAAATGTTGGTATATGTGTATATATATATAACATAGGGATTACTGTTGCATTGACAATGCTTTGATCAGGAGAGGAGTCGTAGAATGGAAGCGGAGTGCTGTGTCCCACCTGGGTTCAGATTCCATCCCACAGAGGAAGAACTTGTGGGATACTATCTCACAAGAAAAGTGGCCTCCGAGAAGATTGATCTAGGGGTCATCAATGAAGTAGACCTCTACAGAATAGAGCCATGGGATCTCCATGGTAATTACCAACTCAAATCATCTTGAATATGATTCTAGCTCGACTCAGTCATTTTACTCTTGATTAATTGCCAACCTTGATTTTCTTTTCTTTTTTTTCTTATTAATTGCAGACAGATGCAAGCTTGGTTATGAGGAGCAGAACGAGTGGTACTTCTTCAGTCACAAGGACAAGAAGTATCCCAGCGGAACGCGCACCAACCGCGCCACCGCTGCCGGGTTCTGGAAGGCCACGGGGCGGGACAAGGCCGTGCTCTCGAAATGCAGCGTTATCGGTATGAGGAAGACGCTCGTGTTCTACGAGGGACGAGCACCGAACGGAAGGAAGTCCGACTGGATTATGCATGAATACCGTCTGCAGTCCGGCGAAAATGGTCCTCCTCAGGCAAGTTAATATCAACCGATTAGTGAGAGACTATATATCGCTAGGGCTAGTCGATGATCTTGATATAAATTAGGGATACAATTCAAGGAACATAACTGATCAATTCACTTTTCTTTTGCTATCAGTAACATTTAGGAAGGGGTTGGTCAAACTTTAAATTGTTGTAGTTCTACTAATTTGGATCAGGTGCCATTTAATTTTCACTAGTTCGAAACATGTAAACACAAGAACTTAATTATTAACTAGGGTTGATCAGTACTGAACTAGCTTAGGTTCATGTCAACAATGAGAACTAATTAAAACAAAACAAAGTATCTTTATAATGAGTTGATCGTGCATGCACATTACTCAAAAAATCTTGACAAGAATTACAGGAAGAAGTTCCTTATCTTGACTAATGTTAGGATTTGGATCTCGAAATCACTGTTGATTAGCCTACTTGAACAGTGACTTCGAGACCCGAACTCAAACGTCGGTCAATTTCGAGACACAAACCCTAATATCCATGTATATGTGAGACCCTAAAACTAAATATATCCCGAGATAGATGAACATGCATGCACATTACTCAAAACTAATCTTGACAAGAATTACAGGAAGAAGGATGGGTTGTATGCCGGGCATTCAAGAAGCCAATTCCAAACCCAAGGCCATGCTTCACCAGCTACAATCCTTCCTACATCAGAGATTATAGCGACCGACATGGCGGATTCCAACCGGTACCACTTTCGGGTGTTAGTCGCTCTACGCGCATCGTGGACTCCATTCCAGGAGGCAACCTGTACGATCAACGACCTTTCGGACACGGAGAGCAATTCGAATCTAAGCTCAACTGCGGCATGCTTGAGATTCCAAGACTAGACAGTCCTAGTATGTCGACAAGTTTAGCCACCAATGAATGTTTCGATATAATTGGCAACGTCGAAGTTGTCGCGGGAAGGGAGAGGAACATCCAAATAATGAACGATTCTGCTGGGCAGTTCGTCGATTGGAAGGCCTTGGACAACCTACTGGCATCGCAATCGAGCGAATCGACCTCGTGCTCCAAACCTAATCTGCCCATGATCCATCTGGACTATGGCACAATTGATCACAGTCTGGAAGACCAGTTCCTTGCCTCCTTCCAGGATTGACGCAAGCAATTGTTCCAATTGACATGAAAAAATTACTTCAAGAGCACATATGAATGGTTTGCATTGATTCTAATGTCGGAAGTGCTTAAGAAGTAGTGTTGGAAGAACTAATTTGGAGTCACATTGTGACTTTGTAGCTTCGACAAAGTAATCTTGTTTGTATAAGGTTTGCTAGTAGTACTGTTTAAACTTCCATTTTAAAATGTTGGATACACAAGTTCCTTCGAATAACTATTATTGTCATGTTGTAACAATATTACATTTTCTTTTCTGGCTAAGAATGTTGTGTGCTAGTAATTGTTGGGGTTCCAATTATTTGTATTTGAATGTAAACATTCTTAACAGCTGGTTCTCATAAGCTAGAATGTCAAGAGCTCCAGAAAGAAAAAATATACATTTTGATAAAAAGAATTGTCATTTGTATATTCAGGTGATTAATTGCTAACTAATTAATTGTTTGTACCAATATTATATCAAGAATAATATTTTTCTTTTCTTAATTTAAACCTTATATAACAAAGAAATTAATATAAGATAATACAAGAGTAACTTTTGACTTAATTCTTCTAAGATATTGAATTTGTTGAATTTAGAAGCTTTTTACAACGAAATGCTACGGAATCATCCTTTAGGAGAAATAACTACATGCTCAATAGCGGAACCAGAAACCGGAACTGGGCGTGGACTTGAGTGGGTTAGGGTGGGCTAGGTATGGCCGGACTCACAAAAGAATTACCAAAAAAAAATTGTATATGCAAAAAAAAAAAAAAATTGGGGTAGGCTGGAGCCTACCTTAGCCCTTCACGTAGGTCCGCCCGTTGTACATGCTTCACCCTACATGCCAAGAATTTCTTTTCTCAAATTTATTTTATTGGGGACTAAAAAAGTTTTAGAATTTGAGTTGGTATATTAGAATGTCTAGAAATTCTATGTTCATTTTTGTATCATTGTTTTCCTATTAAAAAAAAATCAACATTATCAACTTCTTCTGCAATAATCTCCCACTCTTTTACCCCAGAAATGGTTAGTTTTAGAAGTGAAAGAGCTACTAGTGTTTGTCTTAGGGTATATTATCAGAAATTTCTTGCTGCCTAGTGTGTGTGTGTGTATATATATATATATATATATATATATATATATATATATATATATATATATATATATATATATATATATAATCTTATTAGTTAGCTCATATAAGTTAAAATAATTTTGTAAATATGTTGAATTTCACAGTGGTTAATTATCAGGAAATTTGATCCATCGACTGATCGTTAATTAGGTTCTACAACATATCATCTATTAGTTGAATATGATCTTGCATTGTTGAAATTAGAGCTATACTCCAATTAAAGATTCATGGAAGATTCATGGAAGCTTTTATATCTATGTTGTCGAATCATTAAACTTTAACTTGATAAGCAAGCAATAATCAACCATTATATACTAAGGCCTATATATAGGTCCCTCTACATCTTAATAATTATATCCTAAAACTCTTTTAGTATTTTCTTGTGTTCTTGTCCTAACTTGAGGGAGTGACACCGGAGAATTATCTTATGTAAATGAGTTTAAAGTCTAATGGTGTTTGCGTCGTAGGTGAAGAAGAAGAGGAAGAAGCGCAACCATAGTGAAAAAATCCATCGATTCAGCCCACAAATGTGTCCAAAATCTCCGATGGTGAAAAACATAGTCAGTTGTCTTCTATAAAACAAGTGCGCGATTTGGTAATGAGATGTAGATAATTGGAATTGCTTCATGTCTTATATGGATTTTTTTTAAGGTATATGAATCCAGTCCAATATCTCATCTCATGTGCCAAGGATAACTGCGTATTTACATGTAAAAGCCAATTAAAAGATGATGAATGCAGCATGATTGTTATTGATTAATTAATTAAGTACATATTTATATCCTTGCTTGCTGATAAAGTGATAAGAAAAAAAAATATTGATTTCTCTCTTTATGATATCATAACAATGATCGATTAATTATAGGTCTCAGTTCCTTCTCATTAGCTCATCGATCCAAGAGGTTAAATATTGTTTTGAGTTGCATATGAAAGGTGGCCAACTCCCACATTGTTTCATTCGTCTCTCTCTCTCTCTCTCTCTCTCTCTCTCTCTCTCTCTCTCTCACACACACACACACACACACACACACACACACACACACACACACACATATATATATATATATATATAAAAGCTGTCTACGTACGTACTGCTGCGATCGAGCTCACTTAGCTAGAACCAATCTTCCCTACACAATTGCCTTCACGTCGACTCCACGACAAGATACGCCAACAAGAAGCCGTCTACATCAGGTTCAGCCACCAAACACCCACACCAAGCGGTTGATTGTCAATTGGACAATAAGCATATATATATATATATATATATATATATATATATATATATATATATATATATATATATATATATATATATATGAAGTGGATCAAAAGTTCCCCTTAGAAAACCCCCTAAAAACCCCCCTCACTCTCGGCCATAATTCAATGTTAATATTAATGTTAATGTTAATATTAATGTTAATATTAACATTAAATACTAAAATTAACATTAAACTTAACATTAAAATTAACATTAACATTAATATTAACATTAACATTAACATTAATATAAAAATTAAAAAATTAATATTAACATTAACATTAACATTAACATTAATATTAACATTAATATTAATGTTAATATTAACATTAACATTAACATTAATATTATGACCGAGAGTGAGGAGGGTTTTTAGGGGATTTTCTAAGGAAGATTTTTGATCCGCTCCCATATATATATATATATATATATATATATATATATATATATATATATATATATATATATATATATATATATATATATATTTTCCATATATATATACAAAAATATATATATATATATATATATATATATATATATATATATATATATATATATATATAAAATTGGACAATATATATGCATGCTTATTGTCCAATTGGACAATATATATATATATATATATATATATATATATATATATATATATATATATATATATATATATATATATATATATATATATATATATTGTCCAATTATGCTTATATATATATATATATATATATATATATATATATATATATATATATATATATATATATATATATATATATATATATATATATATTGTCCAATTATGCTTATTGTCCTATATATATATATATATATATATATAAGCATAATTGGACAATATATATATATATATATATATATATATATATATATATATATATATATATATACATATATATATATATATATATATATATATATATATATATATATATATATATATATATAAGCGGATCAAAAGCCCCCCTTAGAAAACCCCCTAAAAATCTCCCTCACTCTAATATGTAATTTAATGTTAATATTAATGTTAATGTTAATATTAATGTTAATATTAACATTAAATACTAAAATTAACATTAAACTTAACATTAAAATTAATATTAACATTAACATTAACATTAATATTAATATTAACATTAACATAAATGCAAAAAAAAAAAAAAAATTAATATTAACATTAATATTACGAATTAGAGTGAGGTTATATATCAATTGGACAATTTATATATATATATATATATATATATATATATATATATATATATATATATATATGCATGCTTATATATATATATATATATATATATATATATATATATATATATATATATATATATATATATATATATATATATATATATTGGAGGTTATATATCAATTGGACAATTGATATATAACCTCCAATATATATATATATATATATATATATATATATATATATATATATATATATATATATATATATATATATATGCATGCTTATTGTCCAAAATATATATATATATATATATATATATATATATATATATATATATATATATATATATATATATATATATATATATGCATGCTTATTGTCCAATATATATATATATATATATATATATATATATATATATAGATTTGTGGCATTAGTGGGACATGTGGCATTAGTGGGACATGCGGTCCAAGTAGTCAGGAGATGAATTTTCGGTGATATATATGCCAATAGATTTGTGGCATTAGTGGGGCATGCGGTCCAAGTAGTCAGGAGATGAATTTTCGGTGGGAGTGTTCGACAAAATTAACACACACACACACACACACACACACACACACACACACACACACACATATATATATATATATATATATATATATATATATATATATATATATATTTTTTTTTTTTTTTTCTTTTCTTTTCTTTTTTTTTTTCTTTTTTTTTTTGAATAAAGGATAATTAATTTTTGGAATCGCTCCCACTGGGATTCGAACTCCGCCCACAAGGACCACATGCCTCCACACTAACCACTTGGGCTAGCGATCATTGGCACATATATATATATATATATATATATATATATATATATATATATATATATGTGTGTGTGTGTGTGTGTGTGTGTGTGTGTGTGATATATATATATATATATATGTGTGTGTGTGTGTGTGTGTGTGTGTGCCAGTGGCACAGTGGCGCAGTGGCGCACCGGTAAGACCGCTGGCACTCGAGGGTGAGCGTGCGGGTTCGAGCCCCCACTCCTACGGAGGCGACTGGTGGCGTGTCCACGACCTCGGTTCAAGACTGGCTGGATGACATGTTCACGGACCTTGTTTATATATATATAATATAGATATATATATATATAAAGTTCACCTCTAAATTTAATAGCATGCAACTATTTACAAGATTACTAGAACTCCAAGAAGTACATCGGGCGCCGCCAAGTGGTCGCATTCCGAAATATTTGCATTAGGATAAGGTGCGGTGCCGGCCCCTCATGATAATAATTCCAGTTGGGAAGTAGGTTGAACCGCGTATATATAATAATCATGAACCATCAATATCGTGAATCAATGATGGAAGTTGATCTCGATGGGACGTACGACGTGGCGTAAAGAAGCTGCAATGATAACAAGCTGAATAAGCATCATCTGCCCTTGGTTGGTTGGTTGGAGTCGGCGTTTCGGTGTTTGGGTTGTCCTAGGCAAAACTAATTTATTTTGACATAGTATCTTTATTTTATTGTGGACAGTCGCCTGTAAATCCGACTTCTTGCAGGTCATATTAGACATATGAAGATACTCTATATGAAAAAAGGGATTATTTACTTATTGTGATCGTATCAAAAAGTCAAAAAAAATTTCGGGTTGCTAATCACAAATGAGACAAATATAGAAAGCAACAGACTATCATAGTAATTTTTTCTAGGGAGGAAAAGTAGCTCCTTATCGCCGTGGAGGAAAAATAGGACTATTTCGGGGAGCTGGCGTGGGTAAAACAGTACTTATCATGGAATTGATCAACAACATAGCCAAAGCTCAGGAGGTGTATCTGTATTTGGCGGAGTAGGCGAACGTACTCGTGAAGGAAAAAATCTCTACATGGAAATGAAAGAATTCAGGGTAATTAATGAAAAAAATTATCGCAGAATATAAACATAGGATAGGAGGGTTGGTCAAGTCCAAAATCTCGTTGGAGTTTACCTTGCGCCGGGCCTAGTTGGAGACCTTGATTATTATGTGGAGCTTGAATGTCCATGCATGAAAATGCATCACTCGGTGACTGCATTCATTAACTTTATAAAGTGATGGTAAGCACTAATTGTATGTGCATACCACTATAAATTTAGATGTATGCTATTTCTAAAATCTATATATCAAATATGTTTATTCTTCTATAAAACTGTGGATACTACTGATTGTAGACGTTATTTTTTAAAAGACAATTTATTTTTTAGCCAAGACGAAAGGTTTTCCGGGGATATATAAGCATTACCAAGTGGCGCTCATTAATGGAAGTTATGCTTAGCAATGGATACTGATGTTGTTGATTCCGATGGTGCCAAATTAAATATGTTGATTTTGTAACGGAATCTCAATTTTTGGATTTAGTTTTATTTTTATTTTTTAGAAGCTATAGTAAAACTTGTAGAATGTCAAAAAAAGTTTCTTTTTTATTAGAGTGTTTAAAAAAACTATATTTTAGTTTTTGTAAACAAAAACACTTAGAATGTCAGAAACGGGCATGTATATAGATTAGTAGAGCTGATCAGCAATGGTATATTGATACCAATATCATCAATTTTGAATTTCGCTGTTGTGTTCTTTAAATATTATTTGCAACGTCAAATTCGCTGGGGGCATGGTCCCTCATTTTCTTTATAATTTTTTTTTAGATATTAACACCTTTAAAAATGTAATATGGTCCCTCCAAAAATGCAATTTGCTCCTGTAAAAATATAATTCTCTCTTCAAAAAAATTTAGTCAAACTCCGCCACTGGCGGAGAACTTGCCCAGATATTTGAGCCTTAATAAAAACCTCCATTTTCTCAATTCTAATTGGAGTGTTGTCTTAATTTTAACTTGATTAACCAGCCATGTCCACTCTACCTGATTCTGACATATTGTCTTCAAATGTCGGCTAGGAGCAAAGGATATCCAGTACAGAGCAGAGAATTTCATGGAGACTTAAACTCAAGTTCTCGTTTCTCGGTGTGTTTGGTTCGCGGAAGTCCGTCTTCCGGAACTTCTATTTTTCACTATTTATCAAGACTTAAACTAAAGTTCTCGTTTCTCCTCCCCTGACTGTAAGTTCAATATTACTTGAAGGGAACACCTGTAGATTCCTTAGATGGTACATAATAATCTAGAAAAGATCTCTTAATTATGATTGTTCCAATCTAATAAATCCACACAAAGGGGACAGCAATATTGCTGTTATTTATGTATAAGTTACAAAATCTCTTACTTACGTTTAGAGTTTGAGTGCCCACAATACTAAAAGCTCCCTCTGATATATATACTTGCATAATGGACTAGTACCATTCATTCCTATCCCAGTCTATACTGATATTTAATTACAAGAACCAAGGGCAAAACCAGAAAGTCGAGTTTGGGTGGGTTGGACTTTGGAGTGGACTGGAGTGGGCTAAGTAGACTAATTCACATAAAAAAATTCAAACAAATTTATATACATAAAAAAAGCCAAAAAAAAAAAAAATTTGAAGCCCACCCCAGCCTCCTATGTGGGTACGTCCTTGACAACAACTTCAAGTTGAGGAGCCACGAAAATTTTAAATTCATATGTATAACACATACAATTGTAAATGCAGTCATGTCTGTTATATAATCATCGATAATATATATATATTTTTTTTACAAATTGCACGTGCATATATACCAGGAGGACAAAAGGGGAGGGTAGGGAAGGAAGAAGAAGAAGAAGAGAGACAGAATTTGCAAGTTATTGAGGGATAAAAGTGACAAAAAGTTATATTTGATAGTCAAAATTGACGTTCAAATAGCAGAAGGTTCTTGGTACTAAGTTGCATAGTATCAATGTTCATGTTCATGTTCATGGTAGTAAGTTACAAAATTGTCATAATTCATTATGTTTATATATAGTTGCAAATTAGCTTAGACTAATCGTGGCAACAAATATCATTTTGCAGTCCGAATGTAATATCGTTTGGTTTATCTCGCATCTGGTATCCAATTGAAACTTTCAAATTCACAAGTTCGATGGCGATATATAAGAAAGCCATATAAGAATTTGTTGGCGCATTGGATAATTAGCTAGAGCATAATGCATAAATATATGTAAATATTAGTCCAATATTTTCATATTCCAACAATATGGTGGTCTAACGGTAGGGACTGGTGAGAAAAAAAATGGAAAGTGCTCCTATAAGAATTAAAAAAAAACCCTTAAATCTAATATGATCATGACTCATGGATCAACACCAATTTAGTTCAAATTTTTTTGGTTATTTTAGTAATTAAGATGGATTAAAGTACTTTGGTATCAACTTGTCAAATGACTAGTAATACAAAAATAATATAAAATAAAAAAAAAGAGTACTTTGGGAACTCATGTTCCAGACTATTAGTTATCAGCAGAGATAAGAAGAAGATGGTTAAACATGTGAATTTAAATAGTTGTGATGCTTCTTGGGCTCTACTATGAAAGCAATGCTTATCCATTCAAAAAAAGAAAAATCAATGTTTTATCAATTCCAAAATTGAATTTTTCATGTACACTAATTTTTTGTGAGCGGAAAATATTATAAGAGCATATGAACATCAACTGAAGTAACTTATTCTTTACTTCAGAATGATAACCGTAAAAAAAAAAAGTTGACTCGACCTTTATTAGATTCAGATCAATCTCAGCTTTGAGTTGGGCTTCGAAGACAAATTGTAAACTAAAATTCCTTTCATATGTTTAAGTTTGCCAAACAGATTGATTTTAAAACCTATGTTAAGCTTATTTTGTTTTGTTGGGAACGAAGCACGGAAACTGTTCCCCCAAACTAGAAAGTCCTGCGAAAGAACCGAGCAAAAACACACAAACCAAAAATGCCAAACACAATCGCAGACACAAAGATTTTTGACGTGGAAAACCCTTGCGGGAAAAACCACGGGACGATCGGAATCCAACCCTGAAGAACCTTCACTAATGGAATAAAGAGAATACACCCTCTACAAGCTCCTCCCGATCCAACACGGATCACCACAACTCACTTGAAAGAAGAAATTTTTTGATTGTGGACTCCGAAAAACAAGTGATGCCAAAAAATTATTCGAAGCAATCTTTTCTTCACAATAGTCCTTAATCCTCTCTCTCTCTCTCTCAAAGATTGTAAAGTACTCTTATTTTGAGATGAGTTTTCAACTAGCATACATCACCCTTTTATAAGCCCTTGGTAATCTATACATGGAAGGCTAATATATATTGAAACTTCCAATATGCATCAATCATATATTTAATGAAAATCCAATCATAATTGGCTTACCATAATTGGAAGCTCAATTATATGGAAAGCTACTATATGAAGAGTCCAATCATAAATATATGATCAAAGTAAATATGAAAATCCAATCATATATTTTCTTACCATATATGTTCCAAAATAGGATCCATGCACTCTCCGAGCTTCTCCGACACATGGATGGCGCTCGTCGCACTCCTGGGTATTCTCCACATAAGTTGGGAATCACACCCACTCCAACAAATATCCCCCTTCACAACTAGGTGGAGGAACTCGTCATCCCGACGATCCGCCTGCAGTACTCAAACTTTTTTCTTGTTGTCACGTCCCGACCCGGAATCACCCGAATCATCGTCCTCGCAGGGGGCGTGATGCCGCACGAGCTTGGAGTTGCGCTCGTGCAAGGCAAGATGACAAGTTCTCAAATGGTTATCTTTGAATTGATATTAGTAACGAAAGAAAAACAAAGTATACAAAACAATTCTTTGCATTGATATTCGAACTGAGATTACAAAGACTTTCGATAGCCCAACAATATATGCCAGATTGGCTACAACACTCAGGTTCTCTCTTGTCCACAAAAAATTTTACCGTTCCATACATCATGCCTTCTATATCTCGGCCGCATCAATCCGTTGCAAGTCCGAGCGTCAATGCGATCACACGCTTCAATACGCTTCGGCATTCCAAGCCTCAACGCATTCAAGCGAAGATTCGCCGCGAGCAATCCATTCCCTGCACCCTACATGAAAGCTGGTGGGGGATCAGTACGTTCGTTCTCGCATGTACTGACGAAAGGACCTTCATTCTAAACCGACATTTTAGTATTTATGTTCAATCACGCAACTTAGCTTATGATCTTTCTATATTCTCCTTAGGGTCGATTTCATGGCATATTCGAAAGCGTAAAGCATGTTATCATGGCAAGCATGTTATTCGAATTGAATAGGTAAGCAGACAAGCAATTTCGTGTTTGTTTCGTGGCGCAACTTCTTACCAAGTCGACGCACTCGCCCTTGCACAAGCGCAAGGTGAATACGCCCCATTCCTTCACTGTCATGTTATAAGTGCTCTCTAAGCAGGATCTATGTGTACAGGACACATACGTGCCTACACTTTCAACCCATCGTTCCTTAACTATATGAAGGTCTTGGCGTATCCATGCCAGAATGGACTAAAGACGTTTCTCTTTTTTTTTTCTCTCTTTCTTTTCTTTGTTTCTTTCTTTTCTTTAACGAATTGGGTAGCCCGGCGCCTCTCGTAGTGGGTTGTTGTCCCAATTACGGATCTACCGCTGCATACCATCATTTGCGACTTTTCACATCTCGTTAAGCGGTCGCTAATCGTCTTACGGATGTGCGCCTATCAAAGATTATATCTCTCCTAGGCCGAACGATCCCGATGCCTCGGCAGCCCGTTCGGAGGGAACATTCTGTGCACGGAAGATTATCACAATTATCTCAAGTCCATTCGACTATGCAACGCCCTATTTTCAAACAACCAAATATAGTCTTGAGCCCGAGACTCAGACTTTATCAAACAACCAAACATAGTCTTAAGTCCGAGACTCAGACTTTATCATCTCGTATTTCTCCCATTAGCTTTCTATGTTCTTACATTTCATACTTCGTTTTAATGTTCAATGGCATCATGCCTCAACTCATTGTTCATCAACCGAATGACCCAAAGGTCTCGAACACCTTTCGAGACATCATGTCATATCCGACAGTTCCGTCACATTCATGCCACAAATGTATTCTTTCGCAACGAAGCCATCTTTTATGATCTTGTGCACGCAGGCACGTTTCGACACATTTATTATCTTTTCTTCGCGTCGTGCACTTGCTGCACGCATCGAAGCCGTATTTTTATGTTCTATGCCTTAGTGTTAAATGTTTGTGGCTTGCACGCTAGGGCGCTCGTCTATTGTCTTTCAATGTGCTAGCCTTCTAACTCGTGCGCGAAGGCACGTAATGGCTCGTGCACGAAGGCACTCGCCGAATACAGTTATTCCATGTTCTTACGGCTTGCGTACCGAGGCGCTCGCCTTTGTGATATCCAATATTCCATAGCGACTCGTGCATTTAATGCATGTTTTATTTCAATTGTTCTAACTAGTGTTCGACACACACTACGATTTATCTTCCGATCGGACCACGTCCGTGGCGTCGATAGGTTAACTTAGTATACAATGATATATTCTGACTTAGGCATGAAGGAGTAAAAATGTAAAATCCCTAAATTTCTACTATATTTTAGTACTGATTTTTTTTGTATTTATACGTCGCATAGTCGTATTGTACGTCGCGCGGAAATTTGCTTTTTTTCGTATTTACTCGTCGAGTGCGAATATGTGCGAGGTACATATTTTTAGAAAAATAATTTTTGATTTTATTATCGGTAATGGTTTCAAAATTATATATATAATAATTATTTTTATTTGTGAAAAGTATCTATCGAGGTTGCCAAAACTTATTATTTTAGTTATTTATAAAAGACTATCTTATTTTAATAAGTGGTAATTTAGAAAAACTAGATTATGTGAATAATCTACTCATGTAAAGCGCATAAAAATTATTTCATGTATATTTTTAAAATTTATTTTTATTATTTATAATAATTTATTTAGCAAGAAGGTATTTTAAATATGTAAATATTTATGTTTATTTTTGAAATTATTTTTACCTAAATTATTTAAAAGGTATTTTGAAGATATTTTCTACTAATATTTAAAATATATATTAGAATTTTTGAAATTAATTATTATATAAATTTTATAAAAAGATATTTTACATATATTTGTGATAAATTAAATTGTGATTTGATTTATTGATTTAAATTAAATAGTTTAATTTAAATGTGTAATTTATCTATATTTAAATAGGATTTGGATTTAGATATGAATGTATTGGTTTAATTTAATAATAGAATTATCTATTTGGGTTTAAATAAATCCTAGTCTCTATCTACATTGGATTATATTTGATTGAGTTACTTTTAAATCAATTTGAATTAAATAGTGAAAAATCTAAGGGGAATTAAAACTCTTCTTAATCCTTATCTAGATAAGACTTTTGTAAACCCCTTGATTTTTCAAATAAATATTTGGAGAATTTCTAGATTTTTAAATAACTATTATTGACTTATTATAAAATTTGTATTATTTTACATATATTTAGTATAGTGCTCATTGGTGAATTTAGTATAAAAATATATATAAAGCTATTTTTCTAGTACATTAAGGATCTAAACTATATTATACAATTTCTTTTCCTCAAAATTTTAGGATTTATTTCATAACTTTTATTACTTTTTACATGTTACTTATATTGTACACTATTTACATAATATAGAATAAATGTCAAATTAGTATTAGATATTTCAGCTTGTATAAATGAGATTAGATGAAGGTTGTTTAAATAAATATTAACTATAGTTATTATCTATAGTAATTTTAAATAATGTTATAGATAATTTAGATAAATATAAACTATATTTTAAATTAATACTAATCCTACTTCTACTTGGAAAACATCTCTATCTATTTCCTATCCTAACAAAGCAAACACCAATTTATTTAAATCAAATCCTATCTAATTTAGGAGATAAATCTGAAATAAATACCTATATAAACAAAATACATTCCCCTTCTATCATCCATAATTTAAAATTATTTTTAGTCCAATAGAAACTCTAAAATTCGTCATTAGAATTCAGCCCCGCTTTTTACTAGCAAGAGCAACTTGGAACGACGATATCTCCTACCTCCGAACTCCGTTTCGCCTCCAATTTTTTTTAAAAGAAGCATATCGAGGTAAGGTTTCCAAAAACATATTTTAATAGACAAAATTTATTCTGTAGATTTCTGTAAAACTATTTGAGTATTAGATGTCCGAAAAATAAACGTGTTTCAGTATTTTTACGATTTCGGGAGTTTCTGGAAACGAAAATGCGATCCGTTTAATTTTTCGGAAAGCTAATACGAAAACCTATGCCATATCCTAATTATAGAATTTATTAAATAAATCTAATAGGTATAGTATTAATTATAATTAGATAATAGACTATTTTGAGCATCCGGAGATGTTTGTTTGGACCTTAGTTCCTCAGCAGCCGTTGTTCCACCTACTTTTCTGTCTGATCTTCATTCGCCACCACAGTGCTCAGGACCCAGGCAAGTATACCTTGCTAATTTACTGTCATATTATTTATTTTTCGTATTATTTACTTTGTTTCATATTGTTAGTTTCCTTTGTTATAAATTGCGCGTCCAAGCCACACTTGGGTGCAAACGACTCTATTAGTCGTTACTTTACTATATGCATGTTAACTTAGTTTTAGTGGACTACCTTTTTGTTGGGGGATATTCTTATATCTTCTTTGGCCATGACACCTACACTACACGGTTTGAGACATTTTGTTAGGGGCATGACTTATGGACTGGCCATCTTTATTGTCGTGTGACGGATAGATCGTAACTGCTACGATTAAGGTATAGAGACTCGAGCAGTTACAAAACTGGGCGGGTCATGGACATGACTTGGTCAGTGTAGGAAATATTGGGGGAGGACAGTCGCTAGTGCGTATGGGAATCCAAACAGGTAAACCACAGTCTCCGGATGGAACTGTGGCAATTTATTTGCAGATGCCCTATGACATTTTGGACGTTACGGACGGATACGGATCACTGGATGCCAGTTACGTACACATAGCCTAAAATCCCACCCATGCGCATGAAAGTTGTCCTCTAAATTGCACATTAGGCAGTTAGAATCTCCTTTGCATATTTGTGTCTAGGATAGTCTTTTATATATTATTTTATTATTCTGACAGTTCATATTAGCTTGTTCTTCCTGTATCTTGCTACGTCCATCTGAGGACCTGGTTATTTCCCCGGTGTGTGTTCATGTGTTCTGCAGGTATCTTAGCCGGGATCGTGGTCTTCTCCATTTATTCGAAGATGACGTGACTTGGTTCCTCCTTGCTACTTCCACTTAGCCTTTTATATATCATGTACTTCTTCCTTTTTATTTGGTTGGTAGTGGATGTGTCTCCACCCAACATATTGTACCAAGACAATTCATTATATGCTATCTTTTATTCCTTTATCTTGTGGATGAGATTATTTAGTTGTGGTTTGCTGTATTTTACAGCTTATGTATACATACAAGGCCCATGTACTTCGTATGTATACAGCTGGCATGTCTACGTACTTAGTCCTACGTATATTGGGACTGGGGCATTACATGTTTTTGTGGTAGCCCATGCAGGTCAAGATAAATTGTTTGGTTACTTTATCGTACCAAGCAAGCCTGCGGATAGGATTAGAGTCTAGGATCTCATCAACATACTTGACCTTCTCGATTCTATTTTGAATCCCTTGATTTGCATCTTGCTTGATTCCCTCTACCTTTAATTCTTATCCTTCTTTCGTGCTTGATGTTGGTTAGAAAGGTAATCCATACTAGGTAGACTTGTTCCATTGTTCCATCACACCACTAGTTTAACTCTTGTAAGTTGGGTAGACACCTCACGACCTAACATTTATTTTCCTTGTGACCCATATTAACATGATTACTTAGACTATAGCCTTTATAGGACCCTAACTTATCTACCCCACCAAGCCTTAGATAAAAGACAGTAGGATGAATGTATAGGAACAATCACATGACAAGACTTAGATTCTTAAGGAGCTGAACTAATTCTACCTTCTTTCACTCTTACGCTCTCGTGCCTATGTTTTTACTATCGTGACTAATGCTGCTAAATAGCCTAATTTTTACAAGCTTACTTTTTATTCAAGCTTGTTCAAGGACATATATTTTATTGGGGGGCCCCACTAACATATTGTCTAGTCAGAACCGGTGCATGATGGTCTGATCAACCTAGTACACTTTGGTTCGCCTTTCACACTATTATCCTACGTGGTTGAGATATAGTTAAACTTACCCCTTAGAATCTCATCCACTATTGTCTTGACGATTCTTTTTGAATTATTCGGCCGCCTTTGAACCACGTATTCGTATTCGATAATATCGTCTTTGAACTCTATATTGCTTTCGCTTTCACCTATTTTAGAAGGACGAAAGCGCTGTACTTGAATTTCCTCTAGCTATCCTATCTCTTGTGACCATTAACACTCGATGTGACTATATCTTTGTCTTAACTACTCGTCCCTTCCTCGACCTTCTATCACGACTTCCTAATCACTTCAATTAGGAGTGAATCTAATCGTTCTCCTAATCGTGCCATCAACCTACTCCCAAGAAACCATATCTTAAGTCTCTAAATTATTTATATGGATCCACTTAAAACTTTTAATCTTTTCCTTGTACGTTTATTAGCCATGTCCGTGATTTATTATCTAAATCACGATTTTCTAATGCTTGTTTATGTTGTTTCTTGCCTCGCCCAAGGACTCGTCGAATTATCATTACCAATATACCCCTTGTGCCTTCTTACCCCCTACTTATTCTTAATTTCGAGAACGAAATTTTTGTAAGTTTGGTAGGATGTAAAATCCCTAAATTTTTACTATATTTTAGTACTGATTTTTTTTGTATTTATACGTCGCATAGTCGTATTGTACGTCGCGCGAAAATTTGCGTTTTTTCGTATTTACTCGTCGAGTGCGAATATGTGCGAGGTACATATTTTTAGAAAAATAATTTTTGATTTTATTATCGGTAATGGTTTCAAAATTATATATATAATAATTATTTTTATTTGTGAAAAGTATCTATCGAGGTTGCCAAAACTTATTATTTTAGTTATTTATAAAAGATTATCTTATTTTAATAAGTGGTAATTTAGAAAAACTAGATTATGTGAATAATCTACTCATGTAAAGCGCATAAAAATTATTTCATGTATATTTTTAAAATTTATTTTTATTATTTATAATAATTTATTTAGCAAAAAGGTATTTTAAATATGTAAATATTTATGTTTATTTTTGAAATTATTTTTACCTAAATTATTTAAAGGGTATTTTGAAGATATTTCCTACTAATATTTAAAATATATATTAGAATTTTCGAAATTAATTATTATATAAATTTTATAAAAAGATATTTTAGATATATTTGTGATAAATTAAATTGTGATTTGATTTATTGATTTAAATTAAATAGTTTAATTTAAATGTGTAATTTATCTATATTTAAATAGGATTTGGATTTAGATATGAATGTATTGGTTTAATTTAATAATAGAATTATCTATTTGGGTTTAAATAAATTCTAGTCTCTATCTACATTGGATTATATTTGATTGAGTTACTTTTAAATCAATTTGAATTAAATAGTGAAAAATCTAAGGGGAATTAAAACTCTTCTTAATCTTTATCTAGATAAGACTTTTGTAAACCCCTTGATTTTTCAAAATAAATATTTGTAGAATTTCTAGATTTTTAAATAACTATTATTGACTTATTATATAATTTGTATTATTTTACATATATTTAGTATAGTGCTCATTGGTGAATTTAGTATAAAAATATATATAAAGCTATTTTTCTAGTACATTAAGGATCTAAACTATATTATACAATTTCTTTTCCTTAAAATTTTAGGATTTATTTCATAACTTTTATTACTTTTTACATGTTACTTATATTGTACACTATTTACATAATATAGAATAAATGTCAAATTAGTATTAGATATTTCAGCTTGTATAAATGAGATTAGATGAAGGTTGTTTAAATAAATATTAACTATAGTTATTATCTATAGTAATTTTAAATAATGTTATAGATAATTTAGATAAATATAAACTATATTTTAAATTAATACTAATCCTACTTCTACTTGGAAAACATCTCTATCTATTTCCTATCCTAACAAAGCAAACACCAATTTATTTAAATCAAATCCTATCTAATTTAGGAGATAAATCTGAAATAAATACCTATATAAACCCAATACATCCCCTTCTATCATCCATAATTCAAAATTATTTTAGTCCAATAGAAACTCTAAAATTCGTCATTAGAATTCAGCCCCGCTTTTTAGTACCAAGAGCAACTTGGAATGACGATATCTCCTAGCTCCGAACTCCGTTTCGCCTCCAATTTTTTTAAAAGAAGCATATCGAGGTAAGGTTTCCAAAAAAATATTTTAATAGACAAAATTCGTTCTGTAGATTTCTGTAAAACTATTTGAGTATTAGATGTCTGAAAAATAAACGTGTTTCAGTATTTTAGCGATTTTGGGAGTTTTCGGAAACGAAAATACGATCCGTTTAATTTTTCGGAAAGCTAATACGAAAACCTATGCCATATCCTAATTATAGAATTTATTAAATAAATCTAATAGGTATAGTATTAATTATAATTAGATAATAGACTATTTTCAGCATCCGGAGATGTTTGTTTGGACCTTAGTTCCTCAGCAGCCGTTGTTCCACCTACTTTCCTGTCTGATCTTCATTCGCCACCATAGTGCTCAGGACCCAGGCAAGTATACCTTGCTAATTTACTGTCATATTATTTATTTTTCGTATTATTTACTTTGTTTCATATTGTTAGTTTTCTTTGTTATAAATTGTGCGTCCAAGCCACACTTGGGTGCAAGCGACTCTATTAGTCGTTACTTTACTATATGCATGTTAACTTAGTTTTAGTGGACTACCTTCTTGTTGGGGATATTCTTATACCTCCTTTGGCCATGACACCTACACTACACGGTTTGATACATTTTGTTAGGGGCATGACTTATGGACTGGCCATCTTTATTGTCGTGTGACGGATAGATCGTAACTGCTACGATTAAGGTATAGAGACTCGAGCAGTTACAAAACTGGGTGGGTCATGGACATGACTTGGTCAGTGTGGGAAATATTGGGGGAGGACAGTCGCTAGTGCGTATGGAAATCCAAACAGGTAAACCACAGTCTCCGGATGGAACTGTGGCAATTTATTTGCATATGCCCTCTGACGTTTTGGACGTTACGGACGGATACGGATCACTGGATGCCAGTTACGTACACATAGCCTAAAATTCCACCCATACGCATGAAAGTTGTCCTCTAAATTGCACATTAGGCGGTTAGAATCTCCTTTGCATATTTGTGTCTAGGATAGTCTTTTATATATTATTTTATTATTCTGACAGTTCATATTAGCTTGTTCTTCCTGTATCTTGCTACGTCCGTCTGAGGACCTGGTTATTTCCCAGGTGTGTGTTCATGTCTTCCGCAGGTATCTTAGCCGGGATCGTGGTCTTCTCCATTTATTCGAAGATGACGTGACTTGGTTCCTCCTTGCTACTTCCACTTAACCTTTTATATATCATGTACTTCTTCCTTTTTATTTGGTTGGTAGTGGATGTGTCTCCACCCAACATATTGTACCAAGACAATTCATTATATGCTATCTTTTATTCCTTTATCTTGTGGATGAGATTATTTAGTTGTGGTTTGCGGCATTTTACAGCTTATATATACATACAAGGCCCATGTACTTCGTATGTATACAGCTGGCATGTCTACGTACTTAGTCCTACGTATATTGGGACTGGGGCGTTACAAAAAAGAAAAGTCAATCCTTCTACCTTGAGTCAATACGCCTTTTCGTTTCATCGAGCTGATGCGGCTCGATTTCATAACTTCGTTGCACGACCAACTCTCCTGACTTAGCCATTCGAACACTTCGTGCTTCATTGAATTATACGTCCGATTTGGCTTACCGTGCCAATGCCTCAGTCCGTCGCAAGGCGGCGATTGGTTTCGCGGACCCCTTTTCGAATAAGGCAAAATGTCGACCTCTAATATTTCAGCGTAAATGTATAGCCTGCACACGAAACCAACTACAATACTTGCATCGATTCAGACTTGCGCCTTGGTCGATTCGATTTCTTAGAATCTTCGAGCCGTCGCAACACACTTATCTTTCGGGGCAATGCGACACTTCGTATCGATTCAACTCGATGCATTCTTTGGGACAATACAACTCTTTGCATCGACTTAGTTCGATGCATTGCTCGGGACAACGTAACTCTCGTATCGACTTACATCGATACATTTTATTTGGTCAATGCGACTCTTTGAGTCAACGTCTCAGCGTAATGCGCCGTACGGAGTGGGGCATTACACATGTATCGAGGTCGCCGTTGTAGTATTCTCATCTTGCTTTCCCTTGTCGCCCTTCTTCTCTCTCTTCCAAGCAAAATAGTTCCGCTTGATGTGGCCCTTCTTGCCACAATGGTGACACTCCGAGTCCTCGTACCGACCCTTGGACTTCCCTCTACTCTTGTCTCTGCCACCACCTGGACCCCTGCTTTTGCCCCTTCCGCGGCTCTCTGAAACTAGTGCCTCTGAGTGATGGGATGTGGATGAAGTACCCTGAGAACGTCTTCGCATCTCTTCATTCAGTATCTCGCTCTTGGCAAACTCCAGACTGACTACGCCTTCCGGAGCAGAAGCGATCATAGATACTCGTACGGTCTCCCACGAGTCTGGCAATGTACATAGCACCCAAAGTCCTTGAACCTCGTCGTCAAACTTGACTCCTATCGAGGATAGCTGGTCCAGCACGCCCTGGAACTCAGTCAAGTGATCCGTAATGGATGCACCATCTTTGTACCGCAGACCCATCATCATCCGGATCAGGAACAGTTTATTTACCCCGATCTTTTTTGCGTACAAAGATTCTAGCTTCTCCCGAAACGTCTTCACATGCTCAATATTGGCAACGTGGTTGTACACGTTCTCGTCAATGAACTGCCGTATGTACCCATACACATGTATATGCTCGAAGTTCCAGTCCTCATCGGATTTGTCACTGGGCTTCTCGGATGCAAATACTGGAAGATGCATCTTCTTGACGAACAGCAAATTCTTCATCTTGCTTCGCCAATAATGATAGTTGGTACCGTTCAGGTTTACCATGCGCACCGGCTTCGCGTCCATCTCTGCTTTCCTGGTTTGACTGTCCACTCCTGACACTTCTTTAAACCCAAAGCTTTGATATCACTATGTTGGAAACGAAGCACGAAAACCATTCCCCCAAACCAGAAAGTCCTGCGAGAGAACCGAGCAAAAGCACACAAACCAAAAATGCCAAACACAATCGCAGACACAAAGATTTTTGACGTAGAAAATCCTTGCGATAAAAATCACGGGATGATCGGAGTCCAACCCTGAAGAACCTCCACTAATGGAATAAAGAGAATACACCCTCTACAAGCTCCTCCCGATCCAACACGGATCACCACAACTCACTTGAAAGAAGAAAAATTTTGATTGCGGACTCCGAAGAATAAGAGATGCCGAAAAATTATTCGAAGCAATCTCTCCTTCACAATAGTCCTTAATCCTCTCTCTCTCTCTCTCTCAAAGATTGTAAAGCACTCTTGTTTTGAGATGGGTTTTCAACTAGCATGCATCACCCTTTTATAAGCCCTTGGTAATTTATACATGGAAGGCCAATATATATGGAAACTTCCAATATGCATCAATCATATATTTAATGAAAATCCAATCGTAATTGGCTTGCCATAATTGGAAGCCCAATTATATGGAAAGCTACTATATGAAGGGTCCAATCATAAACATATGATCAAAGTAAATATAAAAATTCAATCATATATTTACTTACCATATATGTTCCAAAATAGGATCCATGCACTCCCCGAGTTTCTCCGACACACGGATGGCGCTCGTCGCACTCCGGGGTATTCTCCACATAAGTTGGAAACTCTACCCACTCCAACATGGTTATGTTATTTAAAATGATTTTAAAATTGGGGTTTGTTACTCATAGTGTGCCCTTCTCTTGTTGGCAACTTAATTTTTGATATTTTGACAGCTTAATTCCTGATAGTTTTCTTTAGGCTATTTATAAGGGCACATCAAAAGTTGATCAGGGCTAGCCAGGATTGGGGCTAGCCAATGTTTGAGGAAAATTTATTGGGGCTATCCAAATTTTCTACTCATGGGGCTGTCCAAACCCCACACCCCCCAAAGCTCAAATTTTACTCTCATTTCTAAATTTCACTCTCTCTTCCAAAACCCTAGCTTTCTTCTTCTTTTTCTTCTATCCATCTTCTTCTTCTTCTTCTTCTTCTTCTCCACCATTTCTATTCTCACATCTCCATCAAAACCCTAGTTTTCTTCTCATCTTCTTCTTCTTCTTCTCCACCATTTCCATCATCACCATCTCCATCAAAACCCTAGTTTCCTTCTCATTTCCAATTTCGATGGCACCAAAAAAATTAAATAAACCCTAAAATATATGGAAATAAAGCTTAAATACTTCTTTCCTCACAAAGAATGGATGAAAATAAACCCTAAAATGCATATTTCACTCTATTATCAAGATTGAAATAAACCCTAACATTTTTTTTTCATTCGAGAATTTTGACTTTAGGACTGCCAGAAATTGTGACAGTCCTGAAAGGGACTTGCTGTACAGCAAGTCCCTTTCAGGACTGCCTCAATTTCTGGCAGTCCTCAATATGTCTAGGACTGTCAGAAATTGTAGTAGTCATGCGGTAGAGCATGTCCCTTTCAAGACTACCACAATTTCTGGCCGTCCTCAGTACTTCTAGGACTGCCAGCAATTGTGGTAGTCCTATTGTACATCGAGTCTATTTCAAGACTGCCATAATTTCTGACAGTCATCAATACTTCTAAGACTGTCAGAAATTGTGATAGTCCTGATATGAGCCCAATTCTTCTACAACTAGGGTTTCTTCCATAGTTTTCTTCTACAACTAAAATTTCATGCATAATTCTTCTATTAATAAAGAAAAATTGGTTAATAGACTAATAGATTAATAGATTTGATAGATTTGATAACCCAATTTCTTCTACAACTAGGGTTTCATCCATAATGCCCAAACAAGAAGAAGAAAAATAAACTAGGACTTGGAGAAAGAGATCTGAGAAATTAGAAGAGAGCAAAAAATCAAAATAAACTAGGTTTGGAAAAATTGATGTTCTTGTTGTTCTTGTTGTTCTTGTTCTTGTTCTTGTTCTTGTTCTTCTTCTTTTTCTTCTTCTTCTTCTTGTGAGGAAAGAGTGGAGAGCAAAAAAAATAAAAAGTTGACTTATATACTCACATGTTGGCTAGCCCTGAGTAATTTTTTCAATGGCAAACTTGTAAATAAATTAAAATTTGCTTTTGGCTAGCCCTGATCAACTTTTGATGTGCCCTTATAAATAGCCTTTTCTTTATGTTACAAGGGTCCTTAGGGTCCTTGAACCTGACACCTTTATCCATATAGCTAGGCTTACCAGTCAGTAGGGATGAACCTGATAGCAAGGAAGAAAAAAACTTCATTCTGGGAACAACTAAACCTTATCTGCATGGCTAATGACCGTGATCTTGGTTTACATGCTTTGCGGGCACATACCGTAGTTTGCAGTATCTAACAATACCGACACAATTTGGCATATTCTTATTCGATACCGATATTGACCGATTATATCTCTCTTTTTCAGTCAATTCGGCAAAGAAAATTAAACCAAAAAGACTAATCAACAAGAATGTAAAAGAATAGTAAGGTTATAAAAGCATGTAAATGAAGAAAACTTATTTATAACATGCAAACCAATCAGCAAGGGGTGACTATAATTTTTTTTCAATTTCAAAACTATTAAGAAACAACATAAAATATTTTTATGCAAATTTTTAATAATTTATTAATAATTATTTTCTTACAGATACCAAAAAATTTGATATTCCGATCCGAAACTGGGAACCTTGGCACACGGTAGAGCTGAGTAATGGTATATCTATTCATCGGTTCTAAATTTTGATGCTTTCTTCCTTAATTTACTTTTCAATGTCAAATTGGCAGCAGAGATAGTATTTGTAACTTTACCCAGATGTTTGGGAATCTTGGTTTTCTTAATTTTCGCCTATGTGCTGCCACAAGTGATTAAGTTTTGGTCAACCAGCAAATAGTTCAGTTATCGTGAAATTGTTCCTACTTTGCTTAACTAGCATTCATTCAAGATGCAAACTACTCTACCTTCATATACCCTATGGATTACAAAATCAGCAAGCCATAGGCGACGTTTGGTTCGCTTCGCGTAATCAAGGCCATAGGAGGGCCTTGGAAAAAGAAAATCATTTATTTCTGTATTTGGATGCCAAAAGAAATGAGAAAAAAAGAAAAATGATTCCCCAGAAGAAGAAACAAAGAATTGATTTCCTTTCCTTTCCTTTCCTTTCCACAAACCAAAGGAGGCCTAAATGTATAGATAAGGGCCTGTTTGGTAACACTGAACTGGGCTTCGAAATCCATTGTTCATTGTAATTGGCCACTTTCCACTTCTTCGGGTGTTTGGTATGGGCAGTAACTGCAATTAAATGTTGGGAAGAGTATATGTCGGTTGGATTTCTTCTTCCCACACTTTCCCCCATTTCACTTCCTCTCTCCACAGCCGGATGTGGGAGGAAATGGAGTGCTGAGGCTCCCGACTCCCCTTGTTTTCCTTCCCGTGCTGGAAGTGTTGCTGCAGTTGTGGGTTTCCGGTCACCCCTTTCTCGGTTCGCGCCATCTCGACTGTATGCATGTCTAAATGTCCATTTTCCTCCATATATTTCTAATTTCCTGTAATTTTCTTCGATCTGTGTGATGGGTGTGTAGATGTAGTAATTTTCTGCAATTTTTCTTGGATATGTGTTTTTTTGTTTAGATCTTTTAGATCTAGAACGATGGTTTTACAGATCTGACTTTACTTTCTTCAGATCTTGTAGATCTACTAAATATTCTTCAATGTTTGTGATCTTTTTATGAAGATCTGGTTTTTCTAAACCATTTTATGATGGAGTTGTTCTGTTCGTGATCTGGAGTTTTTTTAAACCATTTTATGAAGTCTAGTTTTACAGATCTGACTTTACTTTCTTTAGATCTTGTAGATCTACTAAATATTCTTCAATGTTCGACATCTTTTTATGAAGATATGGTTTTTCTAAACCATTTTATGATAGAGTTGTTCTGTTCGTGATCTGGAGTTTTTCTATATGGAGAAACTATGATTTTACAGATCTGACTTTACTTTCTTCAGATCTTGTAGATCTACTAAATATTCTTCAATGTTCGACATCTTTTTATGAAGATCTGGTTTTTGTAAACCATTTTATGATAGAGTTGTTCTGTTTGTGATCTGGAGTTTTTCTAAACCATTTTATGAAGATCTGGTTTTTCTAAACCATTTTTGTGTGTAGATATAGTAGTTTTTCTTCGATCTGTGTTTTTTTTTGTTTAGATCTTTTAGATCCAAAGCGGTTTATTACAGATCTGAGAAGAAAGTAGTTAATTGTGCTAGTTAAAACTTAAAAATTAGGTCATTCTCACAAGAATGTGTGGTTATATTTACATTAAACAACTGAACTATGTGTAAAGTGTCATTTTTGGGAGATATATATGCAAAGGATTGTGATTTAATTTCATATTTGCTTCATGTTAGTGTACTTATAGATCTGATTTAATTTTCTTCAGATCTTGTAGATCTACTAATATTCTTGATTTTTTTGGTTTTTTTATTTAAAGATTTGATTGTTCTAAACCATATTATGATAGATCTGGAGTATACCATCATTCTGTTAGAAAAACTTGTTGATCCAAGGATGTCATGATCCAGAATATTGAAAGAATTGACATAATGTTGTTATCAGGTGCATAAAAATTGACATAATGTTGTTATCTTGTTTATTTCTACTTTCATGCAGAGGTAAATTTGTTTATTTCTACTTATCATTTTCTAAATCTGATGCATTATCTATTTTTGTGGTTTTCATAACTTTGTTGTGTTCAGTTCTTATGCTTAAATTTGTTCTTTTTTGTAATTAGGCAGTGATGATGGGGAAAATTGAGGATTTGGGAAAATTAGGCAGTGTCTTTTGTTGCATTCCCCCTCTTCTGTGATGGGTTGAGGAGGCAACAGCCTACAAGACTGTCTGCACTCATCATCACATGAGAGGCTTGCAGAGGTAACAAATGTTGCTATTTATGCCAGTGAGATAAACTTTTACTAGAACTGAGCCAATACATATCTTTTTATTGTTTTCATCTTCATTTTGGTTGTGTTCAGTTCTTATGCTTATATTTGTCTTTTTTTGTAATTAGGCAGCGATGATGGAAAAAAATGAGGATTTGGGATAACCCAATTTCCTTGTGACTTTTGTTGCATTCCTCCTCTTCTGTGATGGGTTGAGGAGGCAGCAGCCTACCAGGTTGTCTGCACTCCTCATCACATGAGAGGCTTGTAGAGGTAACAAATGTTGCTAAATTTGCCAGTGAGATGAACTTTTCCTAAATCTGAGCCAATACTTATCTGTTTATTGTTGCTATTTCTGCATTTTGGGTGAAGTCAATACTATAAATTTTGAATGCCGAGTTATTTTGAATGCAGAAATTTTTTTGAGAGCTGAGATTGATAAATCAATGTATGAATGCTGATTTATTTTGAATCCAGTAATGAATGTTGTCTTATTTTGATTTTCGTACAATGTACCATAAATTTCTCCTTTGTAGGTTTCGATGGATCCTAATGATCCCATGGTACTAGCTACTGTGGCTAGTACTATGAGTGTGATTAATGTCGTCATGGCATTGCTGGTTGAGGATGACAATTATCGACCTGGCATTGCTAGAGAGCCTTCCGAGATTAGACAATAATGGAGAGATGCACACATGTATCGAATTTTATGGGGAGGAAAGGACAAATGCATATCCTATCTTAGGATGAGCACTGCATCCTTCTATACCTTAGTACGTATGCTAAGGGGAAATGGGTCGCTTCGAGATAGTCGTTAGGTTTGTGTGGAAGAACATGTTGCAATATTTCTGTACAGGTTAGGGCACAAGTCAAAAAATAGAGTATTCAATGTTGACTTTGTGCGTTCGGGTGAAACGATTTCAAGATACTTTCATCTTGTATTAGGGTCTATATTTACCCTACGTGAAGTAGTGATGAAACAACCGGACCTGAAACATCAATTGAGATTAGGCAAAACTGTGATTGGTTTCCTTATTTGCAGGTAATTATTACCTAAGTCTAGTTAATATCCATTTTCTTAGTGTCACGACCCGCACCCTGATTAGGGGTACGAGAACGTGGGTACGTCCAGCCTACGCCGCAGTATCGGCGGTAGAACGCTGTATAGGTCATCTATAACATCTAACATCTAATAACAAGATATATAAACCTGTCATCTCCGCACGGAGGTATAACATAACATCTCAACTCTATATCTCAAACACAAGTCTAGGAAAGATAGAACATGATATGGAATCAGATGAAAGGAAGAACTGAATATATATAGAGTTATCACACCACACAAAGTAGATGTCCAACACAAATAAGTACAAGACCTGAAATATAACTAAGTCACAACTAACAATCGGAACAGTCCGATACAAAATGAAAACTGTAAACACTAGACTAGACTAGGCACCCTCTACTGAGCTAGATGCTCCTCAGGCTCCTGAAGGTCACCCTCATGTGTCCCATAGAAGGTAGGACAGTCACCATCATCATCTGTAATATTTTCAACAGGCCCAGTCAGGACAGGAACGAGCACAATACATCTCACGCAGTTCATATCAGGTTGGGAAATGTAAAGCATGCATAGAGTAAGATACATGAACTGTAAAGAATATATGTAAAACGAGAGAGATTTGATAACTGGAAATATCTATATATATGATAAGTAAGAACTGTAGGTAACCTGTGATTTAGAGCATGATATGGTTATATAAACGGGCTTAGGACATATACAAGATTTTACAAGATTTCACAAGAATTTGTACAAGATGGGATTTTGATCACATAACCATTTCCTACTCACCCTCCCCAATCAATACACAAGGATCCAGTCAAGTTACGTTACCTTGCACAAGAGATTTTTATCATGGTTGCTCACGTGATCATGAGAGTACAAGATTGCACAAGAGTATACATGAAAGCGGTGTACAAGAAATACAAGATGTTCGTGAAAAGCACATGACAACTGTATCTGATGCACCCCGAGGAAGATAACATCGCATAACAAGATCCATATAGTACCAATCCGTGATAATGACGTGACAGCATCATGTAAAGTAATCTAGAGCAAGAATATAAATCCTAACAAGTATGAAATGATCAGAGAATGTACTCGCCTGTCACCCTGAATGACTGATATAAATGGATGTTCAAACTGGTGTCACAGAGTCCTATTTAGAGTAAAACAGGTTAAGATGTGTTCAATATGAAATAATAGAAATCTGCAGTGCAAGCTACATGATTCTAAGTCAAACTAGGTCAAAATCAACTCTTGGTCAACTGTCTAGGTTAAACTAGGTCTACACCAAGCCAAGCCTATACCAAGCCTATGCCAAACCATATATCAATATCATATATCAATATCAATATCATATATACCATCAAAGTCTTTACATTCAACATTCTATGTAGTTATTATATCTATATATATATACATCACTAGAGTATATAGGCAAGCCTAAAGGATAGCCTACCTATACCAATCCTATATAGAAAATACATATACCAATCAAACACACACATATCTCATATATATATTTTATACAATCAAACACAATTTAGAGAGAGGGAAAAGGGAAAACATGTGTGGGTGGGTGTGTATGAAGTGTCTATTTCTAGTTTCATGCATGTGTACATCCATACATACATATCTACATATAGTTATTCATAGAGATATAAAGAGAGGGTTAAAGGGATATATATATGTGTATGTGGTGAAAGAGTGTGAGAAAAAGAGAGGGTGTGTGTAAACAAGAGGGAGTATGTGTGACAGGTTTTGTATATGGGGTAATATCAGGAAATCATGAACTCAGAATCTCAGGAAATCATCAATGTATGTATTAGCAATGCCTGTGTTTGATCAAGTATGGAATATCAGTTTTCAGTTTTCTTCCTTTGAACCCATCTAATTTCAGTTTAACAAATTTCAGTTTATCCTAAACATTTAACCAAATCACTCAATTGTATTTATCAAGAAAACTTACATTTATATACAACCTAATCTCAGTTTTCATTTGAAACTGAAATGAAGCATTCAAATTTTCATGGAAAAATCTACTGTCCAGTTAACAACCCAATGTTACACTCGAATGCTTCATATAAACCAATCCCAATTCCACACATCAAAACCCAGCACAATCCCACATATCCCAGCAATATAAACTCAAGTAAAACATGTGAATCAACATTTAAAAAAAACGGATTTAACATTTGAAAACTGGAATTTCCAGTTTACTGATACTGCTCTGTATCAGGAAAAGTGCAACCACAATTTAAATGTCGAAACACCACGCAAACTCAAACAAGTGGTTGGTATTATGTCGTGCACATGTGTAGGTGTCACACAGGGTCTATCGTGTCCAAATAAAATGGACACGAAGTGTCCAAACTGGGAAATCACTAGTATCAGCCAACTGCAGGTGTACAGGCTCGTGCGGCAATGTCGAGCTTGCTAGGGCTCGACACAGTACACGAGAAGTGTCGTGTTTGTGTCTACACTTAGAGTAGGGGCAGGGCTACACAACCAACACCCTGAATCGTGTCCTGGTGGTGTCTACACTCGACACGACACGCGTATCAGAGGGGGATTTTTGTGTGTGCACAGTCAGTTGAGAATCGGTGCAGCCCCGATTTCTCCCTAACCACTCGATGGTTTCACCCCATATTTTGTGTGCACTGTGTCAGTGGTTGCCCTCACCCACACACAAATTTTCGTGTGTCGAGGTGCTGTGTCGTGTCCGCTAGGACACTCGAGCAGCAGGGCAGCCGCACGGTGTCCTCGTGCATGCGTGCGTGTCCAAATTTGGACACGAGGGTACACAGAAATCAACTCAGTCAACTTGGGTTGTGATCTACACACCAAGATCTAAATTATTGTTCAATTAGTTTTTGAAATTAACACTATTTAATTCTAACAAACATTTCATCGAACACCTTGTTTAAAACACCGATACGTGTCCGATACGGACATGAAATGGACACGAACTCCTACCAAACTTGGGCTACAGTTCCCTTATACCTAGATGCATGCAAATATGAAGAGAAAACACAAAATTAACATGGTTTGAGGGTATTTACCTATTTGTGCAAATCCAATGAAAAATCAATAAAGAGGGGTGTAATTCCTTCCACTTGGTGATGCCAAAAGCTTCCAATTTCCTTGATAGCAGGCCCTAACTAGTACCCTCTAGTGTAGGGGAGTCCAACGCAAGAAACTAGAGGTGATTTGGATCAAAATTGATCAAGTTGTGGCCTTGTGAAGAAATGGGATTTTTGTGAGATTAAAATTCATGTAAATTATTCATGAATGATTTTGATGGGTTAATATAGGAAGGGGGTAGTGTAGGGGGTGCCCTTGGCTGCCATGGAGGTAGGGGAGGGGGTGTCCATGAAGACTTTTGTGTCTTTCTTCTTGGTTAAGGTTTGGACTTCTAGGTAAGGAATGATATTTTGAGGGGTTTAAGGAAAATATCTAATATGTAAATATCTAGATATTACACTACTTTAACCAATGACTAAATCTATCCTCAATCTTCTAGGTTAGTAGCTAACCTCTAGATTAGGGTAAACTAGGTTAGGGACTAACATGGTACTTAACAATAATTAAAATAATATTAAAAACACATAATACAAATAATTTCAAATAAATCCTAGAAAATTACCAAAATACCCTTTAGGCTAAAAAGTCCTAATTTGATGTTCTAAACCTATGGCTAGGCTCACATGATCATGGTTAGTCTCTAGGTTAAGAAATCTCTAGAGTTTTCACTAGGGTTATACTAGTAAAATTACAAAGTCATAAGTCGTGACTTAGAAAATAGTTTTAAATCTATCTAAAAATCACCAAAATTCATAACATGACTAAATCACCATTATTTAATAATAAAAATAATAAATTTTCAAAATATCCTAAATTTTAGAAAACTGGGTGCTACAAGTCTACCCTCCTTAGAAAAATTTCGTCCTCAAAATTAGAATGGTCATACTCCTTCTAGGTCAAACACCCCAACAATCACAGTCTCAAACACACAGTCCGATAATCATATGCGTCTGTCCAAAATCATGATATTCGGAATCTTCGTCATGCTAGTGAGCAAGGCTACGATATTCACAGAGTCCTCGACTAAGGTACATACCTCTAGAATCATGGTATTTAAAATTTTCGCATTGCCGCATGCCTGGCCGCGAAAACCTTAAATTCCCACATCCGAGAAATACGTCCAAAATCCGACACTATGCCAGCTAACATGACTATAGAAAACTCTAGATCCCATGATCGAGACGACCTAGCCCATATGACTTATCTCAGAAGAAAATAATTCATAATAAAATATTCGAACAGAATTTATCAACTATAAGGAACAGATAGAATCGAAATTCTAAGACAGTTATAAGGAGGCAAATACGGAAATAGAATCGAAAAGGTTGGAACCTGCAATCAGCTCTCCCTCTGTCTGTGCATCATCGACTGCCATGGCGAAAGCTCGCCCCGGCTGGCCTCCCTTAGCCTGCTGCTGATGCTGGACAAACCTCTGCTGCTGAGTCTGCAACGGTGGTCCTGTCTGCTGCCCTGTCGGAGCTCTAGCTCCTGCTACTGTCTGAGTCAATCGTGCCAAGTTCTTGGGACACTCCTTCAACTGATGCTCTGCTGAACCACAAAGTAAACACAGGCCCTGCCTCTTCCTGCAGTCATTCCATCCGTGACCTTGCTTCTTGCAGAAGTTACACATGGGGTGCTGTTGCTGCCTGGGTGCCTGCTGGTGAAGTATATGTCCCTGGCCCTGAAACGGCTGCTGAACTGGCCTCTGCTGTATGTGAGGGCGCTTGGCTGGCCCTGCACTAGAACTAGCCCCTAAGGTATCACTGCTCCTCTTCGGCTTGAGGCCGAAGTCCTCCTCTGCAATCTGTACGTCCATCAATATCTGATCGAACGTCGCGTCACGGCGTCCCGAGGTACGGGTGCGCACTGCATGAATAAGTCCCCTGCGGAACTTACGAGCCTTCTGCCCCTCATCCTGGATCATATCGGGAGCGAACCTGCTAAGGCGAAAGAACTCGACTGCATACTCGTCCACCGACGAGTTCCCCTGCACTAGACCCACGAACTGGCCCTCCAATGCTGTAAGAGCCACGTCCGGGAAGAACTTCTCCTTGAAGAGCCTCCGGAAGTTCTCCCAAGTCAGCCCTCTCACCGACGCACGAGGATCCGTGCGGTACCATGTCAGCGCAATATCGAAGAATCGGCTGGCTGCAGCCGAAACCCAAAGCGCTCTAGGAAGCTCTGCCAGCTCCATGCTCCGCTGTATATCCTCTAGCCAGTCGTCTGCATAGAGGATGCCCTCCGTGCCTGTGAAGTCCCTGGAGCTCATCTTCCTGAAGTCCAATACTGTCCCGGGCCTGGACTGCTGCTGGTACGGCTGCTGGCCAGTAGGGCCCTGTACCGTACCCGGTGCCACTCTCTCTACTGCTGCTAGGGCAAGCTGATGCGAGTTCTCCATACTCTGCCTCAGCATCTCGATCTGTCGGTGTGACGCCTCCGACTGGCGCTGCGACGCCTCTGCCTGGGCCTGCTGTGTCTCCATCATCTGCTGAAGGAGAAGGAACATATGGTGCGTATCCGTCGGTACCGGTGGTAGTGGCAGCAGTATCTCCAGAACAACGGCCGTAACCCTCTGGGATGGAGGTGGTAGACCTCCCTGTGCAACTGCCTGGGTCTCCAGAATAGTAGAATCACTGGGGGCAGTCCCGTGAACCTCCTCCTCTGCCTGATCAGATCTCTCAGGCAAACTACTCGATCCAGTGGCCTGTGGGTGCGTCTTCGTCATCCTGGAGACGAATTAAAACAAAGAGGTCAATATGGCACATGAGTAGATTTATCAAGGAAGGACAGTTAAATTAATACAAGGGAAGTAATCATGATAATCAAAAGATCGGAAATTTCCTAGGTGTGATTGAGAAACTCCTATCATGTCCTAGGTCCTACGTCCTAATTGCAGGCTCGTAATTAGCACTCTAAGTCGAGTACTATTACGAGATTGCACTAATTGCGACACAGACCTGCATGGGCCACCACAAAAACGTGTCACGACCCGCACCCTGATTAGGGGCACGAGAACGTGGGTACGTCCAGCCTACGCCGCAGTGTCGGCGGTAGAACGCTGTATAGGTCATCTATAACATCTAACATCTAATAACAAGATATATAAACCTGTCATCTCCGTACGGAGGTATAACATAACATCTCAACTCTATATCTCAAACACAAGTCTAGGAAAGATAGAACATGATATGGAATCAGATGAAAGGAAGAACTGAATATATATAGAGTTATCACACCACACAAAGTAGATGTCCAACACAAATAAGTACAAGACCTGAAATATAACTAAGTCACAACTAACAATCGAAACAGTCCGATACAAAATGAAAACTGTAAACACTAGACTAGACTAGGCACCCTCTACTGAGCTAGATGCTCCTCAGGCTCCTGAAGGTCACCCTCATGTGTCCCATAGAAGGTAGGACAGTCACCATCATCATCTGTAATATTTTCAACAGGCCCAGTCAGGACAAGAACGAGCACAATACATCTCATGCAGTTCATATCAGGTTGGGAAATGTAAAGCATGCATAGAGTAAGATACATGAACTGTAAAGAATATATATAAAAAGAGAGAGATTTGATAACTGGAAATATCTATATATATATGATAAGTAAGAACTGTAGGTAACCTGTGATTTAGAGCATGATATGGTTATATAAACGGGCTTAGGACATATACAAGATTTCACAAGAATTTGTACAAGATGGGATTTTGATCACATAACCATTTCCTACTCACCCTCCCCAATCAATACACAAGGATCCAGTCAAGTTACGTTACCTTGCACAAGAGGTTTTTATCATGGTTGCTCACGTGATCATGAGAGTACAAGATTGCACAAGAGTATACATGAAAGCGGTGTACAAGAAATACAAGATGTTCGTGAAAAGCACATGACAACTGTATCTGATGCACCCCGAGGGAGATAACATCGCATAACAAGATCCATATAGTACCAATCCGTGATAATGACGTGACAGCATCATGTAAAGTAATCTAGAGCAAGAATATAAATCCTAACAAGTATGAAATGATCAGAGAATATACTCGCCTGTCACCCTGAATGACTGATATAAATGGATGTCCGAACTGGTGTCACAGAGTCCTATTTAGAGTAAAACAGGTTAAGATGTGTTCAATATGAAATAATGGAAATCTGCAGTGCAAGCTACATGATTCTAAGTCAAACTAGGTCAAAATCAACTCTTGGTCAACTGTCTAGGTTAAACTAGGTCTACACCAAGCCAAGCCTATACCAAGCCTATGCCAAACCATATATCAATATCATATATCAATATCAATATCATATATACCATCAAAGTCTTTACATTCAACATTCTATGTAGTTATTATATCTATATATATATACATCACTAGAGTATATAGGCAAGCCTAAAGGATAGCCTACCTATACCAATCCTATATAGAAAATACATATACCAATCAAACACACACATATCTCATATATATATTTTATACAATCAAACACAATTTAGAGAGAGGGAAAATGGAAAACATGTGTGGGTGGGTGTGTATGAAGTGTCTATTTTTAGTTTCATGCATGTGTACATCCATACATACATATCTACATATAGTTATTCATAGAGATATAAAGAGAGGGTTAAAGGGATATATATATGTGTATGTGGTGAAAGAGTGTGAGGGAAAGAGAGGGTGTGTGTAAACAAGAGGGAGTGTGTGTGACAGGTTTTGTATATGGGGTAATATCAGGAAATCATGAACTCAGAATCTCAGGAAATCATCAATGTATGTATTAGCAATGCCTGTGTTTGATCAAGTGTGGAATATCAGTTTTCAGTTTTCTTCCTTTGAACCCATCTAATTTCAGTTTAACAAATTTCAGTTTATCCTAAACATTTAACCAAATCACTCAATTGTATTTATCAAGAAAACTTACATTTATATACAACCTAATCTCAGTTTTCATTTGAAACTGAAATGAAGCATTCAAATTTTCATGGAAAAATCTACTGTCCAGTTAACAACCCAATGTTACACTCGAATGCTTCATATAAACCAATCCCAATTCCACACATCAAAACCCAGCACAATCCCACATATCCCAGCAATATAAACTTAAGTAAAACATGTGAATCAACATTTTAAAAAAACGGATTTAACATTTGAAAACTGGAATTTCCAGTTTACTGATACTGCTCTGTATCAGGAAAAGTGCAACCACAATTTAAATGTCGAAACACCACGCAAACTCAAACAAGTGGTTGGTATTGTGTCGTGCACATGTGTAGGTGTCACACAGGGTCTATCGTGTCCAAATAAAATGGACACGAAGTGTCCAAACTGGGAAATCACTAGTATCAGCCAACTGCAGGTGTACAGGCTCGTGCGGCAATGTCGAGCTTGCTAGGGCTCGACACAGTACACGAGAAGTGTCGTGTTTGTGTCTACACATAGAGTAGGGGCAGGGCTACACAACCAACACCCTGAATCGTGTCCTGGTGGTGTCTACACTCGACACGACACGCGTATCAGAGGGGGATTTTCGTGTGTGCACAGTCAGTTGAGAATCGGTGCAGCCCCGATTTCTCCCTAACCACTCGATGGTTTCACCCCATATTTTGTATGCACTGTGTCAGTGGTTGCCCTCACCCACACACAAATTTTCGTGTGTCGAGGTGCTGTGTCGTGTCCGCTAGGACACTCGAGCAGCAGGGCAGCCGCACGGTGTCCTCGTGCGTGCGTGCGTGTCCAAATTTGGACACGAGGGTGCACAGAAATCAACTCAGTCAACTTGGGTTGTGATCTACACACCAAGATCTAAATTATTGTTCAATTAGTTTTTGAAATTAACACTATTTAATTCTAACAAACATTTCATCGAACACCTTGTTTAAAACACCGATACGTGTCCGATACGGACATGAAATGGACACGAACTCCTACCAAACTTGGGCTACAGTTCCCTTATACCTAGATGCATGCAAATATGAAGAGAAAACACAAAATTAACATGGTTTGAGGGTATTTACCTATTTGTGCAAATCCAATGAAAAATCAATAAAGAGGGGTGTGATTCCTTCCACTTGGTGATGCTAAAAGCTTCCAATTTCCTTGATAGCAGGCCCTAACTAGTACCCTCTAGTGTAGGGGAGTCCAACGCAAGAAACTAACTCCAACGCAAGAAACTAGAGGTGATTTGGATCAAAATTGATCAAGTTGTGGCCTTGTGAAGAAATGGGATTTTTGTGAGATTAAAATTCATGTAAATTATTCATGAATGATTTTGATGGGTTAATATAGGAAGGGGGTAGTGTAGGGGGTGCCCTTGGCTGCCATGGAGGTAGGGGAGGGGGTGTCCATGAAGACTTTTGTGTCTTTCTTCTTGGTTAAGGTTTGGACTTCTAGGTAAGGAATGATATTTTGAGGGGTTTAAGGAAAATATCTAATATGTAAATATCTAGATATTACACTACTTTAACCAATGACTAAATCTATCCTCAAGCTTCTAGGTTAGTAGCTAACCTCTAGATTAGGGTAAACTAGGTTAGGGACTAACATGGTACTTAACAATAATTAAAATAATATTAAAAATACATAATACAAATAATTTCAAATAAATCCTAGAAAATTACCAAAATACCCTTTAGGCTAAAAAGTCCTAATTTGATGTTCTAAACCTATGGCTAGGCTCACATGATCATGGTTAGTCTCTAGGTTAAGAAATCTCTAGAGTTTTCACTAGGGTTATACTAGTAAAATCACAAAGTCATAAGTCGTGACTTAGAAAATAGTTTTAAATCTATCTAAAAATCACCAAAATTCATAACATGACTAAATCACCATTATTTAATAATAAAAGTAATAAATTTTCAAAATATCCCAAATTTCAGAAAACTGGGTGCTACACTTAGTAATGTAAAATAGTTATCTAACGTAATTTAGTAAACTGTAGGATTGTATCGGGTTGATAGATGGAACCCATATCCAAGCCACATTGCCTTTATCAGAGGCCCCTCGTTTTAGTGGTAGAAAGGATACGCTTACGCAAAATGTATTAGCCGCTGCTACCCCCAATAAGAAGTTCTCCTACGTGTTAGCTGGTTGGGAGGGATCTGCTAATGATATGACAGTTTTGAAGGATGCCCTCTCTAAGCCTGCCCCATATGGCCTTAAAACTATCGAAGGTATTAAATAGTTAAAGTATTTAATTAACATGTAGAGGCTAGTTACATGGAAACTTATAGTGTTATATAATATTGTAGGCAAGTACTATCTAGTGGATGCTGGATATACAACTATGCCTGGGTTCATAGCCCCCTATCGTGGTGTGAGGTACCATCTATCCCAGACCAAGGGACGTGAACCTAGGAATCCAAAGGAGCTCTTCAATTGGAGGCATTCAAAATTGCGAAGTAAAATAGAATGTGCATTTGGTACACTTAAGAACCGATTTTGCATTCTAGGATCTAAAAAGTTTCACTCCTTCTCCACCCAAGTTGATCTTGTGATTGCTTGTTATGTTTTGCATAATTTTATACTTGGCGTTGATCCTAATGATGGATTAGAGGTAGTTGAAGTTGACAACGATGGGTCAACAACGTCCGAAAATGAGAGTGTATATCAATTCGACCAATTCACGCAAAATAGTTCACAAGCTGAACAAAGAAGCGTGAAGAAAGCATGGGAAGAATATCGTGACAACATAGCGGCTGAAATGTGGCATGACTACTGCCAAGGAAAGGGTACCTAAACCTGTCCCTAAACCTTTTGTTTTTGCCAAGTGTACTTTAATTTCACTTTGGTACACTCTAGGGCCTGTTGTTGGAGGGAAAGTCTTTTGCAAGGGATATGTAATTAGCATGGGCCTTGCTACTTTTTTTTGGGTGTACATTTACCTTATTTAACTTTTTAGTCTGTTATATCTGCAGTTTTCATATTTTCAGTATGTATTTCCCTGTACTGTTTGCTGGTATCCAAGTTCGTTATTTTTGGTTCTGGTTTCAGGTGAAATGTCTGATAATTTTGGAAAATATGGTAGTAGCCCCTTTGCCCCTCCTAAGCTAAGGCGTGCTTCTTTTGGTAAAGAAACAACAAGCCTTCAACAGGGGTCCCCATCGACCTTTTTACATAGTACTTCCCTACTAAATGTGAACTGGAGTCAATCGGTATATCCTTATTTGGATTCATATTCATATATCCAAAGTGAAGGATCTAATCCAGAAAGAGAATTTAAAGAGGTGGTTGCAACATCCCCTTCTAAGAAGAATAATTCAAAGAAGGGTAGTCAAATCAACAAACGTTGGCAACAATCTCATACTGATTTGCTTCTGAGTGTTCTTTGTGATGAGGCAAATAATTGTGGTAAGCCGGACAAAACCTTCAAAAAATGTTCTTTGGAAAGGGGGGCTGGTGTTGTGAATGAAAGGTTTGGTGAGAGTTAAGTCACACCCCGAGTCGACAAACCGTTCGTCCCCGGTGTTACTTTGCCGATTCGATCGTCCTAGCTCGCTAAGGCATGATGCCATACGAGTCTGGAATTGCACTCGTACAAGACAAGAACGTTACGTTGCTTTTCATATTAATACGCCAAGTTGAAACTTCACAAATCACATCAGAATATAAGACGCAGTATAGGAAGATAGAAATGCTTTTCATTCATAGCTTGCAACGAAGTGCAAGTCATAATTACATTGGATGCCGTTGCGGCTATATTAATTAAAAACAGAAAGAAATACACTCGACAGGTTGCCTGAACTAACGCTTGCCGTCCCATACATTCGCCCCTTTATACATAAGCCGTCGATTGAATTGGCTTCAAAATACTTTAGCATAGGAAGAGCTTCAAAATGCCTCTCCGCACTTCAGCTTCAGTTTAGTTGGGAGCGCCCGCCGTACCTGGGGAAATTGGGGAAAAGGAATTAGCACACTTGCTAAGTGGACGAGACGAGCCCACTCGTCTAAACCGACTCTGATTGTTAGGGTAGGCATGCTTTAAAGTTTTCTTTCTATTAGAACTAAATGAATTCAGTTCATATTCGATAGCCATCTTTGAGTAATAAAGCATACAGTGAAATATAGCAGTTTATCATATTTCTTACCACGGCCGTGCTCGTCCCTGCATGAAAACAGAGATAATATTTACACCTGCATAAGACAATAGGTGAGCATGCTACTATCTTATATGCGGTCATTGATGTTACACATCACGTGGGACTATCTCAACGTCATTTCGGCTCGTTCAGTCTCGGTTGTAAGCCTGACTGACGGTCCCGCAATGCATCAGTGCCGAAGCACGATTATTCATTCTCCCTAGGTCGATTCGATTTCGATGCCCCGGATACCGATTCGACGAAAAATATCAACTTGTGCATAAGCTGTCCATGACCATGCCAATGCGTGAACAGTTTTATATATGCAAACATTTTGTATAGCGCGGACAGTATTGAACGGCATTATCATTTCTTCCAACTTATGCAACGATTCATTTTTCCCCAAGCCGTACTCCCGATTAGCATCCCGTGGGCACCAAATTGTCCGAGGTATCATAACCCATAATCGACGTTTCGTATTATTTTACAGCACGTAAAATAGTCTATCTTTTTACTAGAACATTAAACTTTCTGGTTTATGTGATAGACTTGTATTTTCAGAGTGAATTACTCTAAATCGATACGTTTTTCCCGAGTTCTTGAACTTAGTGGATTGGCATGCAATTAACTTGGCATCGTTCGATTTGAATAAATTCGAGGCAAGGAATTAGTTTGCGGGACAGAGTAGAAAAGAAGGGGCCGAATCACCCGCCGTTTACTTTACTCGTGCCGATCGTCGAAGCGCTTTGCAACGTCACGCTTTAGTTACGCGAGCTCCTGCAATGGCACCAACACTTTGTTAGAATTTCTTCTTTTTCCCTTGCTTCAAAATTTGTAATTGCATCCATGAAAATAACGCAAAAGCACTTTATCAAGCCCAGTGGCAAAAGCTCCAAGAAAACCATACAACGGTCCGGTCCCGTCGAAGGGACTCTTATAGAGAGCTCACTCGCCGAGACGCAGTCCGCTGCATCTAGGACTTATTCCAACAGAAGTCGTTCCATTAGTTGGATCGATTCTCGTAACTTCCGTCCAAATCGATTTGAATCGATGTCGCAAGGCGTTATCGTTTACCAAGCTTAGCGATCGAGTCAGATGGCCATCTAAGTTCCCGGCCGATCTGACTCGGCGCAAGCATATTATGAAGTTCCGTCGCCTATCGAAAGCGGGACGCTACATAATATACCACTAAGAAAAAGTTTCGTCCCGAAACTTAAGAACAAGGGTCTGACCTTAATTTAGATAAACAACGCAGGGTATTTCTCTTTCATCTCCGCCTCCATCTCCCACGTCGACTCCTCGACTGAATGGTTCCGCCAAAGCACGCGGACCAAGGACATCGACCGATTTCGTAGCACCTTCTTCTTGCGGTCCAAAATTTGAGTAGGCTCCTCTGACTAAGACAAGTCAATACGTAGCTCCAACTGATCGAAGCTAACCACATGACTTGGATCGTGCACGTATTTTCGAAGTTGTGAAACGTGAAAGACATCGTGCACATCAGCCATGGCAGGAGGTAGTGAGATCCGATAAGCAACCGTTGTTACTCGCTCGATGATCTCGAAGGTGCCTACAAATCTCGGGCTCAACTTGCCTTTAACGTCGAACCGCATCACATCGCGCATGGACGTTACTTTCAGAAACACATGGTCTCCGACCAAGAACTCTAGCGGTCGTCGACGAAGATCTGCGTAGCTCTTTTGTCGACTTTGCGCGATGCGGAGTCTATCTCGAATCAAGCAGAACTTTTCGACGGCCTGCTCTACGAGTTCCGGCCCAAGCACTTGTCGCTCTCCGACTTCATCCCAGCATATTGGCGAACGATACTTCCTCCCGTAGAGCGCTTCGTATGGAGCCATCTGAATGCTCGACTGGTAGCTGTTGTTATATGCAAACTCCGCAAGCGGCAAATGCGTATCCCAACTAGTCTTTAAATCGATCGCACACAAACGCAGCATATCTTCTAGGATTTGATTTACTCTCTCCGTCTGACCGTCTGTTTGGGGGTGGTACGCCGAACTAAAATTTAGTTTGGTCCCCATCGTCGCATGTAGTCTCGTCCAAAAATGCGATAGGAATCGTCCGTCTCTGTCCAAAATTATTGAGGCCGGTACCCCGTGCAGTCGAACAATCTCATCGACGTAGATTTGTGCTAACCGATCGACGCTCCATCCTACTTTTATTGCGATGAAGTGAGCCGACTTGTTCAATCTATCAACAATGACCCAAATCGTATCATTCTTCCGCGACGTCTTCAAAAATCCCACAATAAAATCCATCAAGATGTTGTCCCACTTCCACTCGGGAATGGCGATGTTCTGCAGCTTTCCGCCTGGCCTTTGGTGTTCCGCCTTTACTTGCTGATACGCCATGCACTGCGATACGAAGGTAGCCACGTCTTTCTTCATGCCGTGCCACCAGAAGTTTGTGCGCAAGTCCTTGTACATCTTGGTGCTTCTATGATGTAATGAGTACTTCGCATAATGTGCCTCCGTCAGAATTTCTTTCCTGAGTTCGACAGTTTCAGGAATGCAGAGCCTTTCCTTTAGTTACATCATCCCGTCTCCGTCTTCCGTAAAGTCAATCGCCCTTCCTGTTGGAATCAGCTCGCGCATCTTCTTCAGGAATGAGTCCTCCTTCTGTGCGGTCTTTATCTTGCTAAGCAGGCTCGATCTAACTTCAGCTGAGCTAGGTGCAGGTGTCGATACTCAATTCTGAGTTTGATACCCATCGCTTCAAGGTCTCGTCGTATCTCCTTATTTATGGCTAGTGTTCCCATAAACATTCTGCTAAGCGCGTCGGCTACCACGTTTCCCTTGCCCGGCGTATACTCGATCGTTATCTCGTAATCTTTTATGAGTTCGAGCCAACGTCGCTGTCTTAGGTTGAGTTCTCATTGCGTAAACAAGTATTTCAGGCTTTTATGATCTGTATAGATTCTGCACGCCATACCATAGAGGTAGTGCCGCCAGAGCTTCAACGCAAACACGATCGCCTCCAATTCTAGGTCGTGCGTCGGGTAGTTCTTCTCGTGCTACTTCAACTGCCGTGAAGCGTAGGAGATGACTTTATCTCTCTGTATGAGTATGCACCCGAGGCCAGTCCCCGATGCGTCGCTGAATATCTGAAAGCCTTCTGGACCGTCTGTAAGTGCAAGGATTGGAGCTGAGACGAGCCGTTGCTTCAACTCTTGAAAGCTGGATTCACAGTCGTCACTCCATTCAAATACTACTCCCTTCTGGGTGAGGCGAGCCAGAGGCGACGCTAGTTTTGAAAAGTTTTGCACAAATCTTCAGTAGTAGCCCGCTAAGCCTAGGAAACTTCGAATATCGCTAGCCGAGGCAGGTCGTTTCCAATCTACCACCGCTTCAATCTTCTTTGGGTCCACCACGACACCTTCGGCAGAGATTATATGTCCGAGAAATGTCACGCTACTCATCTAGAACTCGCACTTACTCTGCTTGGCATATAATTTGTTTTTATGTAGCGTCTGCAACACCGTCTTCAAGTACTATGTATGCTCTTCTCGATTCTTTGAGTAGATAAGGATATCGTCGATGAACACGACTACAAATTTATCGATTTGAGGTCGGAAGACTCGGTTCATCAGATCCATGAAAGCGGCTAGGGCATTCGTCAAACCGAACGGCATGACTAGGAATTCATAATGACCATATCGAGTGCGGAAGGCAGACTTTGATACGTCGTCGGACTTGATCTTCAATTGATGATAGCCTGAACGAAGATCAATTTTTGAAAACACTGATGCGCCTTGTAGTTGGTCAAATAAGTCGTCGATTCGTGACAAAGGATACTTGTTCCGTACGGTCGCCTTATTGAGTTCACGATAGTCGATGCATAGCCGCATCGACCCATCCTTCTTTTTCATGAACAATACGGGAGCTCCCCACGGAGAGACGCTAGGGCGAATAAATTCGCGGTCTAGCAACTCTTGTAATTGCACCTTCAGCTCCTTCAGTTCTGCTGGAGTCATTCGGTAAGGCGCCTTTGATATTGGCCGTGTATCCGGAAAGGTGTCGATGCTGAATTCAATTTCTCGATACGACGGCATTCCGGGCATCTCGTCAGGAAAAATGTCAAGAAAATCTGTCACAACATCAGTCTGCATTGTGTTTGTATTATCCTTCCGCGTGTCTCAAACTGATGCCAAGTATCCCGCGCAGCTGGAACGCAGCATACGCCTCGTCGAGATTGCTGATACCATCATTGCCGTCTTCGAGACCGTACCGTACGAATATGAGAACTCTTTCTCGCCAGGAAGATGAAACACCACTCTCTTCTCCGCGCACTCGATCGTTGCACGACAAGCGCCCAACCAATCCATGCCCAGGATTATGTCGTACTCTTTGATGTCTAGTACGACGGCATCTAAGGATAGATATCTTTCTCCGATGCAAATGTGGCCATCCCTACAAATAAAGTTCACAGGCATATCGACTCCCAACGGAGTGCTAACGCTAATATTTATATCTAATGATTGCATGGGTATTTTATTTTCTTCCGCATAATCAGCAGATATAAAGCTATACGTCGCACCCGAATCGAATAGTACTGGAGCAGGTATATTTTTGTAGAGTAATATACATGTTACAACAGTATCGGACGCAAATGCCTCGTTCCGAGTTAAGGCATAAACTCGACCTTGAGCTCCGTGGCGTTGGTTCTGCTGGTTAACGGGCACCGCATTTGCGTCTTACAGTATCGGCGCTTTATGCGGATTCGGAACGTTCCTTGGTGGGTTGGGTTGATTCGGAACTTTATGCGGGCAATATGTAACTATATGGCCTACCTCGCCACACTTGTAGCAAGATCTCGTGACGCAATCGATGGTTCGGTGCCCACGCCTACCGCACCTGGTGCAGTGTTGACTGCCATGGCCTCGGTCATCGAATCTGTTCGGTCGTTTTGTTATTCCCGATCCCCCGGCGTCGTTAAGATGCTTGCTGAAGTGGTTACGGATGCCTCTACTCGACATACGGCCAAAGATACGCTCACTATCAAGAGCGGCATTATAGGATTCACGGTATGTTCGGCACCTTTGATTCATGACGTCCCTTCGTAGTTCGTCATTTAGGCCTTGTTGGAAGAGTTCACACCAGGCTTCTTTGTTGGACAGAAAGGCGCCGGCAAACTTTGCCAGCTTTGAGAAGCTCGAATCATAATCGTCGACAGACATATTTTCCTGTCGCAGCGTCATGAACTCGTCTTCTTTTTGTTGACGGACGGCGCGAGGAACGTACTGTTCGAGGAAAGCTTCATTGAATATTTTTTAGGAAATCGTGGCGTCTGTATCGGCTTCGTAGATTTCCTGCTTCTTAGTTGCCCACCAGTCGTACGCCCTCAGTTGCAGCTGTAACGTTGCACAAGTTATCCTTTGGGACCCTTCAATGCTAAGCAGATTAAACAGGTCCTCCATCTCCGCGAGCCATCCCACGATCACATCAGGCTCTGCTCGGCCGTTGACTTTTGGTGGGTTCATCTCACGGAACTCCTTTGCCTTGAACAAGGAAGAAGAATTTATCATTTGCGGTTGAGCTTCTTCTTCCTCGTTTTCTTCTTGATCACCTTGCTTCTCCTCGGGTACTTCGTCCGTTGTCTTGGTATTGCCCGCCATTCTGCTCACTATCTGAGTCAGAGCGTTCATCTGCTTCTGCTGCGCATCAAATTGGGCTTTGAATTGCATCTGAAGCTATTGCTGCTGCAGTTCCATCAACTGTAGCATCTTTTCCGTAGTCGTCTCGCTAGGGCCAGTGCTTTTTATGCTCGACGTACTATCTACAATTTGGGTTGTTGTGCCGAGATTATTTTTTTTCTTAGTCATTCCTACAAAACAGAGTAAACCCGTTAGTATTTTTCAAAAATATCTACGGACTTACCTGTATAGAACTTTTATTTCACGCAGCATGTCGACAAGCATTCAATCGAGCCATCGCAACGGACATTCCAACAATGAAACATCTTTCGAAAATCCGAAAAAATATAACTGTGCTCTGATACCAATTTTTCACGCCCCGAGTCGACAAACCGTTCGTCCCCGGTGTTACTTTGTCGATTCAATCGTTCTCGCTAAGGCGTGATGCCGTACGAGTCTGGAATTGCACTCGTATAAGGCAAGAACGTTACGTTACTTTTCATATTAATACGCCAAGTTGAAACTTCACAAACCACATCAGAATATAAGACGCAGTATAGGAAGATAGAAATGCTTTTCATTTATAGCTTGCAACGAAGTACAAGTCGTAATTACATTGGATGCCGTTGCGGCTACATTGATTGAAAACAGAAAGAAATACACTCGACAAGTTGCCTGAACTAACGCTTGTCGTCCCATACATTCGCCCCTTTATACATAAGCCGTCGATTGAATTGGCTTCAAAATACTTCAGCATAGGAAGAGCTTCAAAATGCCTCTCCGCACTTCAGCTTCAGTTTAGTTGGGAGCGCCCATCGCACCTGGGAAATTGGGGGAAAGGGATTAGCACACTTGCTAAGTGGACGAAACGAACCCACTCGTCTAAACCGACTCTGATTGTTAGGGTAGGCATGCTTTAGAGTTGTCTTTCTATTAGAACTAAATGAATTCAGTTCATATTCGATAGCCATCTTTGAGTAATAAAGCATACAGTAAAATATAGCAGTTTATCATATTTCTTACCACGGCCGTGCTCGTCCCTGCATGAAAACAGAGATAATATTTACACCTGCATAAGACAATAGGTGAGCATGCTACTATCTTATATGCGGTCATTGATGTTACATATCACGTGGGACTATCTCAACGATATTTTGACCCGCTCAGTCTAGGTTGTAAGCCTGACTGACGGTCCCGCAATGCATCAGTGCCGAAGCACGATTATTCATTCCCCTAGGTCGATTCGATTCCGATGTCCCGGATACCGATTCGAGGAAAAATATCAACTTGTGCACAAGCTGTCCATGACCATGCCAATACGTGAACAGTTTTATATATGCAAACAGTTTTGTATAGCACGGACAGTATTGAACGGTATTATCATTTCTCCCAACTTATGCAACGATTCATTTTTTCCCAAGCCGTACTCCCGATTTAGCATCATGTGGGCACCAAATTGTCCGATGCATCATAACCCATAATCGACGTTTCGTATTATTTTGCAGCACGTGAAATAGTCTATCTTTTTACTAGAACCTTAAACTTTCTGGTTTATGTGATAGACTTGTATTTTCAGAGTGAATTACTCTAAATCGATACGTTTTTTTTGAGTTCTTGAACTTAGTGGATTGGCATGCAATTAACTTGGCATCATTCGATTTGAATGAATTCGAGGCAAGGAATTAGTTTGCGGGACAGAGTAGAAAAGAAGGGGTCGAATCACCCACCGTTTACTTTGCTCGTGCCGATCGTCGAAGCGCTTCGCAACGTCAAGCTTTAGTTACGCGAGCTCCTGCAATGGCACCAACACTTTGTTAGAATTCCTTCTTTTTCCCTTGCTTCGAAATTTGTAATTGCATCCATGAAAACGACGCGAAAGCACTTCATCAAGCCCAGCGGCAAAAGCTCCAAGAAAACCATACAACGGTCCGGTCCCGTCGAAGGGACTCTTATAGAGAGCTCACTCGCCAAGACGCAGCCTGCTGCATCTAGGACTTATTCCAACAGAAGTCGCTCCATTAGTTGGATCGATTCTCGTAACTTCCGTCCAAATCGATTTGAACCGATGCCGCAAGGCGTTATCGTTTACCAAGCTTAGTGATCGAGTCAGATGGCCATCTATGTTCCCGGCCGATCTGACTCGGCGCAAGCATTTTATGAAGTTCGGTCGCCTATCGAAAGCGGGGCGCTACAAGTTACACGTGGATAAATGTTCAAAATCACCTTAGAGTGCAAAAGGGTAAATGGTTGGACATTTTGATGGCGAAGGATGTATCAGGGGAAGGATGGGATGAGGAGAGCAAGACTATAACTTTGGATGACGACACCTATAACGATCTTGATAAGATAATTTTAGATGACAAATTCCCTATAGTAACTTTCATAACATATGTTCTGCTACTAATGTGTCTTTTCATTGTCTATATAGGCTAAATCAAGGTTGTGTCTATACATCAACAAACCCATACGAAACTATGATTTGTTGAGGGTGGTATATCGGGATGACCATGCAACTGGCAGTCAGTCTAGATCCTGTTATGACCAATATTTTGTTAATGAGAAGGATGTTGTCAATTTGGATGATGTGAATGAGGACCCTGTAGGTGAAAACAGGAAACCTAGCAAGTCTTCAATCCCAAGTAGGACAACAAGTAAATCAAAAAGCGCACAATCATCTGATTTTAAGCGCCGTAGAGTTGCGGTGGAGGAGTACATGCCTAACTTGGTAAACTCTTTGACCGTAATTGGTCATGCTCTAGATTCTGCGTTTGGGGGGGTCATGTTGAAAAAGTGGGTAGTAAAGTATGGGACCTTGTGGACTGTTATGAAGAAGATGTCCTCAATACTGCTTATGATTATCTTATTCAAAATCTGGGTGAGGCTAAAAGGTTTGTAGGTTTGCCTCTAGCACAACATAGCAAGTGGGTGGAGGCTTTTAAATCCAGGAGGTTGCCCCCACCAGATCAGGACTAATTCCACCAGCAAGTTTATGATGACTCATTTTGTGAATGCAGTTTATGTATCTGCAGTTTTGTGTAACTATTTGTACTGTCAACATGAAGACAGTTAAGAAAAGACCATTAAGGCTGATCTCTGTAATATTTTGATGCAAGAACACTTGCACTGTGTGCCCCTATATTTCATATTTTTCTGTTAACTGACATGTTTTATTGTTGTTTTTTCAAGGTTTTATTTGTCCTACTGAATGCATTTTATTGGGTTTGCCTTGCTATATTTTCCCTTCAATTGGGTTTGCCTTGCTGTTATCCTATTCTTTTATCTGATATTTCTGTTGGGTTTGCCCTGTTTTTAAGGATTTCCAGCATGTCTTCATAACTTCTGTTATTTTTGCCCTATTTTGGCAACTTCCTAAGCTGCTATATGAAAGTTTGTTGGGTTTGCCTTGCTGTTATCCTATTCTTTTATCTGCTATTTCTGCCCTATTTTGCTTTACAGCCTACCGGCAGACCATGTCTTACTACATCGTTCTGAGGGGAAGAATGCCTGGTGTTTATACCAATTGGCCTGAATGCTACAATCAAGTTCATGGTTTTAAGGGTGCTTGCTACTTCAAGTGTCAAGATCGGTCGGAGGCTTTTGGATACTTCCAAAAGTCAGAACACTTGCATACCACAGCAAAGTCGTCCTCTGTCCATAATGTCCAGCTCTTCAGTATGCTTCATGTCTGCACTTTTTTCTTTGTGATTTTTCTAATATTTGTGTTTTATATGTTTGTCTTCTAGAATCTTAACTATGGCACTCTCATGAGGGTGAACTAATCGTATGTACCATATATTTTCCTTTTTTCCTTTTTTCCTTGTCTACTCAGTTTATGCATTATATTTGCAGACTGATGTGGGAACCAATATGATGGTTTTGGTATTTTAGCTCTTTTCTTTGTTTTCTTGCAAATTTCTGTCTTGTATATGTTTTTCTCTGTCTTCCTTCTGCCTTTCTTTCATATTCAGTTTCTGGTTGGAGTTTCTTTGCAGTATATTATCCTGCCTTTCTTTCATATTCAGTTTATGTTTTATTGTCTAGGCTGTGATGAAGGGGGAAATATGATGTTTTTGGTATTTTACCAAACTTTTAGTGGGCATGGTAGCATTCCTCGTTGTGTGTGATGGGTTGAAGAGGTATCTCCTTAGTATGATGCATGGGTCACTGCGATACTAAGGTATGATGCATTCCTCATCATACTTCGATGGGTTGAAAAGGTAACCATTCTTGCTGAATGAAAACAAACTCCAATCTCTGAGCCTTTATTTTCACATATATCTATTCTGTATGAGCTTCTTTGGATGTAAAAATATCTATTATGTATGAGCTTCTTTGGATGTAAAATTAATTACTCTGGACATTTTGTACAGATAAATTTTTCTCTATTGTGGACATTTTGTACAGAAGTACTTATCTGTACACCCTCGGGCGATTTCGGGCCTGTATTGTGGACATTTTGTACAGATTTTGTATTGTGGAGATTTGGTACAGATAAATTTGGCTGGTATTGTGGACATTTTTGCTGTATTGGCCTGTGTGTGCTACAGTCAACATATGTATGTCTTCAATCTATTTTCTTTAGAGTCTGCACAAGGATTCATATCCAATTTGGCTTGTATCGGGCTACAGTTTGCCTGAACATTTTGCCCTTGCTATTGCCTGGACATTTTGCTTCACGTCCAATTTGGCTTGTGTGTTTTACATGTTTGTCTTCAACTCAGTTCATTATTTTTGCCTGAACATTTTGCTCTCGGCATACATGTTTCATGTCTAATTTTGGTACCAGTTTTATGAAAATTCCCAGCAAAAGAGAGGCAGGTAAGATCACCATATTCATAATGTGGTGATGCTATCAACTTCCATGTTGGTTAGCCAAACAATGGAATTGGAAAAATCTCTCTTTCTATGTCAAATACCTGTGTGTTACCAAACAATAGAAGTTGAAGAACTATACTTTCCAAATCAACTTCATGGGTCAGCCAAACATATTTTTGGGATTTCAAAATTCTGGAACTCAACTCAGTTCACCAGAATTGTATTTTACTTTCCACTATCAACTCACTTCATGTTTACCAAACAGGCCCTAACAGTATAACACAACCTGCAGTTGAATTGTCTTAACAAGAAGTGGGATCATTTCAGCAAACAAAGGGACTGGAAGTCCAAAATAATATCACAGAAGTTAAAAAAAACTTCTAAACATTCAACTACAGCACCTAGTGTTGCAAAACACATTAAGTCAGCTGAGCTAATCTAGCCACTGAAATTTTGATACAGAGATGGTTGTGTTACACATGGCTGACTTTTCCGGTACTGAGTTCCCCTAATAACTTGACATCAAAACACCACCAACTGTGGGCTGCTTGAGATCCCACACCATTCAGTTTTTAGTTCCTAGTTATACAAGTTTCTTCCAAGACTAACTAAAAACTAATTTAGATTAGTTCTCTGCAGCCCTAAGGACATCACCCAGATTGACATTTATGCTGTTTCTCATGGTTCTTCTTCCAACCCCTCCGTTACCTCCAGTGCCCTTTCTCATCATTGCCGCAAACTCGCTATAATCTATTTGCCCGTCCTGTAAATGAGAGACATCGGGTTATGTGAAAGCACTAGCCGGTCAACTTCTTGAAATAAACTGCATTTGTAAAAATCAAATCTTATAAGAGAAGGGAACCTACATTGTTCTGGTCAATTTCTTTGATCATGTCCTCAAGATGAACATTACCGAGACCAAAATCTCTACATGCTTGTGAAAGTTCATCAATCGTTATAAAACCACTTCCATCTTTGTCAAAGAAGGCAAAAGCATTTATCAAGTTCTCCTCCCTTTCTAACTTGTTCATGTGCACTGTAGCAGCAAGAAACTCGCCATAATCTATGGTGCCATTGTTGTCGATATCAGCCTGTCATCAGTCCAACACCAGTTGATTCGTCAACTCTCAAGGACAATGGAATTTTATAAGAAAATGGCTTGGCAAATAAATAGTCAGGAATTGTAACAAAAAATCATTTGGTCATATACATCCATACCGCATTCATAAGAGCCTGTATCTCAGATTCCATCAGTTCAGAACCCACTCTTCTCAAGCCATCTTTGAGCTCATCATAAGTAATTGTTCCACTGTTGTCTGTATCAATCATTCTGAACAAGTTTTTTAGTCCACCTATCTCTTCTTCTGACAGCCTTTCTGCTATAACCTGGAAAGTTGAAAGTAAAAAAAATGTGAACCAAGTACCTACTACATTGGCTGAGATTTATGTGGGTGGTGGTTTTGGGGTTGGGGGGGGGGGGGGGGGGGGGGGGGGGGGGGGGGTGTGGAACCCGAAATAAGAGTCAGTAACAGTGCAACCTCTACAAGTGATTCAAGAGGATATCTAAATTCTTGTATATTTAGCATAGAATGGCCATGCTAACAAGCGTTATCTGCTATAGGCTATCCAAATTTAATCAACTACATCCTCTAAAGATCGACAATGTTAGGACATTCAGATCTTTGTAAAAGAAGCTTATCTTCCAATAATTCACTTTGAACCGTATCACATTTTTAATGTGGTCTTTTAGGTCAGTTTCCATGTAATGCAACTCAATAGGACCGTCCATATTCATAAAACTCCAGCATAAAGGAGTAAAAAACATTCAACTCAATCAGAAGCAGAAGAGCAATGGTGCAAAAAGGGCATGAGTATTTGAGTTGATGTGAGTTAGGTTCATACTTATGGTGTGCACGAATGTCCTAACAAATCTTTCAACACTAATGATTGACATCTGATCCTTAACATCTAGATAATTAAAAGGTAATAAATAAGTTAGTGAAGTAGATTACCCGCAATGCCATCTTCTTTAACTTGTTCATTGCCGAGAACTGCTTCAGGCGTGATAAAACAGCAGAATCTAAAGGTTTGTCGGGTGCCATTCCAGCATCAACAATCCATGGGTGGCCTGGCATAATGCCACAAAAAAAAATTATTTTCAACAAGAAACATAACAGGAACCTGTAACCAGTTCCTTGTGTTAAACTAAAAAAGGCTTATAGGAACTATGTGGATCAAAACACTCACTTAGAACATCGTGAGCTGTAAATCGCTTCCTTGGATCGCGGTTCAGCATATTGCGTATTAGGTCTTTACCACTGTCAGAAATGCAAGGCCATGGTTCTGATTCAAAATCCAAAGGCCCTTGCAAGATCTGTCTGAAGATGCCCGCTTCAGTTTCTGAAGGTAACATGAGATGGAGATTTGATGGCTTTTGGTGGATATACACAATATTGAAATAGAATAGATAAAAATCCAAATGATGTCATGCTTGACCATAAATGATCACGAGTTAAATTACCTGCCCAAAAGGGAGGAACGCCACTTAATAAAATGTACAAGATGACCCCAGCGCTCCATACATCTGATTCTGGACCATAATACTTACGCAGTACCTCAGGTGCAACATAATATGGACTCCCAACTACATCGGAGAATATCTCACCTGAAAATTATCCCAGTCGGTCAATTTAAGGCCATGCAATGCAAAATCACTGCCTACGAATTGCGAAAACATACAAAAGAACGGGTTTTAGCTCTGGTTCAACATAATATGAAATTAAGTAACCCATAGTTACACTAATGAATTTATGTTGTGTCCATAAGATTGCCCATTCAGTACTTCCTAAAGTTTGCACAAGTAGGGGTGGATAAAGTTCAAAACTTCAGACGAGTCTGAGCAAGTAAATTTGCACTTGATTTTGAAAACTAGCATGGGGAATGCACCTACTTAGAGAAGATATTCATAGCCCTTATTTTTCCAAAGAGCTACTTTTCCTAAGAATCTGAAGCCAAGCATATGGCTAGTTCCAAGGAAGGTTCCAATTAGCTTACATCCATCACATATATGGTACAAAAAAGAGAACAGTCTCTATTTCACAAGTCAAAATACTTTATTGTCCATGGTATATAAATGATCTTTTCTACCTTTTGTATAAACTGGAGTTATAGACCCAAAAAAATAAAATAATGTAGATGGTAATGGGTTCGCAGGTTTGGATCCTCCAACTTTAGTTGATAATGTGCTACCAATAAGGCTAACAGGACCAAATCTACAAGCAATTGAGCTTCCATGATTACCCAGTCTGACTCACTGATCCTACTATTCTACTAAGCTCACTTCTCACGTCATTACGACATTGACAGCTAAGATACGAATCTAATAAGTAAAGAATAAGATTACTGACAGGCCAAAATAGGACATAAGAGAATAAGGAAACCCAAAGGCCACAATTATGAGAGGATAATACGTATTAACTAGATTAACACCTTTAAATAAAATCCAAATTGAAGATATGCTAGCTGCTTCGACATTTTATAGAAGGATAGCTTCCGATGTTGGCCATGCAAATCAAATATAAAAAAAATCAGAAACATAAATCTTCCAATTACAGACGATAATATTTTTGTGAAACCATTAAAGGAGGCACAGTGATGACAACATTATGTTTCTCAAGGAAAAAAAGTCGGAAGAGACTGAGCGCCGCAATGCTCCAGCTCCCTTAAACAATTGAATCAACCTAAAACCAAGAAATAATTAACCATGACTTCTCCTGAACCCTGCATTAGCGGGAGCTTGTGGAACTGGAAAGTCGGTCACATAGAAATGTCATTCCGCACTTTGGCCTAACATGATGAAAGCAGTACCGGTTCCCCTGTAGCAAAATGTATCATCTTAGATCATACCTCATTGCCTAGACTTTCCTTACACGAGGCAAGATTATATATATTAGAACAAAGCAACCATTGATGATATTTAACACAGAAACTAATGAGAATCTTTCCACCAGAATTGCAAGATGTTGAAAAACAAGGAAGATGATGGAGGCGAAGATGGAGTAACAATGAAGGAAAGGCAAGAAAAACAAGGAAGAAGAAATGTGTGGTTTAGGGTTGGGATTGTACCCAATCCGCCACTGTGGAGATGGCCTTCAACGTCGTTGGTGAGGTATGACTCTAGCCGATGGTGAGATCAATGTTGATGGCTAGATGCAACTTGGCAGATGGCCAGACCAGGTCGTGAAGCTGGAAAGGAAGAAGAATTGGTAGTGGAGAACCAAATGGCAGGAGATATGTGATTTATTGGTATTCATTTAATAATCTTAACAGGCTTCCCAGATATTATATAAGTTAAAAAAAACTGTCAAAGATATTGTCTTTACGGGACCTTAAATATTGTCTTTACCGTGTTTCTTGGGTATTAACCAATACTTGCATATAGATGGAATGCTACTAATTATTTCGAAAAGGTTCATGTTGGGTGCCTGTATATGACATTTGGCAGCCCTAATATGTATATTTAGAGCATCTCCAACCCTATTGTCTTGTTAAGTGTTGCGAGTCTTAGGTGGCTCCTATGTGGCATGAGCCACAAGACAATGTCTTGTTTATGTGTCAAAACTATATCTCAAAAGACAATGAGATAGAAAAACTCTCTCCAATGCAAAAGTATTGAGGAGACAATAAAAAGTATTTTTTACAACTTCCAAGGCAACTCCTCCACTTCTTCAACTTTTTTATAAATATTTCTATTCATAATTCATGATGTGGAGACAAAGTCATTGTGAAGTGCATTGTCTAGATCTAGACAACCAACTTCACATTCTCCATGCCATGTCATTGCCATGTCAACTTCATGTTTTATTCTACATTTGCATTGGAGAAGAATTTTTGGAATGAAAGTTTGTCATTCCTATGTGGCAACCATTTTTTCTAAACTCACAATAGGGTTGGAGATGCTCTTAAGCATGTTTGCAGCTATATAGTAAATCCGTCATGCCAGCTGTCACCGTTGCCACCATGGAAACTCGGAGGTGTTCCTTGGTTGAATGAAATTAAATCACATGACCAAAAGGTTACGGATACCACCTCACCAATTGGAATTAATATTATATATTTTAAGACAAAGAAGGCCTTCTCTTTCTCATAGCTAGCTTACATAGCAATTCCTCTCTAGTACAAAGGGTTGATATAGCCGTTAAAACGTTGCTAATTCTTTTGTGAAGCTTCATCTTGCTTCTAAGGTGACATGTTCCGTTAGGACAATGCTTAGATGTTGATTTTGAGTCATGGCTTTAAACTAAGTCAGACCTATGTATTCATGATTCCGATTAGGATGTTTGTCGTGCAACAAAAATACTTATCCCAAACCTCCAAGGAAAAACTGACAACCAAAACCAGTATCGGGTAGAAAATATTGATACCCCCAGTGACCTCAAAATGATAGTAGATCTATGCCAGACAATGTATGAAGTCACACCACATACGCTAAGAACTTGGGAAAGTCATGATAGAACTATCCCAAAAATATCACCGTCAGTGATCACAAAATGATGGTAGATCTATGCCAGATTATGCATGACATCACACCACATACACTAAGAACTTGGAAATCATGATAGGACCATCCCACAGACCTCCTCACATGCAAAGAGCCATAGCCAGACTTTAAGAGTAGTTTGGAAAAGAGGTCGCATTGCCTCTAAAGGAGTCAATTGCTCCTTCACAATACACAAACAAGGAATATGGTGACGAGGTTAATTGGCCAATACTTCAAAAAGGGGTGATCATAAAATAACAGTGTTCTAAAATTCGCTATGCGGATTCGGTGCAGCGGAGAGTCGTCTAGACGCTGAACTGATTTATTTGTTTTTTAGTTTGAAATCCATAATAAAGTTCATAATTTTTTTTGAAATTTGAAATGTGAAATCCATATTACAAATTTGAAATTTCAATGTTCTAAATCCAAACAACATATCCACAATAATATTAAACATCAAAAAAAAAAAATCCAAAGAGCCACACAAGGCCGAACAGACGCACCTAGAGGCCGAACAAGCCCGAACAGGCGCACAAACCCGCCGAACAATAGGTTTTCGATTGGCCTAGGCCAATTTTTAGAACATTACAAAATAATCCAATATCGCTCTCCTCCTTCCTTCTGACACAAACAAACCTAAAGGAGGTTAGTGGCAAGATCATTTGGCCTCGGAGAGAAGCTAAATACTACTATGAGGTCTTGATAGAGATGACATGACAGGAAGCAGGCGTGTTGAAGAGATGAAGGGTGGACCAATTAGCGGCTGCACTTTATTTAAAATTTATTTTTATAGGATAAATAGAAAGAAAAAAGTGCACGATCTCAATGAATTAATTCTGAAGAAATTAATAAATCATATATAAGAACCAAATCCGCAAGCTGGTCCTAAATAATAGTTCTTCATTGGATTGCGGAGGAATGACTTCGTTAGGATTGGAAATTGTTGCGATTCTTCCTGAATAGACTTGATTATCCCTTCGAGAGTGACTTTGAAAGTCTTATCTAAACTCATGACTGAATATGAGAAAGTTTCGTTCAGGGTAAGACGCATTTAACGACAATGTGGCAGTGGCTCTAGCTAAGGCTACTAGCACATTGTATCTAACCACACTGTAACAAATCGATACAAGTAGCTAAAGATCTCGTATCCGACATCTCTGGCCGAACGGTTAGGTAACAACTTTCTCTCCATCAATGATGCCTACTCCTTCCTCTCGATCCAAAAAAGGGGATTATGTGTAATACGTTTTTGATATTCAACGATTCTTGTTAAAGAATAATCGCAAAAAATCAAACATTTATCTATTCGTCCAAAGAAAGTTCGATTATATATATATATATACACACACACTTGGTAGCTCAAGTAGTTAGAGTGAAGACATAAGACACGGTGTTCAAATCCCGGTGGAAACGAACATGAACAATTACCTCTTCCAACATTTTTTTTTTTTGGAATAAGGGTAAATTTTATTCCACGCAAATTGCAGTAAAGGTATTACAATACACTATTCTCACATCTCCCTCCCCAGTTAAGGGGCCATTACAGTTACATCGAATTCTATATTATGTAGAATTCCTACTGGCGGAGTAACCAGTCCCTCAAAGATACGCCTGTTGCGCTCTCTCCAGACATGCCAAACTGATGCTGCAGGTCTAACTCTAGCCATCTTGATCCAACCAGGATCCATGCCTCGGCGGTCTCTGATCCAGCTGAGGATCCTCCGGATATCTCTGGCACTACCAACTCCACCCATCGATCGCATACACTGCTCCGCCCATATGTGCCAAGTCAACGGACACTCAAAGAATAGGTGGCCCATAGATTCCGCTTCGCCCATACAGAGTACACACTTCGGGTCTGGAATCTGCATCCCAAACCTGATAAGTCTGTCCCGCGTCATCAACCTGCCCAGAAGGAGTCTGTATGAGCAGAGTTGCATTTTGCGGGCAATCCCCTTCGCCTAGATGAAGTCATACTCCGCAATCCTGCCATGTGGAGGCCGAACCAGATTATAGCAACTGTTAAAACTGAATGTCCCGGACCCTCCAACCGAACCAGGAGCAACCCAACTCCAGGAGTCCGCAGGCTGGCTAGTATCGATAGAGATCCGACAAATCGTCTCTCCAAACTGAGCCGTGAATGGATACTCCTCGGACCTCCAGCTCCCATCCCTGATGATCCGACTGCATTTCACCCCCCGGCTCGCCTCTCTGTCCCACTGAGTACCCAAGATCTCCATAAGGAAGCCATTTTCCATCCACGGGTCCAGCCAGAGATCAGTATTCGTCCCATCTTTCATAATCCTGCAAATAGCGGACTGTAGAACCGGTCTGCACCAAAGGATAGCCTTAAATGAGACCGAAAAATTGTTATCAATCCTGCATTGTCAGAAATTCATGCGCCGCACATATCTGCTAGCCATCCACTCTGCCCAAAGGGAACCTCACGTGATGAACCGTCACGCCATCCGCACCCCAGATGCCTCCCTAACCGTCCGAAGAGGTCGCAACCCCACTCCTCCTTCCTCCCGGGTCCGGCAGAGTTGTTCCCAAGCAATCACATACATACCTCCTCTCCAGATGAAATTAGCACAAATGGACTCCACCTTCCTTATGGTAGCTACCGGAATCTGAATCGACTGCAACCAGAACATAGCGATGCCAGAGATAACAGACCTCACCAGCTCAATACGGCCACCAAAGGACAGTCCAGCTGCCTGCTAGCCTTCCACTCTCCTTTGGACAAAATCCACCAGGCTGAGACAATCCTGATCCCTGGCATAATTGACCGTCAATGGAACCCCCAGATACTTCACCGGTAACTCTCCTTTCTCCACTCCCAGAGCAAGGGTCCGTTCCTCCTTGAGGGTGCACTGAGAGCTGAAATAGACCCTGCTCTTCTCCCTATTCAGCTTCAGACCGGACAGCCTCCCAAACTCCTCCATAATATCTGAAAGCGCCCTCATCCCCCTCATAGATGGATGCAGGAATACCAAGAGGTCGTCAGCGTATATAAAGTGAGACACCACCGGCTTGACCTGCCTGAAGAGAGGAACAATCTTCCTACTATGCACAGCCAGGTCCATCAAACAAGTGAAGTACTCCATCACCAAAGTGAACAGGTATGGAGAGAGAGGATCCCCCTGCCGCAGTCCCCTGTTGCTCGAGAAGTAACCATACGGAGTACCCTGAATGAGGACCGAAAATGTGAGAGAGCCTATGCACTCCCTCACCCTTGTCACCCATCTCTCATCAAACCCCATGGCAAGCATAAGATGGCATAGGAAGTCCCTGTTGACCGTGCCATAGGCTTTCCGCAAATCCAGCTTAACACAAGCCTTCATCCCCTCCGGCTTGTTGAAATCTCTCACCATCTCATGAGCAAGAAGGCTGTGCTCAGCAATCGAGCGCCCCTTGATGAAAGCCGCTTGATTCCGAGACACCAAGTCCTGCATAATCCCCTCCATACGCCGACACATAAGGTGAGTAATTATCTTGTATAGATAATTACAACACGCAATAGGCCTGAAGTCGGCGAGGGAGGTCGCACCCTCCTTCTTCGGAACCAAGGTCAATAATGTGTGATTCAGCTCCTTCAACAACTTCCCTTCCAAGAAGAACTCCTACACCGCCTCCAGGACTGAGAACTTAAGCTCACCCCAGTGATGCCTAAAAAAGCCGCAAGAGAAGCCGTCCGGCCCCGGAGCCTTATTAGGATCAGCCTTCATCACAATAGCCTCCACCTCCTCCAATCTCACAGGGGCTAGCAGCAAACTATTCCCATGGTGCGTTACCAGCCGCTTCGTGACAAGTCCTGGGAACATGATGGGATAATCTGACTGCTGGTATAAGTCCGAGTAGAACCTGACTGCCTCCTCCTGGATCTCCACTGGGTCTCCAACAAGCCTGCCCTCGCCATTAAGCAGCCTGGGGATGCTGTTCCGGTGCTGTCTGGCACGGATCACATCATAGAAGAACTTGGTACAGCGATCACCATCCTTGAGCCAAGAACACTTAGCTCTCTGGGCCGCACTGATCTCCTGCTGAAGTCTCAGGATGTTGACCTCCGCAGTCAGGTCCCTATCCCTAGCCGCCAACTCCCTGCTCAGCATGTCAGACTGCAGATCCTCCTGGACCTCTCGAAGCTCGGCCTCCTTTTCCTCCAGGGAAGACCACGGCATCTTCTGCACCCAATCCCGGATAGCTCTCTTGACCTGTTTGAGTTTGTGAACCATACGGAACTGAGCCGTGCCCTCCCTAGTATGCTGCAGCCCGCCCATAACAACCTCCTCGTATCCCGCAGAGAGATACCAGCCATTGTTGTACCGGAATGGCCGAGCCTTCCAAGTGGGCCTTTCAGAGAGACCTACCCGGATAGGAGAGTGATCGCTGGTCCCCGCCGCTAGCCCTTCCGCCATGGAATTCGGGAAGTATCGAAACCATTCGCTATTTCCCAAAGCCCGATCAAGCTGACAGGCGATCCTGTTATGAACCGTCTTATTGTGCCAGGTCCAGATGTGTCCATCCCTCTCCAGTCCCCTCAGCCCAGACAAGAGGAGACACCTCTGGAAGTCGTATAGGATCGGATCCGGCACCGGACGGCCTCCCACCTTCTCATGCCGATGAAGAATGGCATTGAAGTCTCCCATAAGCAGCAGGGGGAGATGCAGGAGCTCCGCTATCCGTCCTACGCGAACAATGTCCCCCCACAAGGTATCACGAAGCCGCCTGTTGTTGTGCCCATAAACTGCGCCAAGAATGAAGCGGAATCCTCCTTTGTTTATAAAGGAGAGGCCAATAAGCTGCTCCGTCATCAGCACCTGAACCCCCTCCCAACTATCTCTGTTCCACCGAACCCAGATCCTAGCCATATCGCAGAGATCCAGGTTGTGAGCTTGCCCCCAATTCCCCGGAGTCCTGCGAGATAGCATAGTCGCCCCTCTAATCTTCGTCTCAAGCAGAATAGAAATGTCACACTTCTCCCTCTTCAGAACACTACTAATCTCCCTCCATCTCCCAATGGAACACCCTCCACGAATGTTCCAGGCAAGGACCGACATTAATTAATTAATGTAGGGTCCCCCTGAACTCCATCCGGACTGACACCCGAGGGAAGTGTCCCGTCCGTCAAATCTATATCCTCCCCCATCTCCGTCCCCAAGGAGGGAGCAAGATGGGCCCGAATCCTGGAAAGAGCCAAGGTCCAATCTGGGTTGGCCACGGTCTGATCATCTAGCCCCCCTGGCCGGAGCTCATCTTCCCGTGGGGATAGGGCATGTCTTTTCCTGCTATAGACCTTTTCCACCCTAGAAGTCTCCAACCCATCCTGTCTGCTAACCAGAGAACTCATACCCCTGGTCACCATCATCCTCTGGGGCCTGAACGAGACCATCACGTCCTGGGAACCCTCATGTCTCGACGGGTGTCAGTCTCTGACCTCATGGCCACCTCCATCAAGGAGTCCTCCTCCGTCGGCCTGACTGTCGCCGCCACTCTGGTAATGGGACTGGGCGCCACCTCTGGCTCAGCTACCTCCATCTGCGCAGCCGAGGACCTAGCTGTCTCCGTCCCTCTCGTCAGGCAAGCACTAGATGAGTGCCCAAAGCACGCACAGAGGGAACACATTGGGGGGACCCAATCATACTCCACGGCCTGCGTCAGAACCTCCCCGGACGCCACCTGATACTCGAGCATACTCGGAAGCTCCGTCCCAGCCTTAATCTCCACAAATACCCTGGCGTACATCAGTCTGGTACGGAAAGCCGTAGCCTCATCCGCCTTGATCGGCTTATCGACCAAGCTAGCTAATCTCATAAGCAGAGGGATACTCCAGTATTTCACCGAGAACTCAGGAAATCGAATCCAGACGGGAATCGCATTCAGCACCTCCTTCTCACATTTCAACTCCGGTGTCCATTCCTTCAGTATAATGAGCCGTCCGTCAAAGGACCAGGGCCCTCCTTGAACAATCCTGGACACATCCTCCTCCAGGCCGAATTTCACGAAGTAAAATCCATTCTCACGGGAGAAGAACTCCATGCTCCCCTTGGGACGCCATACCCTCTCTGCATATCCCCGTATCTGTCCGTAGAACGGTTTACTTCCCAACACATACATCACAAGCGTATGCTTCCAGAAGTCCGTGACCTCCGCAATCTCCTATGCTGGAAAATAAGCTCGGAGGCCTCCTCCGACCTGCATCAGTGGCACGTACTCCATCGACACCGGACTCTTGTTCCCACCCGACATACAAACATCCTTCCAGGATTTGGGACAAGGCCCAGAGGCAGACGGAGTCCTCTGACTTCTGACATCCCCAGCAATACCCTTTCCTTTCTCCACCGCCGTTGCCTTAGGCCGCCATCCAGTCGCAGGGCGCCCCGGACCTCCTCCCTGTCGACGAGAGCCACCTAGGCCAATAGAAGACCTATTCCCGTTCCTCCCAGGGCCCGACCGACTCGTAACTTGATTTTGAGCCCCTCTTCCACCACCCGAACGTCGTCTCACCACCGTCGTCCAGCCATCATCATCCCTCCGACCATCGCGAGTCCCGGAACCCGATCCGAATTCGAACATAGGGACAACCGACCCGCTGATCGCCGGAGAACCCGCCGACACCCGGGCCACCCCGCCCTCCGCCACCGCCTTGGGGGGGGGCGGCCGCCCCCCCCTTCGAACCTGCAGCCAGCCCCTTCGGGGATCCGCCCGACCCCCCCATCCCTCCGCCAGGCCCCCCCCTCGCCTAGGGGGCCGCCGACTCCGGCCAGAGGGGGCCGCCCGCCCCCTCCCTTCCTCCCAGGTCGCCTCCTCCCCTCCGCGAGTGGGTCCGACGGACGGGAAGGCGACGTGAGGAGAACCCTAGAATTTTCTAGGTCGCCTCCTCCCTTCCAACATATATATATATATGTATATATATATATATATATATATATATATATGCTTTTTCTTTGCTGGAAGTCATTATTAACACTCTCGGATCAAAGGAATTATTAAAGCACTCCCTTCCATCCCATGAATAATTGAAGAATGTTATCTCCAGCTACCAACATTAGCATAAATAATAACAATAATAATAGATAAATAACATATAAATCGAGGGCTACGTGGATATATATATATATATATATATATATATATATATATAATAAATAAATAAATAAATAAATAAATATATATATATATATATATATATATATATATATATATATATATATATATGAAATAGAATACAGATGAACCAAGCAACGTGACCTCTCTGTGTACCTAGGGATGCTTAACGCCACTTCCCCATCTGGCATTACCCACGCTTTTGTCTCCCTCAGTGTGGTTAACAGCCTTGATCCACTTGGCTACATCCGCCCCTTATCTAGCTAAAAGATTCTCTTTTTTCCATTCGTCATTATTGTATTTATTCTTACCTTCATACTTCGATCGAGATATTCTATTGGACTATAGAAGTTGGGGCTACCATGTTCCCATGGTAACGCAACAGTGTCTTGAGGGAGGAATTTAGAGGCCTTATTGTATCACGGACCTCTTTTTCATTCTAGGTCATGCGAAGGGGGCCAGTCCAAGATCGTACAATGTGTTGTTAGTTTGTCAACAGAGTAAGAAATTGAGGTTACAACTTAACTATCAGGTTTGTTCGTCAAGATCACCTATCTTACAACATCTCTCAATAGTCCTTGACAAAGAAAAATGAATACTAAATCAAAATCACAAAATGCTCGTGACAAATAAAACCTCAGGTCCAAACAAATATACAAGGGACTGGTCTCTTGAATAGATGAGTATTTTGAATATGATATGTGTGTGCATGTGAAGAGTGCTGATGTATATGCGTAGACACAAAAGACGAGTTTGAGAAATTTATGGTTCATATGTATGTCCGGAGGAAAGAAGTTTACTCGCAATAATAAGTGAGATAAAAAAACTGGAAGGTGTGGAGTATATCCTAATTCAAAGATCTTATCCAGTACCAAAAGGAGTGGACCATCGGGGCAGTTAAGACCAGTTCCACAACCCACCCACCCATCCCCCCCCCCCCCCCCCACCCCCAAAAAATTTTTTTTTTGATAGGTTTTATGATTTTAAAATCAACTAGGCCCTGGTGGTATACAAATCCTATAAAAGTAACATCACTTTAATGGTTGTAGAGTAAGCAATGCCAACTATGATGCTTGCACCCAATGACACCCTTGTAGGCTTTAATACTTACTCATATATGTGCTTAGTGCGTACATAAAAACTATTATCTAGCTTTTTGACTATTCTATTCCGAAGTTCAATAAATGAGTCGATCACTATGTTTATTTTTTCAAATTCTATCTGCTGTAATTGTATCACTTCAAAAGAAAGAAACTACAAAGATAGTCAAAGATTAGCAGTATAGAAAATCCAGGTTGGGTACTAATATCAAACAAGTACTTGATCCTTGTGACCGAATCTAAAACAAATTTTAGGTTAAGATAATATGTTTTTGTCCAGAGGCATGAATAAGCTCCGGAAATCGTGTTCTTTTAAACTGAGACAAGAGAAGATTATTTTCAGTATAAAGTGAGAAGAAAAGTTTTACTCCTCCGACAGGAGAGAAAGGGTTCAAAATTCAAACTTGAAATGCACATAGATCTTTTCTATTCAACCACTTAAAAAATATATTAGTTAACTACATGCCTTCTTCAGTTAGTAACATGGTCCTATGCATCTGACTGAGAAAACAATTTAGGAGCTTGTAGAAAGATGATACCACAAATGTGTCAGTTGTCCCAACAAAAAGTTGAGAAAAGCAAGCTGACCTTAGGCATGCATTCCAGTATGCCAGGAGAAGTATATGTTCTTCCCAACATGAATTATGTCATAGTTACTTTCTCAAAAAAAAGAATTGGTTGAGCAGAATTTTCCACCTTTTGGTGCAACATGATCTCCAAAGCTTCATTTTAGCTTTTTTAATACAATTGGCCATGTAAACAATGTATCATATATATTATTATTTATTCTCCCAAACCAAGATACTACAAACAGTAAACAACAGCTCCAACAAGTCTCTACACGACTTAACTAGCATTTGCATTTTTATGCATTTTCCCCTTTCCTCTACTGCTGTATATAATTTTAGGCTTCACATAGCCATAACCAATTAAACACAACTCATTTTCATTGCACGCATACCAAGATTCATTTACTTCTTCCCCCAAACCAAGATACTATACAGATAGTAAACAACAGCTCCAACAAGTCTTCACAGGAGTTAACTAGCGTTGTATTTTTACGCATCTTCTCCTACCTCTACTGCAATCATATACTTTTAGGCTTATCATAGCCATAACCAATTAAAGACAAAAACACATTTTCGCATTCATACCAATAATTTATACTTCCAGTACCTAAATGTTGTGAACATAACAGTAGAACCTTGAGAATTTCTCCCAAGTTCCAGTAAACAACTCAGATACAAACTGGCGCACAAGCAACTGACACAGCCATAAGGTAAGGTATATAACATTTTGTCCTGCAGCGTGGTCTCGGAGTACTTGGAGGTATCCTTCTATATAAATAGTTCTCCAAATATTGGTCACATTTAAATCACAGAGACAGCTTAAACTGACACAAAAGTGACCAACTTAATGGTAGCCAGCATTAATACAAGGTATTGTATACCCCAAAACTTGAAGAATATTTACTTCAGAATGTACTTAAAATCGCATTAGACTGAGAATTCTAAGCATAGATTTTAGCTTGGTACTTGATGCATTCCATGGTCTTGAGAAAAATATCCATTTTTTCTCCTTTCAGTTCCTTACTCTTTTTTAACCTTCTGATATGCAAATATGTTAAAATCCTCGGCATTCTTTTTTCTTCAGACAGTTCTCTTCTATGTGCTTGTTCAAGTAACATTTCCTGTTTTCATAACTAATCATATATCAAACATCTTATAGAAAATTAATAGCAAAACATTATCCAAAACTTTCTCGGTTGGCTACATAAATACTTATGTTCCATTCAGCATTTTTAGAGGCCATCTTCTCTCTCGAATTAAGTCTACCCCTAGTTTGAAAAGCTTCTTTAACTTTCTTTAACTAATAGCCTATCACTAGCCTAACTAGTGCCACTATTTTATTAAAAAAAAATACATATCTGTAAACAAATTGTGAGCTCTTCCCAAGACGTTCATACAAGTTCTTGAATTATTTACCATAATGCATAATTAATAAGAGGGCCCAAAATAGTATCTTCTCCAATCACTTAACACTCTTTAATATATCTATTCTCTTTTATGTTGACATATAAGGATAACACACAGCTCCCTCTTCCCCTCTCCCCCAAGTTTCATATTCGTTCTCTGATTCAACCATTGAGGTTCTCAAGCACCATGGTATGTCCCATTCGGTCTACCATTCATTTTAAGTTGACTTGCAACACCATATTGTTATATTTTATAAATTTATTTGGAGTTTTCTTCATTAAAGATATATAACGGCAGATCTATTTCTACTCGCACTCTCTTTAACTTCTCCATTTCCGTTGAGATGTTTTGAAACTTCCTTTGATGTGCTATGGTTGTAGTATACTATTACTCTGTACATAAAACTGGCTCCATTGGTATACATTAACGTGGAACTGTGCCTCTAGACTTCTCTTTCTTAATTTTAGTTGTCAGTTCAACTACTACTACATGGTTTCTTGCTGCAGTAAGCTGCTGCCATGAAGTCTTCAAAAGCCCTTACACTGCTATACATATAGGGTAACTGATTGTATGTGACACTTGTTGCAACTCATTTCACCTAGGATAGGAAACAAATTAGATGTTGTATGGATACTGGATGGAGAGAACAAACTCTTGTAATATACACCGTTCTCGTTGTGAATTATGCGATGGTTGTGTCTTAACTTTTGGCTCAACTCAGTTTTAACTCGGCGTAGGTCTTGGTTATCAAGTTGCAAGTTAACTTAAGAATTATTCATTTAAGTTGATATTTTCTGTGGGATTAAATACTTTGATGGATTATAATTCTGCTCGTTTGGATTTGGGGCAGTTGGGTTGAAGGATTTGGGGTTGGAAAAGAGGCTTACTTAATGGGTTTGGATTGGTTGATTATTGGGCGAGGCCCATATATGTTGAGAATACTCATTAAGGAGATCTCTTATCATATCAAATCATGTTTTGATAGATCCTCCAATATCTTTCGAAGATCTTTTGAGATATTCCGATATCTCAAGAAAATCTTGTAGATCTTCAGTATCTTTGTAAGTCTGCTGGAATCTATATGATTAGGACAAATATATTTGGAGATATCTTCATTAACCTCCCCATTGGTTGAGATCCTCTTTATCCGTTTACTTGGCTTTGTTTGAAATGTAACAAACTTTGTATATGTTGCTTATTATCGATACAGATAAGCTCTTTTTTCAATATTATTGTCATGCATTCCTAGTAACAGTAACAATAGTAGAAGTAGATGTAGTACATAACAGAAGAAGAGGTTTTTATGTTTGTTTATATTTTGTAAGTATTTGAGAAAAATATATGTTTTTTTTGTATGATCTTGTATTATTATTATTAGAAGAAGAGTTATAGTTTTCTATTGTTTTATAATTAAGCTTTCATCTCTTTATAACTTAATAAAATTGAAGAAAAACATAAACATTAGAGCTCTTTCTATCACTTATTGATCTCAAACATATTAAGTAGTTCAAGAAGAAAATCATTGTACAGGTTGAAGAGATAACGCAATATCAACAATCAATTCCCTTCCATATTTTAGGGAGATCATATTTAAAAACTTAATAAAATTGAAGAAAAACATAAACATTAGAGCTCTTTCTATCACTTATTGATCTCAAAAATATTAAGTAGTTCAAGAAGAAAATCATTGTACAGGTTGAAGAGAGAACGCAATATCAACAATCAATTCCCTTCCATATTTTAGGGAGATAATATTTAAAAATAAGCATATACTCCTTTATATACTTACTAAATATACACACAAAAAAACTTTAGAACTTCTTAAAATATACAAAATCAATATAAAACTAGAACTCTTCTTCTAATAATAACAATAATACAAAATCATAGAAAAAACATCTTTCTTTCTTTTTCAGAAACTTACATAATACAAATTTCAACAAAACTTTTTCTTCCTCTGCTACGTGCTACATATACTTCTATTATTGTTTATATTACTAGGAAGGCATGAAAATAATCTTGAAGAAATAGCTTATCTGTATCGATAATAAGCAACATATATAAGGGAAAAAAATGATCTAGAAGCATGCAACGCTCTAGTTAACGTACACTCTCTCCCTCTCTCTTTCTAAAAGGAGGAAGGCCTCTTTGTTTCCTTTCACTATCGGCTAAGCTTTAGTTCATAGGATACTGTTACTCTATATATAAAAATGGCTCCATCAACGTGGAACCTTGTCATTTAATTTACGTTTTATGGATTGTAACCCATAAGGGAGTTATTTGGTTTCCTCGGAAGAACCTCAGTATTCCGATGCATTTGGTTATTTGATGATTGATAAAGTTATTTGACAACCTTAATATTTGAAAAGTTGAATTAGAATTGTTATATCTAACGCCTTGTACAAGTACAACTTAAACTTGTACGGTGGCATTACGTCCAGTTGGACTCGATTTTTGGAACTCGGGACGTGACAGCTCATATGCCACTAATCAAAATTGCAAATTAATGGATCGTTGTAGGAGTAGGGAGTCGTTAAGGAAGATGGAAATGCAAGTGGAAGATGGTAAACATAAATGTACTGTTTGTCCATTGAAAGGCTTAATCTTATTCACTTCTATATTCTCATGCAGCAACTATACACATTTTGTTCTGTCTTCATTGATTATACATGACAAAATAACAAGCATTAATTCCTAGGAAGCATGGATACTGCAAAAATGCTCCCATACCGCATTGTCTGTGTCGTCACTCATCATACACATGGACTATAACTAAGATACCAACTGCCATGTATATGGCTTTGTTCTATACGTGTTTATATGACAGTTTCTAACAGGTAACGCTCTTCGTACACCAAGACTATAACTATGGCATCAACTGCATGCAGTCTACCATGTAAAATAATATGCGGTGTATCCTAGTGTACTTTTGCGTGTTTATCTCGTGTCCGTATCCGATATGTGTCGGATAATATGTGGCATGATACTGATTTTCTTAGTCTCCGCGTAAAACCCAACAACAATCAAAATGCATATTTTCTCCATAATCACATAATTATATATGTTTGGTAGCCATGATATATGCATCATTTCATCAGAAAGGAATGGAGAAACACTGACCGGGCTTGTAAAACACGGAGAGACCGAAATCGGTGGCCTTGAGCGGAGCATCCTCGTCGGCGCTCGAGAACAGGAAGTTCTCCGGCTTGAGATCCCTGTGCATGACCCCCAAGGAATGGCAGGCCTCGACGACCCCGACGATGGTCTTGATCAGACCCGCGGCCTTCCTCTCGGTGTAGTGCCCCTTCTGGATGATTCTATCGAACAGCTCCCCTCCGGCGCAGAGCTCCATCACCAGGTGCACGAAGAGCGCGTCCTCGTAGGTGCCCCTGATCCGGACGACGTTCGGGTGCTCGGACAGGTGGTGCATTATCTGGATCTCGCGCCACACGTCCTCGTAGTCCTCGCGGCAGAGGAGCTTGCGCTTGGGGATGGACTTGCAGGCGTACTCCTTGCCGTCGGACTTGTCGATGCAGAGGTAGGTGGTGCCGAACTGGCCCTGGCCGAGCTTCTTGCCGATGCGGTAGTGGTCGCGGAGGTTCGGGGTCTTGTGGGGGAGGACGGAGGTGGGTCTGGAGGAGGAAGAAGGCTTCATTCTGACAAAAAGGTTGGATCTTGGTTGAGAAAGGTGGGGTTCTTGGGGAAAAGATGGGATCTTTGCGGCTGGTTTTGGAAAAAGATTGGATCTTTGGCGATGGGATTGGGGTTAGGATGGAAAAAGGTGAGATTTTTTTTCTTGGAAAAAAGATTGGTTCTTGAAGATGAAGAAGATTGAAGGAGCTTTGCTGGTGAGTACTACTTTCAGAGATTTTTAATAGGAACTGGGGATTAAAGAAAAAAAGAAGCAATCTTTAATTGCAGATGATTTTTAATTTATGCGTGAAAAAATAAGTAAGAGGAGACGGAGAGTAGTGGAGTCATAGTCAACTATTTAGGGGAGGGAGGAAGGAATGGATTGGAATTGATGGGAGAAGAAGAGGTCATTGGTGGGTGGGAAGAAGAAGAAGAAGAAGGTTCAGAGAGCTTTCTTCTTCTTCTCTTTCTCTTTCTGATTTTTGGATCACAGCTATTTTTGTGACTTTCTGCTGTTATACGTATAAAGTAGGATTCTTACACAGTATTGATAACATATGTTGGGTTATGTTAACCATCAAGATCTATGTAAGAATTGAATCCCCTGCAACCAATGTGTACAAATATGTTATCCCTAAAAATATACGTATCAAATATGTTCTCTCTTCTATAAAATTATAAAATTATTGATGCCATTGATTGTGGGTATTAATATTTTTTTGAAGAGATAAAAAAGATTTGGTGCATAGGTTTTAGAAACAGCGTTCTACATGCATCATATAAGATATAAATTCGGAATTATATGTAATCACCCACATGTCCTTTGAAAAAGTTGAATGATTGATTGGATCGGATACTTGACATGTAGAAACGATGATGTTGGTCGAACAGAACGAACAGTACACATCTAGCAACTAGAATATTATTTTATCACCGGTCGAAATTAAAGTTACATTCATTCGAAGTCTAATAATTTTCAAACGTAACTTGTTCTCCGAATAGGGGTACTCAAGCATCACATTTATTTTGAAATTCAAATAGACATTTTCGGTATCTATCGAGCATTCCAAAAATTGGCGTGCACGTGCGCGCGCGCGCCCACACACACACACACACACACACATATATATATATGGAGCGAATCAAAAGCCCCCCTTAGAAAACCCCATAAAACCTCCCCTCACTCTCAGCCGTAATTTAATGTTAATATTAATGTTAATATTAATGTTAATATTAATATTAACATTAATATTAATGTTAATGTTAATATTAATTTTTTTTTTATTTTTATATTAATGTTAATGTTAATGTTAATGTTAATGTTAATATTAATTTTAATGTTAAGTTTAATGTTAATTTTAGTATTTAATGTTAATATTAATATTAATATTAACATTAACATTAATATTAATATTAATATTAACATTAAATTACGGCTGAGAGTGAGAAGATTTTTTAGAAGATTTTTTAAGGAGGACTTTTGATCCGCTTTCATATATATATATATATATATATATATTCTAAACAAATTATAAAAAGGCAGCAAAAAATTTAGCACCCAATAAATTTAAGCAAAATGTCAATCCCACTATGGTGTTATTATGTTGTCCTTCCCGGGAGGATGACGTGGAGTTGATCCGTGCTCGCAAGGAACCAATAGCTGACCACCACATAAAAACGGGCCAGCACTATCACCCAGAACGGATAATTTCGATCCCACAAACCCACAAACAACATGCTACGGAACAAAAGGCAGGACGCAATAAGACTCTTGTATTATTCTGGCAGGACAGCAGAAGCAACAAGATGTCTGTTATACATAACATGGATTTATACAAACTTTTTTTTTTTACAATTACTAAGACTAATTAATCTAAAGTAATATAATTAATCAATCCAACAGTCCCTTTCAAAGGAGAGGGAGGATTCATTCATCACTTCGCTTCTATGTGTTTCCCACGTGTGGAGAGAGAGAGAGGAATCAATGGCTGTACTTGATTTGACCCATGATATTAATTCTTACACTTATACATGCAATTTGATGTTTTAAAAGCTAAATAGCACTGTGTAGTTTTTGAATTTGGAACATATATCATTTTTCTATTTTGACGTGTACATTTCATTCACTGAATGGAAAAAGGAAAAAAATATATATATAAAATGGTGCTAGTTGGTACTATTTTATAATGTATGTGAATTATATTATGAAAAATGTTCAACATGCCAGTTTAAGTTGTGGTACCATATGTCCTATCTTATTGGTTGGATTTCTATCGCTGGCATCAGCACCCCCTGCTAATGTTAGTCGTTCGAATCCGACCAATAAGAAGGAACACGTGGCACCGTAGTTTAAATCGTGATTACTTTCTGTTAAACAGTATTGTTATATTATACTAGCTTTATACAAGCATACATGTGCGGAGGAAATAATACATATTATAGTACATTCAAATTTAATTATAATTATAAAATATTTTACTAAGCAGTAGGCAAATAAAAGCAATTATGCACTACAACCTGGAAAGAGCAAAAGATAATTTCTTTACTTTTTTCTACGTGATTGTCTAACAACAAATGAATAATTTTAATATTATAGATAGGTAAGGACATATTTAAAGGAAAAAAATTATGTATAATTTTTTTTTATTATATAGTAGCATAGATATGTGTTTACAATACTTGAAAATTTGTTATAGGTCACTACATTTTTTTTCATAAATTGGTCGGGTGGGTATAGATGAGCATACCTATTGTCCCCAAAATTGATATTTTCATGTTTTGGTATCCATATTTATTTAGTTCTTTAAACAAAAAACATATGTGTTGTATACATACAAGGGAGGACATAATTTTGATGCTCATTTTGGAGATAAATCAACTTCTTGTATAGATCTATATGGCTTATCATCTCTGGAGAAGTTAGTATTCTATGACAATGATGTTTAAAATAACACTATATTGTTTTTTAATGTGAATTGCTACATTTTAGGGGCACATATTTTTGGGCTGGCTGTGATTTGCTGTACTATTGTTCCCAAGGTTGTATGCCAAAATACCAAGTTCTTCTAGGGGCTTGGACTAGTTGAAGAGACCTTACCAATTTTCTAAAGTTAATAGGCAACAAAACCAAATATATGAAGTCAATTTGTGATCAGATGTGATTCTATATGTGAGCATAAATTAATTAGGTTTGAATCCATCTGAAGAATTAGAAACCATGAAGCCTTCATATTTGGACCACCACCCTTAGGACAACCCACGGCCCCCCATTCCGACGTGACCTGCAAGAAATCGGACAGGTGATCCAGGACTAGCTCACAACAAGAATCAAGGGACAACCAAAATAATCTCCGACTAGGTCAATCCATCCGTCCGGACAAACGCTGCCTGTGATCAAATTACATGGGATCAATAAAATAAACCAAGGATCAAGAAAACATCCCTCATGGCAGACAATGCCCATTACACCCAGAAATTGACAACAATGACAGAATTCTCATCACACAATTAGAGGGATTCTTAGAAAGAATTATATAAAAGAAATGCTTTTCTAAGTTTGTCAGTTCACCGCAACTACTCTGCACGATCAGCACATTAAGAAAGTATCCCTCTATTATATTCTGCAGAACCTACATAACAGAGAACAGACGCATAAGATCAGTATTATCAAACATAAGAAAGATGCAGCAGTGAACACTTAAAAGTGTGAAAAACTCATAAAATTTTTTGTGGAAGAACATTTTACAGCTAGCATACACTTGATCCAGTGTTCTGTACATCATATATATTCAGTTGATTCCAAAAGCTCTCCATCCGCTTTCAAAAGGAAGGAAAGAATAGCCACTTTGGAACCAAGAGAAGATGGGGATGTCTGCAAAAAGTGTAGAGGGCTACAATCACTCTCAGATATTCTACTACACATTTGATATGCATCTTCTGCAAGTGAATATGTAAATACCTTGTTTCGGCTACCTGAAACTACTGTGGAACTTGAAATGAAGCAGCAATAAGGGATGAATATTTGTAACCATAACCACTAACACCCTTACCCACGACATCTTAGAGATAGGAAGAACAGTGAACTGCAAAGTTACATCAATTTATGAACATATTAAAAAAAAAAAAAACAAGCAACAATGGGAATGAATTGTATGAAAGAAACACATCCAATCCATAATCAATCAATACTTTCATAGTAATCAATCAATACATTCATAGTAACAAAGCTTCGCTGAATAATAATTAATGCATGCCCAACAGTGGGAACTAATCCAACAAGATGGATACTTCTTCAAGATGGCTCTTCAGTAGATCTCGTTGAGAACTAATAAGGGACTTAGTCCCACATTGGAAAATGTAGTATGAAGAGGAGTTAGACTCCCTACAAGTAGTGGAGTAGCCAATCAATAATATATACAACAATTATTCACTACATGGTATCAGAGCCATAACCACAAAAAAACAAAATTTTCCACCCCTTCTCCAACCCGGCAAACCAACTCCCCCCCCCCCCCCCCCCCCGCCCCCCCCGGCACCGACGCCCCCCCTGCCTGTCACGACCCGCTCCCGTAGGAGCGATCGTCCTCGCTAAGGCGTGATGCCGCACGAGCCTAGATTGCGCTCGTGCAAGGCAGTTTCATAACGGCCGATTACAGCGGCAGCGAGGGGTCGTCGCACAAAAGTCCCAAGCAGATACATTAAATATGCAGCGGAATTTAGAACAAGAACACAAGACATTCAAAAGAAGATCTTTATTGATATTGAATACATGATTACAATTGAGGGCACTAGGCCAATTTAAAAGTCTTTCAAGCTCACTTTTCTCTCGTATTACAAGTCACTCTGCTCTCTCTCATCTCTCGATACAATTGCTTGAGCCAGCGGAAGCTTCGAAAGGCGATGTCCATACATTATGTCCCGTATAAGTCTTTGACTCCACGCGGCCGCACGCTTCGACTCGCCAAGGAACTCCGTGCCTCGACGCATCCAAGCGAGCTCCGCGCCACGAGCTTCTACCTGTGCCTGCACATGGAAACTGTGTGGGTGTCAGTACTCAACTGTACTGGTGGAGTGAGCTCCTCGTCCACCCATAAAAAAACCGACACGTTCATTTAGTTTGTGCAGCTTAAATCCCTTTTCGATTGTCTTGCTAGTCTTGCCTTAGGGTCAATTTTAAGACTTGACGTCTAACCAACTCGTTATGCGACGACATAGTCGTGCTATCATGTTAACGTGTATTTCAATCGAGGCAGTGCCTCATCGCTTATGTACTTGACCGAACTACGACTCGGGCCGGCATGGTCGTGCCATACTCTATTCGTGACTTCAACTTATTCGAGATAGCGCTTCGCCGAGGAGCAACTCATGCGAACTCGGCCGTGCCAAGACTTTCACTTAAACTCAAGTGCCTCTAGACCAATTCTCGTGCTAGCGACGTCAAGGGGACGACTCGTGCTGGTCGTGCCTCTAGACCTTGCTTAGACTTGTTCGTGCTTCAAGATTGAGGCCGCGCCTCGCAACATATCAAGACTTATCATGCTACCGCCTTGCGGCCTTCCTGTTTGACTCATTTGCTAACTTAGACAAGACTTGTGAAACATAGTGTTAATTTCATGGACATTCCGACGCCAAGTATCGTGCCAAGCACGATGCCTATGCTGCAGCCCATTCTTAGGCCCAGACATTGTGGTACCAACTAGACCTGCATTCAAGTTCTAGACCCAATCCAAAGGCATACACGCGGTTTTGCCGCTATTCTGCCGACCCATCTACATGAGTGGTCACTAGCAATGTCAAGCTATCTTGGACTGGCTCGGGGATATCGGACCGTCCCTCCACGGGTAGCTAGCCCCAGAGGCGCCGAATCTCCCATGCGGTTATCCAGCATCCTACTTTGATGCCGCAACTCGCTTCCCCCGGGCCGACCTGATCCCAGTGCCCCGACGATCACTCGAGAAGACTACACCTTGTCGACAAGTTGTCTACTGACCATGCAAGACTCAACTCGATCTACCAAATCCTTCCTTAACATGACCATACTTTCCAACTTCTATCGAGACTCCCAAGTAGCGGGACCGATCTCGTGTGCGAGACTTATCGAGACTCCCAAGTAGCGGGACCGATCTCGTGTGTTTCCTTGTCGAGACATAGCGAGACTCCCAAGTAGCGGGACCGATCTCGTGTGCGGGACTTATCAAGGCATAGCGAGACTCCCAAGTAGCGGGACCGATCTCGGGCGATTCCTTATCGAGACTTAGCGAGACTCCCAAGTAGCGGGACCGATCTCGCGTGAACGAGGCTTACTTATCGAGACTCCCAAGTAGCGGGACCGATCTCGACGACAACCAGTCGCGTGGACTTCCTTTGTTCGTGGCATGCTTTTCACTAAACCGACCGTGGCTCGTGCCTTAGACAGGCCTGGTTCTCTAGGCGACGCTATCGCTCAAGTCATATACTTTTATACGACAAGCCTTGTTCTCAAGGGACTACGCGACTTGACAACCGCAGATAGAGCGGGACAGCGCTAGAAATGGCTTCGATAGCCCAACATAACTCTTGTGTAACTTATTCGGACAGCGACTCGATGAGCAAAGGCTACGCCGAGCTCCGCGTCGAGGGAACGTGCTATGCACGGGGTCGACTTGAACAACCAACTCTTGGGTGCCTAGACTTAAGCCAACAAGCCGTGCAAGACGACTTAACCCACGGGACATGCGAAGGCTATGCCAAGCCTTGGACGACGGGACCGAGCATGCATTTTCAAGCATTCACGCGGGCGACGCCTATGACTTAGGCCAATACAAGCGTTGGGGCAAAACGACGGGACAGTGCATGCTTTATCAAGCATTCAAGCGGACGACGCCTATGACTTAGGCTTATTCGAGTGTCGGGACAACTTAGCAACTTAGGCCAATTTCCTTCTCCCAAGCCACGGGAACGAAGGATCGAGTGTCATTTTAAAAGCACGCTGAGCCGACTTCTAAGCAGACCGTAGGACTATTTTCCATGTTCTAAGACATTCCAACCCGTCGGGATTATTCCCTTAGCTATGTGCGTTCGTAGCTTTTATATTAGCCTACTTGTGCAAGTTGAAAACATGCGAGTTATTAAGTGAAGGCTAAGATGAGGCAAGTTCATCGAAACTACCCCACCTGAGCGAGGAGTCGCCTCGACCGAGCGAGTCTTCGAGCAGCCGTTGCAAGACTAAGACCGGACGCCGTCGGCGTTTCGATTCCTCCGATTGACTTTGCGGGACGGGGCACTACACTGCCCCCCGACGCCCCCCCTGCTGCCCCCCTGCCGCCGACGCCCCCCCTCCCTGCCCCCCCTCCCCGACGACCCCCCCTGCTGCCTCGACGCCCCCCCTGCTGCCGCCGCCGAACCCCCCTGCTGCTGCCCAACCCCCCCCCCCCCCGACGCCCCCCCTCTTCCGACCCAACTGCTGCCGACCCCCCCTTTTTTCAAAACGAAAAAAAACCCTAATTTGCGTGAGAGATTATGTGGGCGGTTATTCGAAGACGGATGGACGTCAAATGTTTTATTTGCACCATCTGTTCCTAGATTACGCCCTCCGGAATTACAAAATACTTTTTTGTTTTTCCGTTCTCGATCTGCAAATTAGGATCTACATGCGTGCGCCGGTGTTGGCCACGTTAACCGCGCATTCGTAAGATCTCTGTTGAAGACTTTACATAAAGACGACGACGACGACGAAGCCGACGAAGACGACGACGGCGACGAATCACAGTTGAAGACGCCATGGATTCGATCAGTGGTAAACTGACAGCAGAAGAGATGAAGGCCTTGGTTGATGATATTTTATCAAAAAGATTAACCGAAACAACCCCACGTGTGATCCATACTGATGTGGATCCGTCACCCTACAAAATGGGGAAGCTGGACAAGCTGGAGACGAAGTTGGAAGGAACGTCCAACTACTTGAAATGGTCACAGCAGGCAATGCGGACGCTGAAGGGACGAGGCTTGGTTGGCTACGTCAATGGCCAAACCAAGGCGCCAGATGATCCCTCCTCAAAGGAGTTCGCTATTTGGGACATTATCAACAATGTTGTGGCTGGATGGTTGACAACCTCCTTGACCGACCAGGTGTCGAGCAATGTAGAGGCGATGGAGGCTGTTGCTGATATATGGCGGACTTTGAAAGATATGTACTCAGGCTCAGGCAATCCTATGCGGATCTTCCAACTGCAGGATGAACTTGATAGGGTGGCCCAGGACGACCGTACCATCTCTGAGTATGCAGCACTGTTGAAGAAGTATTGGTCTGATCTGGATCACTATGATCCTCTTGGGATGGAAGATGCACAAGTCGAACCAGCATTTGCGAAACATTTCCAAAAGTTCTTGGATTACATTTCACGATAACGGATGATGAAGTTCTTGAAGGGTCTTAACCCTGTGTTTGAGCATAGAAGGAATGTACTCCTAGCACAGCCCATGCTTCCAACCTTAGAAGACGCCATAGCTGCCATGGCACAAGAAGAGGCTCGATTGAAGTTGATGCCCAACAAGGGCTATTTCCAGGGGGAGCAAGCCGCTGTTGACAAATCTGCCCTTGCTGCCTTCAATCAGCCTCCCTCTGTGGCCGGTGTTTGCCACAACTGTGGTGACTCAGGACATTACATCAGATTTTGTCCAAAACCCCTGCAAAGTCAGTCGAGTGATCGTGGACGGGGCCGCGGTGGACGTCGAGGTAGTAGAGACGGTTATGCTGGTAGAAGGGGAAATTATTCTGGAGGACACAAAGTTAATCTGGCGGAGGAAGGGGGTAAAAATCACCTGGCTGAGTTAACCCCTCTTGAGAAGGAGTTCCTCGCGAAGTTACGCAGCACGAAGCTGGTTTCGGACGACAGTCATGGGGCGTCATCTACCTCGGGGGATCACATCACTTGCTTTGCCCAATCCAGCACATGTATTCCTGCACGTGCTCTTGCAGCAACTGCCCACCAACCAGGTTGGATTATGGACTCTTGGACATCTCGCCATGTCACGGGATCCCGCGGTGAGTTCCAGGACTATACTCACCTACCGATGTCGAAGAGCATTCAGACTGCTGATGGTAACTCCAGCCCTGTCATGGGTAAAGGCACTGTCGCATGCACCCCTTCTCTCACTCTCACCAATGTCTTACATGCTCCGTCTTTTCCTGTCAATCTTCTTTCTATTAGTACCATTATTCTTGATCTTAACTGTACTGTTTTCTTTGACATTCCTACGGTGACTTTTCAGGAGAAGGGGACAGGACGACGACTAGGGACTGGCATATGGCATAAGGGGCTGTGGTACTTGGACAGGACTGGACTGGACAAAGCATTGGCATCTCTGGTAGCAGATACACCACCGGAAGATTCACGACGCAGTGTAGTGAATTGCTACTCCACCACCAGCGTGTCGGTCATTCTTCTTTTAAAATTATTAGTCGCATGTATCCGTCCTTATACCAAAGGGCTAATAAAGAGAAGTTATTTTGTAATGCATGTGAGTTGGATAAACATACCAGAAGCACGTATGTGAGTTCAGGAAGTAGAAGTTCAGCTGCATTTGATATGATACATTCGAACGTATGGAGCCCTTGTTCTACAACCGGTATTAACGGTTTTCGATGGTTCGTCACTTTTATTGATTGTTATACTCGCGTGACATGGGTCTACCTTATGAAGAATAAAAGTGATATCTTTGTGACGTTTCGAGACTTTCATCGCCGGATAGAAACACAATATGGCACTAAAATTAAGTGCTTACGGTCTGACAATGGGACGGAGTATACAAATAAGACGGTTGCTGATTATTTATCCACTCATGGAATACTACACCAAACTTCATGTGCCTATACACCGGCACAAAATGGTGTGGCCGAACGGAAGAACAGACACCTGCTGGAAGTCGCACGGACGATGATGCTGGCTATGAATGTCCCGAAACACTTATGGGGGCAGGCGGTGTTAACGGTCTCTTATCTCATCAACAGAATGCCATCTCATCAACAGAATGCCATTTCAGGTATTGGACTGGAAGACACCGTTGGAGATGCTTACTGGTGCAACCACGTACACTGTTCCACCGAAAGTATTTGGGTGTGTATGTTTTGTCCAAGATAATAGGCCAGGAGTTGACAAACTGGATCCTAAGGCGGTTAAATGTGTCTTTGTCGGGTACACGGCAACTCAGAAGAGATACGCATGTTGGAGCCCAGTTGAGCGGAAGATGTTTGTAAGCATGGACGTTACATTCAGAGAACTGGAACCATATTATGGTTCAGATGACGGTTCAGCGTTTGGTGACACACCTAACACAGTGGGTGTTAGATGTGAGGGGAAAAAAATAAGCCCATCTGTGGTGGTCGGATCGGTCCCATACCCGGTCGTGGAAAACTGGACGAAAGGGGGAGAAAGCAGTGACTCCGATACAGAAGATGAAGAAGATATATATGTTAAACAGGGGGAGCAGCAGACAATGGAAAAGGAGCTCCAAGTCTACAGAAGGAGACAGCAGAAGTCCAGTACTGTGCCTGTACCGTGCCCTGTGCCTACTGTACCAAGTCCCTCGTCTACTCCTGCTCCAACTCTTGAAGATGTTGCCCCCACACTGAATCAATCTGATTCTGATGCGGATCTCTTTGACTATGATGGTATGATCTCTCCACCACCTATTGCTCCCTTAAGGAGATCTTCTCGCATCAATGCGGGTAAGGCTCCTAGTCGTTTTGATGATTATGAACATGATATTGCCAACTACCTGTCTTATTCTAACATTTCTTCAAATTATCGAGCCTTCATTGCATCATTAGACTCTACTTCGTTGTCCAAAAGTTGGCAGGAAGCAAAGAAAGATCCAAGGTAGAAAGCTGCAATGATAGAAGAACTTGGAACACTGGAGAAAAATAAGACGTGGGAGCTGGTTCCATTACCCAAAGAAAAGAAAACTGTGGGATGCAAATGGGTGTACACAGTAAAGGAGACGTCAGAAGAAAAAGTGGAACGATACAAGGCAAGGTTGGTTGCAAAAGGATACACACAATTATATGACATCGACTATGATGAGACGTTTGCTCCAGTAGCGAAAATGAGCACCGTAAGAACTCTGATCTCCATCGCAGCAAACTATGGGTGGAAGCTATACCAGTTAGATGTGAAGAATGTCTTTCTCCATGGGGACCTACAAGAAGAAGTGTACATGGAACTCCCGCCAGGGTGCTACGCTACAGAATCAGACGGAGGAACATCGCATGAAAAAGTGTGCAAACTAAAGAAGTCGCTATATGGACTCAAGCAATCTCCTCGAGCCTGGTTTGACAGATTCAGAAAGGATGTTACAGGCATGGGATACCATCAAGCAAATGCAGATCATACGGTCTTTCTTCAGCATGCAAGAGGCCACATCACTATACTTGCTGTATACGTGGATGATATAGTAATCACAGGTAATGATGAAGTCGAGATCGCTAAGCTGAAGTCAAAACTCGCGAAGGAGTTTGAGGTGAAGGATTTAGGAGCGATGAGGTACTTTCTAGGTATCGAGGTGTGTGAAGGCGAACAAGGAATTGTTCTCTCACAGAGAAAATACGTACTAGATCTGCTGAAGGAGACAGGGATGCTGGGATGCAAAGCAGCAGTCACTCCAATTGACCAGAAGTGCAAGTTGGGAGCAGAAGCAGGAGAGCCAGTTGATCGTGAAAGATATCAACGACTTGTAGGAAGATTGATTTATCTGGGGCACACTCGCCCTGATATCTCATTTGCGGTGAGTGTAGTAAGTCGCTACATGCATGATCCAAGAACGGGTCATATGGATGTAGTGTTTCAGATCTTGAGATATCTGAAAGGGACGCCGGGAAAAGGGCTGTGGTTCAAGAAGAATGGATGTATAGAAGTTGAGGGATACTGCGATGCAGACTGGACGAGCTGCATAGACGATAGAAGGTCTACCACGGGATATTGTGTCTTTATAGGAGGAAACTTGGTCTCATGGAGAAGCAAGAAACAGTCAGTGGTAGCACGGTCTACAGCTGAAGCAGAATACAGAGCAATGGCTTTAGGAGTGTCGGAGTTGCTGTGGGTGAAAGCGTTGCTGACAGAGTTGAAGCTGGACGAGGGAGCACCATTACGTCTTCTGAGCGATAGTCAAGCTGCAATAAGTATAGCTAACAATCCAGTTCAGCACGACAGAACGAAGCACATCGAGATCGATCGATTCTTCATCAAAGAGAAGCTAGAATAAGAAATACTGAAGATTGATCATGTTCGCTCAGAAGAACAAGTGGCAGACTGTCTGACTAAGGGTCTTAGTTCATTAAGTCTGTCGAAGCTATGTAACAAGATGAGAATGATTAATATCTATCGCCCATCTTGAGGGGGAGTGTTGAGAACTAATAAGGGACTTAGTCCCACATTGGAAAATGTAGTATGAAGAGGAGCTAGACTCCCTATAAGTAGTGGAGTAGCCAATCAATAATATATACAACAATTATTCTCTACAGATCTCATAACTTGGAGTTATACAATTTCTTTTACAATTAATATGATAAAAAGTTAAAGACTGAGATGTAAGAGTCGAACACAATTCGACCTTTATTAGTGCTATAGAGTCCAACACAATTCGACCTTTATTAGTGCTATCACATATCAAACTTAAGATACATACTTGATACATCCTTGAGTGGGAATATCGCATAACACAGATAACTCAATAACAACTCTCAATCAGTGAAGATAGATGGATGTCCTCCTTGTTTGTCAAGCATGTCAGCACAAAAACAAATTTATTTGATCAATTTCCTCTATAGCTGCTTTGTGTGATATAGATACTATAACATGACTAGTCTTTTGTCCAAAACTATAATCGAGTAAGAAATGACATCGTAATTGAGTATTCTGTCAAGATAGATCAAATAATTGTGCAGTTTGAAGCAAGCCAAGTTAGAACTAGAGACAACAGCAATGAAAGCAAGCACCTATCTTTCCAGTGTATGAAAAAGATCTCTGCCTGAAAACCATCATAAGTTACAAGAGTGCAAATACATTAAAGCATCACAAAAAGCTCGCACATGTAAAATAAATAGATCTAAACATATTCCTCTGCTAATTTAAAATGGCTCCATGAAACTAGGAAAAATGATACCTTCTGTATGCTGATCACTGAAATTTGATGTACATCCCCATATAATTAGGCACAGCTTTAGTATGACTAAAGGTACAAATAGAGTATCAAGACAAGAAATAAGATCCACACATCCAAAAACTTGTCCTAAATGCATCCTTTTACTTTTGCAATTTATCTGCTTTAAAAAGGGTAGGTCTTTTGATACATCAAGGAAACCCATACCAGGTGCATAAGAGAAAACTCAGGCCACAGAGAAGCTGGATTCTACAAATGGGTAAATGTGGTTTGCCAGAGAAGGAAATTACTGAGGCCAGTCTCCCCTGAAGTCCTAATCAAGATATCATGATCGGGGCAATCTGAAGTATATAAATGTTGCTCCAAATCAGCCACTGATATCCTTTCCACGCCGTCATCATGACCATTGGCATACAGGTCCTGTACCCGGCCAATCTTCTCTACACATGATTTATGAACGGCATGCATGATCTCATAGGTTGAGGTATAGGCCATGCATACTGAGAGCACAGGCCCACTGTTCTCTGCAGTGCTAATCATTGCCTTCTCAATAGCCAACCTAAGTGGCTCACTCAAGAGACTAAGATTGCCCCAGAAATTAATTCTAACCCCGTACTTAGTCACAATGCATACAGGTCCTGTACCCTGCCAATCTTCTCTGCACATGATTTATGAATGGCATGCATGATCTCATAGGTTGAGGTATAAGCCACGCATACTGAGAGCACAGGCCCACTGTTCTCTGCAGTGCTAATCATTGCCTTCTCAATAGCCAACCTAAGTGGCTCACTCAAGAGACTAAGATTGCCCCAGAAATTAATTCTAACCCCGTACTTAGTCACAATGCATGCTTTCTTCCTCGAGCAATTCATCAATTTTCTCCTGCATTAGATTCATCATGGATTGAACCTCATCTGGTTTTCTTTTAAAATTGTCAATACTGAAAGCATAAACAGTCACATACTCTATGCTCATTTCATAGCAATATTGAAGAGTGGAAATGAGAGCCGAAAAACCGACCATGTGACCGCCACCTTGTTCAATGCCCTTTCTCTTGGCAAATCTACGATTTCCATCCATGATGAATGCTATGTGCTTAGGCATTGGACCAAAGCAGAGAACAGAAAATAGACATTTCTGGAAGAAACTGCACACACTTCTAAGGAGAGTAGGTCCCTTGATGTCACCATGTTTCTCCATATATAGATCCTACAATCGAATGCAAAAATCAATGATCAGTACAAACTGAAAGGGTGTGAGAAGGGACAAGGGAAGGAAGGGATACATGGTACAAAAAAATTAAAAAACATGAAATTTCCCATAAACAAGAGAAATAAACAAACTACATTACATATCATTAATAGATAACATAATTTCTTTCACCTATTTGGAGATACAGAAATTACTTATAATATAACATTACAACATCCATATTAATCAATCATATTTTTTTCTCATCTTATCAAACAATAGGGGTAAGTGTTACGATGACAATATCAAAAGTGATATTGAACACCATCAGTATATATAACAGAATACTAAGTTTATGTTGCTAGCACGATTTTATATCTTCAGAAGTCAAGGGCGGACCCAGGGGAAGCAAAAATACACTAACAAAAAAAATTTAGTATGGTGAGAAATAATAAAGCCTATTAAAAATTACACTAGAAGAACTTCCAAAAAAAAAAACTCCTCACAGTGTAGCTAAAATACATTAAGTTCCATAAGTCCTAATTACATGCAATGAATTTGATGGAAATAATTGAGTATATGCATGCATGCATGCGTATGCTCCGAGCATAGATATTGACTTCCCTCTACTTCCTAGAAATCGCATTACAGATTCCGTAAGCCAGAACATGACAAGTTCTGAATCCGGATTACCAAAAGTGGCGAGTAAGACACTCAAATCTTACAAAACGAAATCAACAAAGAGATCAATTAAATGTAATAGAAAAAGACAATAAAAAATCAATTAATTTTCAAAATGAAGCATACAAGTGCAGGCCATCGTATTAGGTATATGAATTCTTCCCCACCAGACAAAAATATATATACAGAAAAAGACGCTGTTAAGTAAATTCCGACCCCAAATTGTATACTAATGCCAATAATAATGTCTGTTAGAGATTCATTTAGATCAATTCTAATGTTTGAAATCGTGTGCAAAACAAGAATGTACTTACAACCATGCGGAGTTGGGGGTGCAAGTGCTCATTGGCGTGCAGAAGCGGAAGGGACAGGATTTTCTCAAAACAAATAAGAATTTCAGAAGGTTTTCTTCGTAAATGAAAGGAGAGTAATTGTTGGCCGCACATAACTTTTGTGTTTGAGTTGTTTCTCTGTGCCAAGTTGAAGGGAGAGAGTATCTACTTCGATTTTCTTTTAATTGTAAACATAATTCTTTTGCTTAACTTATCATGTCCTTTATAGTATCATTCTCTTAACACAAACACGAGCTTTTCTTTCTGTTGTAAATAGAGCACTTTTACAACGTAGTATTTCCCTAATAGTTAGTAGTATCACCGTCTTCACACAAACAACTATCTCAATCCGTCAAACTCTCTTAATATATATCCTTCTTTTTCAAGATGAAAGTTGGAAAGCTTATTTCTCATAATTCTATTAATACTCTCTGAAACATTGATTACAGACCAGACTAAAGAATCCTCCAACCAACTACTAATAATAGATATCCTAAGCTGTTTCACAACAAAGCCATCCTCCATAACCTTTTTCCGGAAATCGGATTCCCAGTTCTTCACATCTGTCACGAGGTAGCTCTGAATCCCGAGGTCACGACTATCATTGCTGATTAAACCCGATAGCTCGTCGAATGTAATTCATCCGTATTATCGAATCATTATCAGAGCATATCTATACTAAATTATATAACTTAACTACACAAGAATGTCATTGCCACTTACATAAATATCTAATATCCAACCTGATGATGTCCAAAACATTTCCATTCGTAACTCCAGTTTACATATTGTTTTATACATCATCATACACAACCTACACCAAAATGTTCCAAACACGTAGTGCAGATATTGGTTCCCATGCCTTACCAAAAAGGCACAACCAAATTCTTATAGCTAACGACAATTACCACTCCAGGGACCATTACTGGTAGTGGTAGACTAAAGTGGTTTCCAAGAAAAGTTGATTAGTTACAGCTCCATAAGTGGTCAAGCACAGTACTTTATTTAGGCCCATTTAACTCAATTGGGTCCTTGATTCATATATGTGTATGTCTGTAAGCATGTATGCGCTGAATATATTGTTTTTTGTAAAACTATATAGCTTGTTCCACTAATTGTTTTTACAATGAAATTAACGTTTCTAATTAAAAGAAGATAGCAGATTGTCAAGAATAATCTCAACAATTCAGAGATTTGAGTAAAAACTCTTACTTCAAAGGAACTATAAGGATTTGCTGACCATCCCCTCCCTGAAATAGCTGAACCGAAGCCTGATTGATGCATAAATATAGAAAGCAGTTCAAACTTTCTACATTACAAATACTTCCAATCATGAAAGTTCCGATAATCGAGTGAAATTGACAACTGGGCATTCATGGTTTCGATGAATCAGTATAAACAAATAGGAAATTTTCGACCTTGACAAGTTTTCACTATGGAAAATCAAGAGAAATAGTGATAAAAATAGTGGCAGGAAAAGAAAAAGAAAAGAAAGTTTTTGAAATATCTAGAACCACTGCAAACCCTAGCCGGCGATGAGAATTACCGGGCGGTGATGCCAAGTGTCGTGTTTTACGGTCTGTTTGGCAATTATAGGGGTAGTGTTATTGTTGGGAAAGAAACGCGCAACCAATGCACGAACCAAAAAACACCAAAAACAAACCATACAGACACAGAAAATTTTTAACGTAGAAAATGCTTGCGAAAAAAAAACCACGGGACGATCGGAGTCCAACCCTGAGAAGCCTCCACTAATGAAATAGAAGAATTACACCCTCTACAAACTTCTCCCGATCCAAATCGGATCCCCACAACACTTGGAAGCAAGAACAATGATTACAAGGCTACGAAGAATAAGAACGACGAGTAGAGATTACCCGAATCCGATTCTCCTCCGAAAAAGACCTTCAATCCTCCGTCTTCTCTCCCAAAGTTGCAATGACACTCTTGCCTCATTCCTCTCTCTTTTCTTGTGTTGTCTACAATGATTAGGGTTAGGAATAACCTAATATTAACTCCCCTAATCCGCAGCAAAATCTGGACCATCAGATATGATCCAACGGTGAGAAATCACCCCAGAAATTCGCTCAGCCCCGACACACAGAGTTCTGCCAGAACTCTGTGTTCTCCTTCCAACAAGGTTCTGGAATAGGGAGGCAGAGTTCGGCCAGAATTCTCCCCTGGGACAGAGTTCGGGGAGTTCGGCCCGAACTCTCCCCCCTTCCTTCCAGCAGCTCCTCTGGCAGCTCCCGAGTGTCTCCGTCGACTCCGACTGGCCTCGTTACCTTCCCGAGCTTCTCTGACACACAGACGGCGCTCGTCGCACTCCGGGATCTTCTCCACATAGGTTGGGAATCCCACCCACTCTGTCACTCCCCGTTCCCAGAATGCGTATTTTTATACATGTACAACCCATATATATTTATTTAATATTTATCATGTATTATCCTGTATTTAAATTCCTTTAATTTTATGTTAATTAATTATCTGCATTTTTCTTCCTGCTTTTATTCTCTGCTTTAGTCTTATTTTAGGTTCGGCCTAGGTTGGTTTTCTCGGGTTCATGGTGGTTCACATGAACCGAACCCCACCTACCACCCCCTTTTCTATTTAAGCCCCCATCTCCATTCTCTCTCTTCATAAACTCTCCTTCACCAATTACTTCTTCTTCTTCCTCATCACTCTCTTCCACCTACCAGGAGAAGGCAAGTACATCTTGCTTCTCCTCCACCCATTTTTATGGTTCATTTGTCTTCCTCTTGTGATCCTAAGAGAGTTTACTACTTAGCATTTTTGATTTCTTTGGCTCGTTTCTTCCAGATCTAAGTTGTTGTATTCTCGGTTGTTCATGGGTTTTGATCCACCAAACTGGCATATTTCCGGAAATAGATAGTTTCATGGGGAAGAGCTTCTTATTTCACACCATTCTGAACCATGGGAACCTCATTCTGGCTTGGAACGAAGGTTCCATAAGATTGGAGTTCGGGAGATTTAGCGTGAATTTTGAGTTACGCTCACGTCTTTACGTGCCAGCGTGACATTTGAGTTACGCACACGTCCTTGCGTGCGTGCGTGAATTATTCTCTCCGCTCACGCTGTGCGTGCGTGGATTTCTTATCATGCTCACGCTGTGCGTGCGTGAATTTCCCTTCACGCTCACGTTATGAGTGCGTGAATTACTTTTCACGCTCACGCTGTGCGTGCGTGAATTACCCTTCACGCTCACGCTGTGCGTGCCAACGTGAACCACTTTTCACGCTCACGCTGTTTATACGCTCACTCCTACCTACTAGACTTGGCGTGACTTGTTGGCCTTAGCGTAGACTTGGGCATAGCCTAACCTTGGTGCAACTTGGCCTGGGTGTTTCTATTTGCTCTATAATTTATTCATTTAATGGTGGCATGATAATTCTCCTATTATACCCTTACGCCTTTTTTTATGAACTCGATAATCTTAGCATGTTAATATTTTGATACATATGGTTGTGTAGAACGTGCCCTGTGTCTTGATTGGTTTATGGATACCCAATAAGGCTGGAACTTAACCCTGAAAAGTTATAGACTCGACCCCATTTAATACTAATTGACTTTCATGCCTTGTCACCATTGATGATAATGGTTATCTTGACTAAAATTGATCATGCGTTCCTAAGTTGGAACTAAGAGACTGGCTAGTCGTCTTATTGAATTAAATGAATGAGATACATTCATGTTATGAACTATTGTAATCGATTAGTCGATCCCGAATATTGACATACAGGCATGTGCAGGCTTCAATTTATTTATTTTTCTACAAAGCAGCATGTGTACTTTATGGTCAAGGCATGATTACTCCGTGGTTAGATTTGATTGTTGCATTACGCTATGTAAGACCTACAATCTAGCCGCACGGGTATCGTTGTAGAGTTGCGCATATCGTACCCCGTACGAAAGTACTCATTTGAATGACCATGGTCCACGGCATGGGATTTCACTCAACGTAGAGACTATCAAGTTAAATAAAATAATGATTGCATGGAGAGAATGGATCCCCGAGTTCTTACATGGCAGCCCTCTTGGGACTAGTAGTGCCCGACAGGCCGGCTGGTCCCCACAGATACTGCAAATCTGCCACACGGGCAGGGAGCGGTATCTGGTTATATTATTGTATATTGTATATTGATGACGGGCGTCCCGTTGGGACTCGTCTAATTCATTATTGGCGCAATTGATTGACTGGATAGACTAGCCTTGCTTGCACATAGTAAGAACTGAGGAATCCCTATTTGCACAATTCCAGGATAACTTGGGACTCACAATAGCAAGCCGTAGGAGTTGATTGGCAGTTCAAGATGATTTGTTTGTGTACTGTACCTACTCTGTTGCCTAACTGAGATGATCAGAATGTCAGGACATGACGGGCCAACTTCTGTCCTTGTTTGGTTGGGAGGTTGGTTCGAAGTGTCGTGATGTTATGTGAATCCTAGTGGAAAGCAGAGATCTATTATTATATTCTCTTACTTACTGGTTTAATCCTTCATATCGTGCTTCCTTGTGGTACTTGCTATTAGAGGTCTAACCTCTCTGGTTTTGCATGGCCAGATTTAGAGCCGGTTCCCGAGGACTCAGCTCACTTCCATCTCCAAGATGGTCAATACTAGAGGAATGATCGCAGGAGGACTCGAGTGGGTTCCTTACTCCACCGCTCGTTTTGTTATTTACTTTATACTTAGCCGTTTGGCACCGACATGTTAGTCGGATTGTCTTGTACTTATTTTTACATAATTGTAACTAAGTCAGACTGCAGCTGATAACAATTGTGTATATGTTACTATATCATCTGGCTATGTTTTGTAAAGCCAGATCTCAAGAATATTTTGACTAAGCGTTTGGGACGTCTTACTGCTTTATCTTACATGTTCTCTATTTTTGCTTCTTGTTTGAATGATTGAGACAATAGATGTGAAGTGACCATAGTAAGACTTTCATGTAGTATGTACCCCCTCGTCTGGTTAGACAGCATTGATCGTATTATACGGTATTCTTCTACCCGTAATACGTAGCTGGCTGAGTCATCCCCCCGCTCTCCAGTATTCTGGTTCTGGGGCGTGACAAGGTTTTAGTGGTGGCCCATGCAGGTCTGATTTCAGACTTGTGGGGTGTTTTGATTTATAGGATGTCTCAATCACACGTGTCCCTCCTTGATCTCATGATTCGTTGTTCTCAACCCTTGCTTGACATTCCGGTATCCTTTGACTTCATTGATCCTTCATGTCCGGTTGTTTGATTGTTCTCTTATCCCTTTTCTTAGGGGCACTTCGTCCGCATCGGTCAGAGCTGGACAACAACAGGGGCAACATGACCAGGTTGGTCAGCAACAAGGGCCAGTCTCACCTCAGGAGACTATTCAAGAAGAGGTGATAGTAGAACCAGTAGCTAAACCGCAGTATCCGGAAGTTCCAACACCACACATAGTTCCACCTACCCCTGTGGAAGTGGACACACCAGCCCTTCTGGAGATCATGAGAGGAATGATGGCTACTCAGCAACATCAGATATTGGCCCAGCAGCGCATGCACACTCAGCTACAAGAGCAGAATGTGTTGCTCAACCAAGGATTGCAGACGGCTTTGGAAAGAGGAATGAGGACTGATTCAGGAGCATCAGCCAGGTTTTGCAAGTACAACCCCCCACCGTTTCGAGGGCACGAAGGATGCCATCTCAGCAGATGCATGGCTTAAGGATATGGAGGCTATTCTGACAGCAGCTAAGGTACCGGCAGGAGAACGTGTGGATCTAGTAAAGTTGTTACTTCAGGATCTCGCACGTGATTGGTGGGAATCAGAAGAAGTGGGCATCAGACGTCCTGTGGCTTGGGACGATTTCACTACAAGATTCAAGACCAAATACTATGGAGTTGTGGCACGGTTTGAGCTACAACAGAAGTTTATCAACCTCAGGCAGGCCGGCAAGACTGTAGATGCTTATACAGCGGAGTTCTGCAGATTGAGTAGATTCGCCCCAGAGATGGTAGCAACCGAGAGCCAGAGGGCCATGAGGTTTCAGCAAGGGTTTCATCTTGAACTCTTACAATTGATAGAGGGGCACAATTACCAAACTTTTGATGAAGTATTGACGGCAACTCGAAGGCATGAGATCACCATTCAGAGGCTTGCGACAAGGACTGGGGGTCAGAAGAGATCCCACAGTCAGATTGAAGGAGGAGGGGGAGCAGCGCCCCGAACAACAGCACCATCCACTGGCATTCGTATCCACGATGTGGCGATACGAGGGCCAGCACCACCCAGGCAGCAGCAACAGCAACAGAGGAAGAACCAGCAACCCCCGGCAGGCTGCACTTATTGTGGAAAGGTAGGACACACTAGAGATGTGTGTCGGACATTGAATGGACTGTGTCTGATATGTGGAAATCCAGACCATCGGGTTACCACATGTCCCATGAATTCGAGGTCAGGAGGACCAGTACAACAGTTTCCTGCTCTGCCAGCACCAAGGGCAGGCCAGTATCGAGGACCAGCGGTGGCAGTAAGGCCGTTGGCACAGCGTCCGTTAATGCCGTAGGCTCAGATGTTTTGGCAGCAGGGGCCGCCGATGCAGCAACACTAGCATAGACCACCCCAGCATCATCAAGGAAGGGGCCAGCAACAACATCAGGCTAGGCCGCAGCATGGAAACCAGCAAGGAGGTCGAGGGCAAGCATTCACTCTGTCCTTGGAGGAGGCATTGGCATCGGGAGATGTTGTGGCAGGTAACATTCTCGTCGCCTCATATCCCGCAGTAGCATTGTTTGATTCGGGAGCATCCCATTCATTTATATCTGCACAATTTGCGGCACGACTAGGAATGGAGTTCGAGGCATTGCCAGGGAGGTTGAATATACTCATTGGTAATGGGCTCATAGGAGTTAGTAGAGTTATTTTAGCATGTAGCATTGTAGTTTGCGGGCATTCCTTACCCGCCCGGTTGATAGAATTTTCTGTTGGAAATTTCGACGTTATCTTAGGCATGGACTGGCTGAAAGAAAGTCATACGACAAAAATTGTCGTAGAGGGAGTGTGTCTTTTGATATTCCAGGCATGAAGCGGTTCACCTTAGTCAGATCAGGGGCAACTCCACAAGAGCAGGGAGTAGTAACGGTAATGGAAGAAGTTCAGGTTCCGAAGGTAGTTGAAGAGTTTCTAGACGTATTTCCTGAAGAACTCCCAGGTCTACCACCGGTCAGAGATATTGAGTTCAGTATAGAATCGGCACCTGGAACTAAACCGATATCATATCGAGTTTACAGAATGGCGGATTCAGAGCAGGCCAAGGTATATCAGCACATAGAGGAACTGAAGGAGAAGAAGTTCATCCAAGCTAGCATGTCACCATGGGCAGCACCAGTGGTACTTGTGGAAAAGAAGGATGGGTCATCCAGATTGTGCATTGACTACAGGAAGCTTAACGCGGCAACAGTGAAGAACAAGTACCCATTACCCAGGATCGACGACTTATTTGATCAGTTGAGCAGAGCTAGAGTTTTCTCCAAGATAGATCTTCGTTCAGGGTACCATCAGGTGAGGGTTCGGAAGGAAGATATTCCCAAGACAGCATTCAGGTCGAAGTATGGGCATTATGAATTCTTAGTAATGCCGTTTGGTTTGACCAATGCTCCAGCAATATTTATGGATTTGATGAATCGCATCTTTATGCCATACTTAGACCAGTTTGTCGTTGTGTTTCTTGACGACATTCTCGTATACTCTGCTAGTGAAGATGTCACGTCCCAGAACCAGAATACTGGAGAGCGGAGGAATGACTCAGCCAGCTACGTATTACGGGTAGATGAATACCGTATAATACGATCAATGCTGTCTAACCAGACGAGGGGGGTGCATACTACATAAAAGTCTTGCTATGGTCATTACATATCTATTGTCTCAATCATTCGAACAAGGAAACATAAATAGAGAACATATGAGATAAAGCAGTAAGGCGTCCCAAACGCTTAGTCAAAATGTTCTTGATATCTGGCTTTACAAAACATAGCCAGATGATGAAGCAAGTATACACAATTGTTATCAGCTGCAGTCTGACTTAGTTACAATTATGTAAAAGTAAGTACAAGACAATCCGACTAACATGTCGGTGCCAAACGGCTAAGTATAAAGTAAATGACAAAACGAGCGGTGAAGTAAGGAACCCACTCGAATCCTCCTGCGATCATTCCTCTAGTATTGACCATCTTGGAGGTAGAAGTACGCTGAGTCTTCGGAAACCGGCTCTAAATCTGGCCATGCAAAACCAGAGAGGTTAGACCTCTAATAGCAAGTACCACAAGGAAGGACGATATGAAGGACTAAAACCAGTAAGTAAAAGAATATAATGATAATAGATCTCTGCTTTCCACTAGGATTCACATCACATCACGACACTTCGAACCAACCTCCCAACCAAACAAGGACAGAAGTTGGCCCGTCATGTCCTGACATTCTGATCGTCCCAGTTAGGTAACAGAGTAGTGCAGTACACAACCAAATTATCTTGAATGGCCAATCAACTACTACGGCTTGCTAATGTGAGTTCCAAGTTATCCTGAAATTATGCAATTAGGGATTCCTCAGTTCTTACCATGGGCGAGCAAGGCTAGTCTATCCAGTCAATCAATTGCGCCATGCATGAATTAGACGAGTCCCAGCAGGACGCCCGTTATCAATATACAACATATAATAATAATAAAAGCAGATACTGTTCCCTGCCCGTGTGGCAGATTTACAGTATCTGTGGGAACCAGCCGGCCCGTCGGGTACTACTCGTCCCAAGGGGGCTGCCATAAGAACTCGAGAATCCATTCTCTCCATGCCATCATTATTTTATTTAACTTAATAGTCCCTACGTTGAGTGAAATCCCATGCCGTGGATCATGGTCATTTAAATGAGTACTTTCGTACGGGGTACGATATGCACAACTCTACAACGATGCCCGTGCGGCTAGGTTGTAGGTCTTACATAGCGTAATGCAACAATCAGATCTAACCACGGAATAATCATGCCTTGACCATAAAGTACACATGCTTCTTTTGTTAGAAAATAATTAAGTAAATAAATAAATAAATAGATTGAAGCCTGCATGTGCATGTATGTCAATATTCGAGATCAGCCAGTCGATTACAATAGTTCATTACATGAACGTGTCTCATTCATTCAATTCAATAAGACGACTAGCCAGTCTCTTAGTTCCAACTAGGAACGCATGATAAATTTAGTCAAGATAACCATCGTCATCAATGGTGACAAGGCATGAAAGTTATTTAGCATTAAATGGGTCGAGTCTATAACTCTCAAGGTCAAGTTCTGTAGTGCCCCGTCCCTACATTGTGCCCCGTTGTCCGTCCACGGGGTGCGCGAGAAAGGAACATTGTCGCTATCGACTCGGTCGGGACCGATAGGTCGGGATCGATCGAATCGATCGAACGGGAACGGTTGAATTAAGATCCATTCCACGTTATGGAATGGCTTCTTCGGAACCAAGTCCCACATTCAGCGGGTAGCGCCTCGAGGATTGACTCTGCGGCTGAGTCGGGAGAGACCTCCCGTTGCTCTGCTTTTCACGCCGCTTGCGTTGGTTTTGGCTTTGGTTTTCCGAATGCGTTTTCGTGAATGTTTTCGATGGTTTTCATGGTTTACATTTCGAGCTCGCATTTCCTATCGAACTCTTGCATAATACGGTGTTCTAATCGGTTGCTTGTGCGATTTCAGGTGATCGCGTAGGCGACGTCTAGCGCAGCCAACAAGTCCCTCGCCTCAAGCAAAAACTCAAGGTGAGTGGCTGACCCCCTTCGTTTCGACCCTCTATTTCAAATGAGAACTCGGGTAATGTTACTAAAATTGAATGAATTGCTTACAGAATACAAGTCATGTATGTTAGAAGTGAAAAAGAATGTGTTGTGTTGAAAAGAGAAAGAATTATTTTAGGCCTGCAAAACGAACAAGTAAATGATTTGATTACATAACAAGCCCCAACGGTATCTTTAATACACCATGTTAACCTATCATGGTCATGGACAACTTGTCGACAAGGGCGATGGTTTCTTCGAGCGGCAACCCGGGGCCACGGGACCGACTCTGCCTAGGAAGAAACAGGTTATAGCCGAGCTGGATAATAGGCAATCGGTAAGACGGGGACTTGCATCGGGGCTCGCTACTTGCGTTGTAAGGGTCCCGTATTGCCAGGCTATGTCCAAGATGGCTAGTTAATGCCAGTGACCTCCATATCAAACACTTGACATAAAATGTTATCAACTAACAAGGAAAGTGATGGTAAGTTTTTATGTCGCACGGTGCGCTCTGCCGGAGGAAATCTTGATGTAACTGAATGCTTCTTATGAAAATATCTAGGATTGCTAGAAAGACCACTAAAAGCAAGTCGTATGATTTTATCTAAATTCTTGAACCAAATGAGAGCCTGGAAATTAATTAGCCACTCGCCAGTACATGTTGATTGTACTGATCCTCGCTCTCTCTACAGGTGCGATAGAACGGGAGGAGCGTGCTACGTGAAGGTAGGCAACGCTCGTGTGTTTTAAAGCTTCGTCCGTGCATCGAATCTTGGATCAAACTTTTGAAGACCCTGCTGTCGAAGGCCAAGAAGACAGATGGAGCGGCTCTCCGTCATCCCAGGTGGTTTTGTAATGCTGGTTGTAATCAAGGGATGAAACGTATGGAATGGCTATCTCGTCGACGTTCATTTTGTAATGGAGTCAGTTTGTAACAAAAGCCCGCGCGGCGCCTTTGTATCGAGTCTGTAAAATGATGTTCATTATCAATAAAGCTTATGTTTCCTTCTCTATAATGTGTGTTCAATTTACTCTGCGCATTCTCTTGTTGTTGTGTTTCGGATAACCTTATGACTATGCCTTGTGCTTGCGCAAGTTAGGCTCGCACGGCATCACGCCCGGGGGACGACTATCGATTCTACGGAATCGGGGCATGACATAATGGTATCAGAGCACGGCTTTACGTCCTTGGCCTCTAGTGTCGAGTTTTCAGTCTCAAATCGTTGGTCTCATGTCGATGAGATATGTCGTTCCATACGAGGGAGTCTGTAATAAGTTTTGTGACTAATATATTTTTTTACCTTCTATATCCCAGAAGGTGCGGCGGTGAATGTGGCGTTGAACGAAGAAAGTGCTTCGAGCGGCTCGAGTAGCTCGAGGCCCGGACCCTCTAACAATGCCGTGGAACGGATGTTGCGCATGCTGGAAGCGCAACAACAACAAGCTCAGGAGAATCAACGCCTGAATGAGCAACATCGACAGGAGACGGAGGCACATCGACGGGAGGTAGAGGCACGCCAGACCCAGTTCGAGGCCCGATTCGATGCACAATTCAAGTTGCAGCAGAAGCAGTTTGATACTCTTCAGCAGATAGTACAGACGGTGGTGGCCAACAACAACAACTCTACGACAACTCCTGCCGTGACCGAGCCTGCGGCCAGACAAAGTGATGTTGATCCGGAGGCACTCGAGCCTACATATGCAACACCAAGAAGTTCTAACTTCGACGTGTCGAAATTCACAAAAAGTTGCCGTACTTCCTTCTACGGCACGGAAGATCCCTCCTTGGCGATCGACTGGTTAGAGGAACTGGAAGACAAGTTCGAGCTGCTAGACGTCGAAGAGTCCAAGAAAGTCGCATGTGCTCAACTTCTACTCCGGTCGAACGCGCACGACTGGTGGGCCGTACAAAAGCGAGCGATCAGACGCGACGACGAGACAGCAGCAATTTCTTGGGCCACCTTCCGCGAGGCGTTCGAGATCGAGTACCTCCCCGAAGCCGTTCGACAAGAGAAGGAAAATGAATTCATGCAGCTAAGGCAAGGGAATATGACGGTGCGGCAGTATGCAGCAGAGTTCAATAAGTTAGCCAAGTTTGCTGGACAGTACCTGCCTTCCATGGCGAGTCGTGCTCGACGGTTCGAAGTGGGCCTACGGCCATCTATTTCTGCCCACGTGTCCGTCCCGCAATACAAAACGATGGGGGAGTCTCTCAACCACGCCCTCCGCCTTGAAGGCCAATATCCTCCAGGTGCTGCCGGTGCTGTGCATACCTACAATCACAAACGCCCTAGCCACGCAGGAGGGAACAACGTGACCAAGCGTCCGAACAATAGGCACCAAAGCGGATATCGAGGGCATAACCCAAAGCCTTACTGCAACCGATGTCACAATATCGGTCACACGATCGACGATTGCCAGGTACCAGAGGGTGGATGTTGGCACTGTGGCAATAGGGGCCACATGCGTGCTGAGTGTCCAACCAGAAGGCCGAACCCAACGGTGCCCCAACAGCACCGTCCAGCGGTGCCTCAGCAATACCACCCAGGGAATCAAGTTCCAGCGCCTCGAGCCCAGCAACCTGTACCGCAAAATGGCCAAGACCGTCGCCCCAATGCCCAGGGCCGCGTCTACGCCATGACTCGAGATGAAGCGCTGGCATCAGACACGGTCGTGACAGGTATACTTAGTTTTAATAATGTGTCTGCTCGCGTACTATTTGATTCAGGTGCTTCGTATAGTTTTATAGCGGCGGACTTTGTCGCCGAGCACAAATTTCCGTTAGTATCATTAGACCTCGACCTTAGCGTGAGCACACCTTCGGGCACACCTATACTCACTAATTCAGCCTGCACCGACGGGATTATCTGTATCGGCGGTCAAAAGATCGGTCTGGACGTGATGGTCCTAGACATGAATGACTTCGATATCATTCTGGGAATGGATTGGCTCGGGCCGTGCAACGCAACCATAGACTGTGCCAGGAAGACGGTCACTTTTCGCATACCAGGAGTGCCTGAATTCTGCTTTTCGTGTGGTGAGGCGTCGTCGACCTGCATGTTGATCTCGGCAATCTCTGCTCGGAGGATGCTGCATTCTGGGTGCGAAGGCTACTTGGCGTCCGTCCGAGACATGCGACAGGATGGTGCAAACATAGGTCAGACCGACGTTGTGGCAGAATTCTCCGATGTGTTTTCGGACGAGCTACCCGGCATGCCCCCCGACCGAGAGATCGAGTTCAGCATCGATACATTTCCCGATACTCGACCGATTTCTAAGGCCCCGTATAGAATGGCTCCTGCTGAACTGAAGGAACTCAAGGTCCAGCTACAAGAGTTACTCGATAAAGGGTTTATTCGGCCTAGTGTTTCACCGTGGGGAGCGCCCGTATTGTTCGTGAAGAAGAAAGATGGGTCTATGCGTCTGTACGTCGATTACCGAGAGCTGAATAAGGCCACCATCCGGAACAAGTACCCATTGCCCCGCATAGACGACCTATTCGATCAACTGCAAGGCACCTCGGTATTTTCAAAGATTGATCTCCGCTCGGGCTATCATCAACTCAAGATCAAGTCAGACGACGTGCAAAAGTCAGCCTTTCGTACCCGTTACGGCCACTACGAGTTCCTGGTGATGCCATTCGGCCTGACGAACGCCCCTGCCGCCTTTATGGATCTGATGAATCGGGTATTTCGACCCTTCCTTGATAAATTTGTGGTAGTCTTTATTGATGATATTCTCGTCTACTCGAAAGACAGGGTGCAGCATGCAGAACATCTACAGGCCGTGCTCCAGACACTTCGAGAACATGAGTTGTATGCGAAGCAGAGTAAGTGCAAATTTTGGCTAAGCAGCGTATCCTTTCTTGGTCACATCATTTCGTCCGAAGGCATTGCAGTCGACCCGAAGAAAGTGGAAGCTGTTGCTGATTGGAAGCGGCATGCGTCTGCTAGTGAGATTCGAAGCTTTCTTGGTTTGGCGGGATACTATCGACGCTTCGTGAAAGACTTCGCGAAGATTGCATCGCCACTGACTCGCCTCACTCAGAAGGGAGTCGTGTATGAGTGGTCGGATGACTGTGAAGCTTCATTCCAGGAGCTAAAACAGCGACTAATTTTGGCACCTATACTCGCACTTTCGGATGGGCCAGAGGGTTTTCAGATATTCAGCGATGCTTCAGGCCAGGGCTTGGGATGTGTGCTCATGCAGCGAAACAAGGTGATATCCTTCGCCTCCAGACAGTTAAAGCTGCACGAGAAGAACTATCCTACGCACGACTTGGAGTTAGCAGCGATTGTGTTCGCGTTGAAATTGTGGCGTCACTATCTATATGGTGTGGCGTGCGCGATATATACCGACCACAAGAGCCTCAAGTATCTCTTCACTCAGAAGGAGTTGAACTTGCGATAGCGGCGCTGGCTCGAACTGATCAAAGACTATGACTTGACGATCGACTACACTCCGGGCAAGGGAAATGTGGTGGCGGACGCTCTGAGTCGAAAATATCTTGCCTCGCTATCCATCAACCGCAGACTATTACAAGATTTAGAAGAAATGGGCATCGATCTCCGGGTTCGATTCAGGGATATACAGTTGGCGCAGCTGCAGTTAGAGCCGAGTCTGCTGGAAAAGATCAAGACCGCTCAGAAGGATGATCCGTACCTGAAGAAAATGCGTGAGCGAAATTCAACAGGTAGTGCGACCGACTTTGCGGAAGACAAGACCGGCGTGCTGAGAATGAATGGCCGACTATGTGTTCCGGATGATTCAGAACTACGAAAGGAGATAATGTCGGAGGCCCATTATACGAAATATACATTGCATCCAGGCAGTACCAAGATGTATAAGGACATCCGCACGACCTTCTGGTGGCACGAGATGAAGAGAGATGTGGCGCTCTTCGTGTCGCAATGCATGGCCTGTCAGCAGGTGAAAGCTGAGCATCAACGACCGGGCGGAGAGATGCAGAACCTTGCCATTCCAGAGTGGAAATGGGATCATGTCACGATGGACTTTATTGTTGGCCTGCCGAAGACACCACGGGGGAGCGACGCTATCTGGGTCATCGTCGATCGACTAACCAAGTCAGCGCACTTCATTGCCATCAAAGTTACTTGGAGCGTTGATCGTCTGGCACAGATTTATCTTGACGAGATAGTACGGCTGCACGGAGTTCCAGTATCCATCGTCTCTGATCGGGATTTACGGTTCATGTCGCAATTCTGGAGTAGCCTTCAGTCGGCGCTGGGTACCAAGTTGCAATTCAGCTCAGCTTACCATCCTCAGACCGACGGCCAAACGGAGCGCGTTAATCAGATTCTCGAAGACATGCTACGGCTCTGCGCAATTGACTTCAAATCAAGCTGGGACGTCCACCTACCGTTGGCAGAATTTGCATACAACAATAGCTATCAGTCCAGCCTCCAAATGGTGCCGTATGAAGCTTTGTACGGCCGGAAGTGCAGATCGCCCATTTGCTGGGATGAAGTCGGGGAACGGCAGATACTCGGCCCGGAGCTGGTGGAACAGACTGTGGAGAAGGTCAAGCTCATTCGGGAAAGACTGAAGATTGCACAGAGTCGGCAAAAGAGCTACGCCGATACCCATCGAAGACCGCTTGAGTTCCAGGTGGGCGATCATGTGTTCCTGAAGGTGTCGCCTATGCGAGGAGTTACTCGGTTCGGCGCGAAGGGGAAGCTGAGTCCGAGATTCATTGGGCCGTTCGAAGTACTCGAGCGGGTCGCCCCAGTAGCCTATAGAATTGCCCTACCGCCGGCGCTTGAAGGTGTGCACAATGTCTTCCACGTCTTCCAGCTGCGGAAGTACGTGCACGACCCTAGCCACGTGGTAGATTTTGGCCAGCTGGAGCTAAAGTCTGACTTATCCTACATTGAAGAACCAGTTCAAATCTTAGAACGCAAGGATAAGCTTCTGTGAAGTCAAGTGATCCCTCTTGTTCGCGTACTCTGGAGGAACCATGTGGCGGAAGAGTCGACATGGGAACTCGAGTCAGAGATGAAAGAAAAGTTTCCTTCATTATTTTCATAGAGGTAGGTTATGTTCTTAAGTTTCGAGGACGAAACTTATTTTTAGTTGGTTATGGTGTAGTGCCCCGTCCCTACATCGTGCCCCGTTGTCCGTCCACGGGGTGCGCGAGAAAGGAACACTGTCGCTATCAACTCGGTCGGGACCGATAGGTCGGGATCGATCGAATCGATCGAACGGGAACGGTTGAATTAAGATCCATTCCACGTTATGGAATGGCTTCTTCGGAACCAAGTCCCACATTCAGCGGGTAGCGCCTCGAGGATTGACTCTGCGGCTGAGTCGGGAGAGACCTCCCGTTGCTCTGCTTTTCACGCCGCTTGCGTTAGTTTTGGCTTTGGTTTTCCGAATGCGTTTTCGTGAATGTTTTCGATGGTTTTCATGGTTTACATTTCGAGCTCGCATTTCCTATCGAACTCTTGCATAATACGGTGTTCTAATCGGTTGCTTGTGCGATTTCAGGTGATCGCGTAGGCGACGTCTAGCGCAGCCAACAAGTCCCTCGCCTCAAGCAAAAACTCAAGGTGAGTGGCTGACCCCCTTCGTCTCGACCCTCTATTTCAAATGAGAACTCGGGTAATGTTACTAAAATTGAATGAATTGTTTACAGAATACAAGTCCTGTATGTTAGAAGTGAAAAAGAATGTGTTGTGTTGAAAAGAGATAGAATTATTTTAGGCCTGCAAAACGAACAAGTAAATGATTTGATTACATAACAAGCCCCAACAGTATTTTTAATACACCATGTTAACCTATCATGGTCATGGACAACTTGTCGACAAGGGTAATGGTTTCTTCGAGCGGCAACCCGGGGCCACGGGACCGACTCTGCCTAGGAAGAAACAGGTTATAGCCGAGCTGGGTAATAGGCAATCGGTAAGACGGGGACTTGCATCGGGGCTCGCTACTTGCGTTGCAAGGGTCCTGTATTGCCAGTCTATGTCCAAGATGGCTAGTTAATGCCAGTGACCTCCATATCAAACACTTGACATAAAATGTTATCAACTAACAAGGAAAGTGATGGTAAGTTTTTATGTCGCACGGTGCGCTCTGCCGGAGAAAATCTTGATGTAACTGAATGCTTCTTATGAAAATATCTAGGATTGCTAGAAAGACCACTAAAAGCAAGTCGTATGATTTTATCTAAATTCTTGAACCAAATGAGAGCCTGGAAATTAATTAGCCACTCGCCAGTACATGTTGATTGTACTGATCCTCGCTCTCTCTACAGGTGCGATAGATCGGGAGGAGCGTGCTACGTGAAGGTAGGCAACGCTCGTGTGTTTTGAAGCTTCGTCCGTGCATCGAAGCTTGGATCAAACTTTTGAAGACCCTGCTGTCGAAGGCCAAGAAGACAGATGGAGCGGCTCCCCGTCATCCCAGGTGGTTTTGTAATGCTGGTTGTAATCAAGGGATGAAACGTATGGAATGGCTATCTCGTCGACGTTCATTTTGTAATGGAGTCAGTTTGTAACAAAAGCCCGCGCGGCGCCTTTGTATCGAGTCTGTAAAATGATGTTCATTATCAATAAAGCTTATGTTTCCTTCTCTATAATGTGTGTTCAATTTACTCTGCGCATTCTCTTGTTGTTGTGTTTCGGATAACCTTATGACTATGCCTTGTGCTTGCGCAAGTTAGGCTCGCACGGCATCACGCCCGGGGGACGACTATCGATTCTACGGAATCGGGGCGTGACAAGTTCCAGTCTTACTAGGTATCCATCAATCAATCAAGACACAGGGCACTAATACACAATCATTAACATGCTAAGATTATCAAGTTCAAGTAAAAAGGCATAAGGACATAATAGGAAAATTATCATGCTACCATTAAATGAATAAATTAGAGAACAAAATAGAAACACCAAAGTCAGGAAGTCACGCCAACAAGTCTATGCTAAGGTCAATAAGTCACGCAAGAAGTCTATGCTAAGACCAACAAGTCACGCAAGAATCGTGCACGTAAAAAGGGTACGCCAAGTCTAGCCTGAAGGAGTGAGCGTATAAAATGATACACGCTGGCAAGCATGAGCGTGAAAGGAAATCTACGCACGCATAGCGTGAAGGGTAATAAGTAATTCACGCACAACCTAGTATGGCATGATAGGAAATTCACGCACGCATAGTGTGAACGTGATAAATAATACACGCACGCACAGGGTGAGCGTGAAAAATAATACACGCACGCACAGAGTGAGCGTGATAAGAAATTCACGCACACATAGTATGAACGTGATAAATAATACACGCATGTACAGGGTGAGCGTGAAAAATAATACACGCACGCACAGAGTGAGCGTGATAAGAAATTCACGCACGCATAGTGTGAACGTGATAAGAAATTCACGCACGCATACAAAGATGTGTGCGTAACTCAAAATTCACGCACACATGTAAAGACATGAGCGTGACTAAAATCCACGCACGCATGTAAGAACGTGAGCATGATAAGAAATTCACGCAGACACGTATAGACGTGTGCGTGACTGGGCTGATGTTTTACGCGAGCACGTAAGAACGTGTGCGTGCAACATCTTCCGAATTCCAAGTCCTATGGAGCCTTCGTTCCAGTGCCAGAAATACACGCCAAGTTGGGAGATCAAGAACCCATGCACAACCGAAAATGCACAAACTTAGATCTAGAGAAAACAAGCCACAGGAATAAAAAATGCCAAGTACTAAACTCTCTCAGGATCGTGAGAGAAAGAATAATGAACCATAAAAATGGTTCTCCAAGCAAGAAGCAAGATTGCACTTGTCTGCTGCTACTGCTGGTAGGTGGAGAAGTGATGAGAGAAAGAAGAAGAAGTAATGGTGAAGGAGAGTAATGAGGAGAGAGAAGGGGATGGAAGCTTTAAATAGCAAAGGAGGTGGTAGGTGGAAGCTATTGGGCCGGGTTGCATTCGGGTCCAACAAGGCCAACCCGAAAAGACTAACTAAAGCAGAGAATAAAATTACAGAAAAATAAAGTGCAGATAATTAGAATGCAGAAATAAAATTGCAGGAAATTAATTAACATAAAAATTAAAGAGCAGATAATTAATTAACATGAAATTAAAGAAATTTAAATACAGGATAATACATGATAAATACTAAATAAATACATTCAAGCAATATACGTATTAAAATACGCATTCTGGGAACGGGGAGTGACATCTCTACCCACCTTGAAAGAATTCCGTCCTCGGAATTTCAAATTCAAGCAAGATAGAAACATCGGGGCTAAACCAATCTAAGTACAAGCAATTCTAGTGATCAAGCAATCAATTTATAATGTCCATAGCAAGTAACATATATGTAAATCCATCAATCTACGATATCAAGCAATTCTACCCATAAGGTGATAAGCATGAGGAATCAGGACAATCAAGGTATACAGAAAAAGATATACCTTGTGAGTCAAACAAGTGTGGATACCGTGATCGGATATCATCCTCACGTTCCCACGTTGACTCTCCCAAGGAGTGATGACCCCAAGCAACACGGACAAGACTAATTGTTCGGTTCTTGAGTATCTTCTCTCTTCGGTCCAAAATGGACACAGGCTGTTCCTCGTAAGACAGGTTGGTACCAACAATCAGCTCAGAGTGATCGGGGACATGGCTTGGGTCCGATACATACCTACGTAACTGAGATACATGAAATACGTCATGCACCTCTCGTAACGAAGGTGGCAGGGATAAACGATAAGCAACATCGCCTACCCGATCAAGGATAACAAATGGGCCCACGTACCGCGGACTCAATTTCCCGTGAACGCCAAATCTAATGACCCCACGAGTAGGTGAGATCCGTAAGAATACGTGGTCCCCAACAGAGAACTCTAACGGCCTATGATGCTGGTCCGCCCAATGACGATGCCGATCCTGCGCAACTCGAAGTCGCTCTCTAATTTCTTTAACCACTTCAACCGTCTGAACAATCATTTCTGGGCCTAACATCTTCCTCTCTCCAATATCATCCCATGCTAGTGGCGACCTACACTTCTTACCATATAGTGCTTCGAATGGCTCCATCTGGATACTGGCTTGATAACTATTGTTGTATGAGAACTCGACCAAGTGCAGGTGACTCTCCCAAGACCCTCCAAAATCTAGAGTGTAAGCTCGCAACATGTCTTCTAAAGTCTGAATCGTTCTTTCTGATTGCCCATCCGTCTGCGGATGGTAAGCCGTACTAAACCTTAACTTGGTACCCAAACTATGATGTAAGCTTTTCCAGAAATGTGATGTAAAGCGGGTATCTCGATCCGACACAATACTGACAGGGACTCCATGCTGTCTGACTATCTGTTGCATATACAACTCTGCCAACTTTTCTGTAGATTGCCCTACTCTGAAAGGAAGAAAGTGTGCTACCTTCGTAAGCTGATCTACGATTACCCAAATAGCATTCTTACCACTTGGTGATCTCGGTAAACCGGTCACAAAGTCCATTGTAATATGCTCCCATTTCCATTCCGGAATAGGAAGCGGTTGCAATAACCCAGCCGGCCTCTGCTGTTCTGCCTTCACTTGCTGACATACCAAGCAACGGGAAACAAATCTAGCTATCTCCCTCTTCATCCCGTTCTACCAGAAATGCTGCTTGATATCTTGGTACATCTTGGTCCCTCCAGGGTGAATAGAATACTGAGAACTGTGAGCTTCTGCCATAACTTCCTGTCTGATATCTCCACTAGGCACACATAGACGCGATCCAAACCTAAATGTACCATCTTCATGAATTCTCATCTCCTTCCTGAGTCCTGACTCACATTCTGCCCTAAGCTTCTGAATCCTTGGGTCCTGTGCCTGAGCTGCCTTGATTCTGTCTACTAAGTCGGATTGAACTTGCAGAGTTGTTTGAACTCCTACATCACTGGAAAGTATAACTTCGATGCCCATCTCCTGAAGGTCTTCTAAGATATGCCTCTGTGTTGTTAACATAAATGTGCCGCCTCTTCTGCTAAGAGCATCTGCTACCATATTAGCCTTGCCTGGATGATACTGAAGCTCCACGTCATAATCCTTGATCAACTCCAACCATCTTCTCTGCCTCATGTTTAGTTCCTTCTGAGTAAAGATGTACTTCAGACTTTTATGGTCTGTGTACATGTCCACTCGGTCACCATATAAGTAATGCCTCCATAGCTTCAGAGCAAACACTACTGCCGCTAACTCCAAATCATGAGTTGGGTAATTCTTCTCGTGATCCCGAAGCTGCCTAGATGCATATGCTATCACCTTTCCATGCTGCATAAGGGCACATCCAAGTCCTTTACCTGACGCATCACAATATACTGTAAAACCTCCGAATCCAACTGGCAATGTAAGAATAGGTGCTGATATCAACTTCTGCTTTAAAGTCTCAAATGATGCCTGACATTCTGCTGACCAAACGAATGGTACGTCCTTCCGGGTCAAGCGGGTCAAGGGTGCTGAAAGCCTTGCAAAGTCTGACACAAACCTTCTGTAATATCCTGCTAATCCCAAGAAGCTCTGCACATCTGCTACGGTCTTGGGTACTGGCCAACTCTCTACTGCTTCTACCTTCTTGGGATCTACTGCTACTCCAGCTCCTGATATAATGTGACCCAAAAATAAAATGTGATCCGACCAAAACTCACACTTGCTTGTAGAAGCATGGAATTTCACAACCAGAAAGCCCATGCGCCAGACACTACATGCGCTAGAACTCAGACGAAGAACTTCACAGCAAAGTCAATAAGTATAGACATTTGAAGAAGGACTTTTCATTTTATATATAAAAGTCTATTACATGTCTAGAAAAGATTGTACAAAGGAGAATTTCTACAAAGAAAAGATCCTAAGTCTACAGCCAGCGGCCACCATGCGCCTTCAGATAAGCGCAGCGGCCACCATGCGTCTCCAGATAGGCGCAGCATCACCATGCGCCACCAGTGAGGCGCAGCAGATACTATGCGCCTCCATCCAGGCGTATCCCGCCATCTCTTCAGCAGCTCAGTTATGTGCATCCAGCCCAGCTATGTGCATCCCTTCAGCCAAATTCTTCCAGCCAGGCTCACCTGGCCGAGCAGAGCCCAGTTATGCGCCGCTCTTCCAGCCAGGATCACCGGATAAGTGCTTCCACAAAGCATTTAACCCTCTGGCTGGAACCAAGGAAGAGAGGAGCACGGCAAAGTTGTGGCCAGGGGAGGCTTCGAAAGAGCCTCCAAAGCCCAAGGAAGACCGTGATCGAAACCGCGGCTAAAGGAGCTGCTTTCAACACAACCAAAGTGGGCAAACCCCACTTTGAAGGAAGATAGAGCCTAGCACCGCCATTCCGATCTACGGCTCTTCTGGAATAACGGAGACAAGGCCCGAGCATCCCTATCTTTGGATGCAACAGGCACCTTTCGCCTGCCTCGGAAGCCCTCGACTCCGTCTTTTGGATGTAACAGTCACCTTCAAGTGCATCGAAGACAACACATCGTCTCATCTTCACCCTCGGGAGCACTTCGTCAACAGAATGCACCCGCGTGTTCATATTAGAAGTACGTGAGGGAATAAGAAGCAAACCTTCTCTCCATGCCACTATTTATAGGCCGGGCAGATCAAACCCACGCGCCAAGTGGATGGCTCTCCGAATTCCGTACAATGAATTTGCATTAAATGGATGAACCGGACGCCTCGAATTCAGCCAAACGGCTATTTATAGCACTCGAAGAGCGAGACAGCCGCATCATTAAAAGACATGTCCGATACGCCAGTCAGACAGCGCATCACACGGACGTGCCCTTCGGCATCAGGTGCATCACACAGACGCGCCCTACAGTACTCGGCGCATTACAGAGGGTGCGCCCCCACACATCTCCATACCGAGTGGAACGTCGACCGATGCGCCCACTCAGCTGTCCATCGAACGTCACCAACATTAAATGCTGAACTGACAGAGTTGGCAGCACGCCTCCCAAAGTCTGAACAGTTGACAAATTTTTTTAGAAAACGAAGCGTCGACAACGTCAGCATCATCATAACTTTATTTCGACGGCTACTGCCACGTGGCCACTCCACCATCAGCATACGCCTCTACGGCCATGCGTCCAAATCAGCATGCGCCTCAAAAGCCATGTGCCTCAGACTGCTCTCTGATCCCGAAAGACAGAAAAAAAGTCGCCTGCATGCGCCTCAAAAGCCATGCGCCCCAAATGGTTTGTAACTCCTAAAGGTTATGAGCCGCAGCCTCCTCCTGCGCCCAATCCAAGGCGCAGCCCACCAGATCACTCCTCCCCACCAAATCCGAGATCTTCGATCCATGAGTCGACGACACGTGTCCTTTGACTCAACTCATCCAAGATTTCAGCAACGGAAAGATCTTCTCTCTGCTACGTGCCGGCTCACAACAGCAGTATGAAGAGTTCTCCCCCTCGATCAGGGCGCAGCATCCATGTGCCTCCATCAGCAACCTCCACGTGGCGTCCCCACACCGGCGCATCCTACATGCACGTATGAGCAGCCAGCCTGCAAAACTATAAATAGAAGGATTATCTCCTTCACACACACAGGACTCACAACACAGAGAGAATCCACAACAGAGAATCACCGGAGAGGCAGTTCTAGACACTCAACGTCTTCCTCCTCTCAGCAAGCTCCAGCATCCAGAGCAATCAACACCTTCAGAGAACCGATAACCGTCGTCAGCCGGTCAACGGAGTCAACGCATTACCACTCGCTCCATTGGCACTAAGGACCCAGCTTAAACAAAAGTGTACTCCTAGGACTACATCTAAGTCTTATATTGTATCATTGTTCTGTTTGTATTAAAATTTTAATCAAAACAATTTTAATGGCAAACAAGCTGGCGACTCTGTTGGGGACTTCTTTCTTCTCTACCGAGAAAGTCGTGTCACAGGCCGACGACGTGAAGGTGGGCTCCTCCCACAAGACGCTGGTAGTGCGCCTCAATCAACAGGCGTACGAGGAGTTCATTTCTGAAGGAAGTGCGAGTCCTTCGAAGCGACTGTCGAAGCCGAAGAAGACCCGCGCAGTCTGGGTGCACAAAGTCGACGCCTCGGGCACCACCGTTGAAGGGGATGCGCCCGTCCAGCCTTCCCTTCCTGCTGACGTCCTCAGCAGTCAAGGTGCGCCCGCTGATGTAGCGCATCTCTCGAAGATGCGTGCGGCTGACCACGTTCCCCAGCCATCTTCCTCTCAGGCGAGGAAGATACGTCGACGGAGCAGGGGCGCAGCCAATGCCCCGCGCATCACTTCTGATGCGCCACAAAGAGCCTCTGTCTTTGACAGACTCACTCGCTGTAATGGCGAGAAGAATTTGGATGCTGAGTACTATGCGCCCCAGCGGGCTGGTACGAAGAAATCCAAGGCGGCACGGGCCATGTGCCACAAACGTGCTATGCCAGCAGCCGGCCAGAGGCACGCGCTTACAATCACGCGCGCTGCCGATGGCAAGCTGTACAAGGTTGACTCAAGTGCTTCTGCACCGACAACGAGTCGACCTTCAAAGTCCTCATCTCGCTTGGGCGCATTCACTGCGTGCACAACCAAGCCGAGAGAGGCAAGCTCAGTGGTCTTGAACTCCCGCGCCTCCTCTGGTTGTGCGTTTGAGGTCCGTTTAAGTCACTTCAAATGCTATGGTTCCCCCACTACTGATCGTGATGCCTGCTTGGTATTAGATCAGGGGGCGCAGCACTCACCCGACCACCCTGGCACTTGGCCCTGCCATGCGCCTGAGAGGGGTGTGAGGGTAGCACTCTCCTCCAACGACCTGCGCAACGTGATCACTCACAAGCGCCGGTCAGGAGAGTTGACCAACAAGTACGATGCGCCTCTCACGGGGCACACTTGTGCAGTGGTCACCATCAACTGCTGTTGTAAGACGGCAGTACCGCCAAAGCAGTCGGTCTTCCAACGGCTACAATCATCGACACCCCTCCGACATCGCCTTGGGACGAAGGTGTCAGCAGAAGAGGAGCTAAAGGTTGCTTCATGCAACGTGATCTCCAACTCCTCATCTGTCCGGAAGACGACTGCCAATTCCTCGTCTTCATCCAAAAGCCAGCCGAGGAAAACCAAGGCAGATGTCTCGACCTCTGGAGTGTTCGAAGGCACTCGGTCGAGGAAGAAGTTCTTGGAGGAAGCTGGGGGTAGCCAGACCCTTGTCGAGCCTCCTTCCGAAGACGAAGATGTCCAAAGCACAGCTGCGGCGGATCTTCATCAAGGCGAAGATGGCCTCCCTGAAGCCCCTCAAAATGACGATGTCCTCCAGGACACCGCCGGGGGTAGTGCTGGAAACGAAGAGGCCCTTCAAGACAGAGCTGAGGGCAGTCAGGCCCTTGCAGATGCGCCTGTCGAAGACGAACTCCAGAATATGGCTGGGGGTGGCCAAACACCAGGAGAAGTGACTCCCCCACATGAGAGCGAGGCTGAGAGCAAAGCCTCAACTAATCCATCCACTTCCGGCCGTGTCATGACAGTATACATGACCGGGGGTGATCTTGAGACTGATGCGCCGCCACAGGACATTGTCCAGCGCATAGACTCGCTAGAGGGAGGACTCAAAACCCTCTCTGCCTCAATGCAAGCACTGACTCAAGCAGTGTTTGAGATGCGGTCGGCCTTGATCAGGACACCTTCAAATGGTCCCGACCCAGGAGCCAATGGAGAGTCGAGTGTGCCCCTCCAACGGACACCCTCAGACACAGAAGCAACCCGGACGTCGGAGCCCTCAAACGCTCCACTCCGGGTGGTACCTCCTTCCCCGACTCCTAGCTCCACGGAGGACGTGGTTGAAATGATCAAAGATCTGCGGGAGCGCTTCGAGTCCAAGAACAGGCAGGAGGAGCGCCAGAAGATGGGCATTCCCCAGCCTTATCCCCTTGAGTGGAACAAGGTGGTTTATCCTCCAAAGTATAAACCACAAACACTCACGCCGTATGACGGGAAGGACTCTCCACGACGGTACCTGACGTACTTCCAGTCGCAGACAGGGCATCTTCCGAAGGAGGACGCGCTCCTCACCAGCATCTTTGTTGGGGCCCTGAAAGGGGTGGCGTATGACTGGTACTGCAGCCTCCCCGATAATTCCATATCGTCCTTCGACGACCTGACACGCCTCTTCCTCGACCGCTTCTACGACGGTGGGAAGGACATGACGATGGCGTCTCTCATTGAGATATGCCAGAAGGACAAGGAAACGGTTCGGGCATTCATCGAACGCTTCCGTCAGGCCTGCTTCAGGCTACCTCCAGGCATGCCGGAGCATGCGCTTCTCTCCGCTTGCAGTATGAACATGCTGCCTGCAGTAAAGCTCTGGCTTAACTCTACTCCCCCTCTCGACTGGAGCTCCCTAATCATCGAAGCTGAAGCTGCAGAGAAGAAGGCGGCCAATGCACGTCTTCTGGGTGTTAGCTTCCCCGCCTTTGACGATAAGAGGAAAAAGTCCGCAATCAACAACTCCGGACGAGAAACAAAGGGAAAACAGGCATTGACTGTTAATGCCTCGAAGGGCGCATCTGCGCCTACTCAAAAGCCTCCACTGGCACCGAGACCCAAGGAGGTTTATTCATTCAATGATGACGACACCCTGCAACTCTTTGAGATACTGAAGCAGGGTGACAAGATCAAGCTTCCGGATCCGAAGCGGCCCGATGAAGTCGGGAAAGTGGACAACCCGAGGTACTGTCACTACCATCGGTTTGTCGGACACCCGACCAAGGACTGCTACGTCCTCAAAAATTACATCCAGCGCATGATCAATGCGGATGTAATCTCCGTCGACTACGAAGAGAAGACGGTGTCAGCTAATGTGGTTCACTTCAGTTCGGCACCTTGCCGCCGACTACCACACAAGATGGCGTCGTCCCCATCCCTAAGGCGACAATGGAGGTGGTGAACTTGCCACCCACCCGTGGCAATGTGAGTGGACTTGTCCCACTCACCACATCTCGAGGAGAGGTCCTCTGGGTTCATCCCGACCTCGTCTCCGAGGTAACTCAACCGGAGGTACGCCCTTCCTCCAAAGCAAAAGGCAGGAAGATCAAGTCTTGCCGCACGGTCTCTTCTTCAACGGAAGAGGCGCTTCCTGTGCAGACGCGTGCACAACAGAACTCCCAGCCCGGTGAAGCTGCCGCCGAAGTGGTGCCTCCTGGCACCATCCCTGAGGAGGGTCCATCCAAACCCTCAGCAGCCAATAAACAAAAGTAAGTGGAGGCCCATTTCGACAGACCTCTGCGGAAAGAAAATGCTTCGGGGCTAGCCAAGCCCCACAATTTTGATATTCTGGCACAATTGGCCAGTACTCCTCCACGCTTGTCTTTGTTCGAGCTCCTGCGTCTCTCCAAGGACTCCCGAGAAGCTCTCTGCGAAGCTCTGAAGGATGCCGAATCCTTTTTCAGTCAAATCAAGCAGCCTGAAGACCTCCCAACTACTTGTGCATACTGTCATTGTGCGGATGAAGTTATCCCAAACATAACTTTCACCCAACAAGACATGCTGCTCAAGCATCACCGACATAACCGACCGTTGTATTACACAGGGTACATCGGTTCGGTAAAGGTGAGCAGGATTCAGATCGATCCGGGGTCTTCCCTAAGCATCATTCCAAAGGCGCTGCTATCAAAGCTGGGGATCCCAATGTACCGGCTGGCGCCCTCCAATACGACCATCAGTGGCTTCAACGCTAGCAAGAGCGAGCCACTGGGCAAGATCCGGCTGAAGTGTCACATCGGCAGCCTCAAAACTGAGGTGACTTGTTATGTGGTGGATGCCGAGGTCAACTACAACATCTTACTCAGACGACCATGGTTACATGAGTACATGGTGGTGCCCTCCACGCTCCACCAATGCATGAAATATGTATCCACCAACGGCGTCATCCGGACGGAGTTTGCAGATATCGATCCCTTCAAAGGGATTGAGGCCTACTTCACCGATTCCGACTTGTACAAGCCACTTGACGAGGAGGAAGCCAACGACGCCGATGAAGAAGCAGAGACGGCAACAGAGCCGGACTTGGAGCCCGAAATGACTCCCGACGCCCCCTTGAAAATCCGATTGAAGGGCAAGCCTCCCCAGAAGGCGCCTCCAATGAGCATCAAGCTATCAGGGAAAGCACCGACTCACGAAGCTCCCCTGAAGATACGCCTCAAGGAAAAGCCACCTCAAACAGCGGCTCCCCTGGTGGTAAAATTACAAGGGAAGACGCCACTCATCGGAGGCGCAACCGAGGCACCTCTCAAGGTGCGTCTTAAAGGCAAGCCGCCGCAGTCATCCAAGGTGCCGGAGAGGGCTCACATAACCCTCTAAGACCCCAAAGTCAGAGCGGTGGAGGACTCTCCTGATCCGGCCCCAGTGCTTACAGATGAGGAGCTTGGCGAATATATCTCTGCTGATGTAGACGCACCCTCCTTAGACAATGTAATCCCACGGGATAAAATCTCGTACTTTATCAATAATAGAGTGTCTTTCAATTATTCTTGTCTTCCACACTGGAATGCCATGTATACATTAGACAACGCTCTACGGTCGTTGCAAACACAAATAACGACCGTCCACCATAATCGAGTGGCCCCGTCTCAACGAGTCTTCATAATCCCCCCACGAAGCCGAGACGAAGGCACCATCATCTCGGGCAAAGTCGAGCGTCATCAGGACCTCCCGTCAATCGAGCCCGAACCTGATACCGGCAGAGTACAAGTCTATCGGTACACGGATACGGCAAAGCGCATCATCCAAAAGATGGGCTACGACCTGAAAAGCAATAAAGGCCTAAACTACGGCAAGGGTCGGCATCTCCCTGTCCGGCTTTCGATGCCCAATGGAAAGCCACAGGATTACTATAATCGGACTCGACGGGGGTTAGGCTATGTCACGCCGCCATCAACTCCAGAGAGTTCAGACGCAGAAGACATAGAACATTTCCACTCGTCTGAAGCATCGACGTGGGATTCCGATACCAGTATCGGATCAGTCTTCAGGAAAGTGCTGTCAGCTAACATGACATCGGCGCAACCTCAGAAAGATAAAGGCGAAGACCAACCGCCGAAACTCTTCGAAGAGGAACCCTGGGCTCAACGCCTAGGAGAACAATGGGAGTCTCGTTTTGAGTTACGAGAACCTCCCACCGAAGACGAAGTCGAGCAGATCGACCTCGGGGATGGATCTTCTTCTAAACCCATCTTTATCAGCAAAAGCTTGGAAGGAAAAGACCGAGAATCTTTAGTCCAACTGGCTAAAGAGTATATTGACGTCTTCGCCTGGAGCTACGAAGACATGCCGGGTCTCGATCCACAGATCACGATGCATAGGTTGAACATCTTACCAGATGCCAAACCTATCAAACAACAACAGCGACGCTTCCGCCCGGACATCATAAATGCCATCGATCAGGAGGTGGACAAGCTCTTGACCAGTGGCTTCATCCGTGAGGAACAACACCCGGACTGGGTAGCCAACGTCGTCCCTGTCACCAAGAAGAACGGGAAGATACGAGTCTGTATCGACTTCAGGGATCTCAACTCTGCTTGCCCGAAGGATGAATTCCCGCTCTCAATCACCGATGTAATGATCGACAACACATGTGGCTTTGAACGCATGTCCTTCATGGACGGGTATTCAGGCTACAATCAAATCAAGATGTTCCCCGATGACACAAAACACATGTCATTCAGGACTCCGAAAGGTGTTTTCTGCTACACAGTAATGCCCTTCGGCTTGAAGAATGTCGGTGCAACATACCAACGAGCGATGAGTACCATCTTCCGTCAACATCTTCGCAAGACAGTTGAGTGTTATGTTGACGACATTGCAGTCAAGAGCCGCCTCAAAAGAGATCACCTACAGGACCTGAGGACGGTCTTTGATCTCATGCGGGCACATCAACTCAAAATGAACCCCGCTAAATCCTTCCTGGGGGTTTCTAGCGGCAAATTCCTGGGCTTTGTCATCACGACAAAAGGCATTCATGTCGATCCCGAGAAGACTAAAGCCATCCTCAACATGGACCCTCCGAAGAACCTTCGAGAACTTCGGGGCTTACAGGAACGTCTGGCATACATCCGGAGGTTCATAGCAAACCTCTCCGGTAAATGTCAATCCTTTACTCAGCTCATGAAGAAGGGAGTCTCTTACGTCTGGACAGAGGAGTGCCAAAAGACTTTCGACGACATCAAGGCTTACTTGACAAGCCCGCCAGTCCTAGTGGCACCTGTTGCCGGCAAACCATTCCTCCTCTACGTCCGTGCCATGGATCATTCCCTCGGTGCTTTACTGGCTCAAAACAGCGATGCAGGCTACGAGCAAGCAATCTACTACCTCAGTCGAACACTCATCGGGGCCGAACACCGGTACAACCTCATTGAAAAGGAGTGCTTGGCTTTGGTGTTTGCCATTCAGAAGACTCGTCATTACGTCTCGGGCCAGACAATTCACGTCATCTCCCGAGTCAATCCACTCAGAGTTCTCATGACGAAGCCAGGGTCATTAAACTCCCGGCTGGCTACATGGGCTATCCTACTAACGCCATACAACATGGTGTTTATCCCGCAGAAGGCAGTCAAGGGTCAGGCTCTGGCTGACTTTTTAGCTGCACACCCCATCCTAGAATCTTCAAAACTCTATGAAGACATCCCGGATGAAGTCCAAGAATCAAACGTCACTGAAGGAAGCCCCGTTTGGCGGATGTTCTTCGATGGCGCTTCAAGAACGGGCCCCAACGGCCAAATCATCGCAGGAGTGGGGGTAGTCTTGGTCTCCCCCGATCAGCTGGTCATCCAGCGCGCATACTCTCTTTCGAAGCCGTGCTCCAACAATGTTGCTGAGTACAACGCACTCGTTATGGGACTCCAGCTAGCACAACTGCTGGGGGTGGATCATCTGGAAGCCTACGGCGACTCGAAACTCGTCGTAAACCAGATTCGGGGGCAATACGAGGTTCGCCATGAAGATTTGATCCCTTACCATGAAGTTGCATTGAACATCATTTCAACCTTCACTGGGTTCTTCATCGAACATGTACCCCGTCTACAAAACTTGGAGGCTGACGCTCTGGCTGGCCTCGCAGCCTCATTGGCCGCGCCCCTTGGGACTCAACACTATGTCACGGTAACTGGCCGAGACTTGATTTGTCCCAGAAACAACCTATGTTTGCAAATGGCTCACGCCGTGCCGACAAACACCGATGTTAATGTCCGAGACTGGAGATTCCCGTTCATCGACTTCGCCGTCTACGAAATCCTTCCGGAAGACCCGAAGGAAGCCGTCTCAGTCAGGAGACGCTCTCTTCGATTCTACTACGATACAGCCACTAAAATGCTGTACCGACGCTCCTTCGACGGGCTTCTCCTTCGATGCCTATCTAACGAAGAAGCGGCCGAAGCTCTTCGAGAAGCTCATGACGAAACTTGCGGAGCTCACCAACCAGGTCCTAAGTTGCAAGATCGACTGCGACGTATGGGCTACTACTGGCCAACCATGGCCGCCGACGCAGTGGAATATGCTAAGAAGTGCCATGCATGCCAACTTCATGCAGACTTCATACATACACCGTCTGAACCTCTACATCCTACAGTCGCCTCCTGGCCATTCGAAGCCTGGGGCATGGACATTGTAGGACCAATCACCCCTCCTTCATCAAGAGGACATCGTTTCATCATGGCCATCACCGATTACTTCTCCAAATGGGCGGAAGCAGTCCCACTAGCGGAAGTAAAAAGCTCCAGGGTGGTCAGCTTTATCAAACACCATGTCATGTACCGTTTCGGAGTACCCAGGCGAATCATTCATGACAATGGTCCCCAGTTCATCAGCCACATTTTCAGCAGGTTCTGTGACAAGAATCGCATTCAAAACGTGGCCTCAACCGCCTACAATCCGGCAGCAAACGGATTGGCCGAGGCGTTCAACAAAACTATCGTCAGGCTGCTCAAAAAGGTCATGTCATCCAACAAACGCGACTGGGACGAAAAGCTCGGCGAATGTCTTTGGGCCTCCCGCACAACGGTACGGACCCCAACAGGCAACACACCATTCTCCCTGGTCTACGGGAGCGAAGCGGTACTGCCTCTCGAGATCCAGATCCCCTCACTCCGAGTAGCGATCACAAACAAACTCACAGAAGAAGACAATCAACGTCGTCGTCTGCGGGAACTGGAGGCACTTGACGAAAAGCGTCTCCTAGCTCAACAACGCATCGAACTTTACCAAGCCCGTATATCACAGGCTTTCAACAAGAAGGTCAAGCAAAGAACTTTCCAAGTTGGCGACCTGGTTTTAGCAGTCAGAAGGCCAATAGTGTTAACTCACAAGACACCAGGGAAGTTCGAGCCCAAATGGGAAGGACCCTTCATCATTGAGACGGTATACTCAAACGGTGCTTACCGCCTCGCCAAACCCAATGGGGACTTGTTCATGATGCCCATCAACGGCAAGTTCCTAAAGAAGTACTATTCTTGACATCCTCCAAGACATGTATTTCCCCAAACAACCTCTTTTCACAAAATCAAACGCTTCCGGAACCCAGCTGTTCCGTGGCATCCTTTCGTAGAAAGATAACCACGTCCACATTACCTCTGAGTTGTCTCTCTACATCCTACAAAGCGGAACCTTACATTTCATGAGCTTACGCTATCCTTCATGTTTACCACGTCCACATTACCTCTGAGTAAACATCCCGTACAAACAACTCCTGTGTTGTCGTACATTGATCGCAGAACTTCCACGTCCACATTACCTCTGAGTTGTTCAGCGTATCCCCCAGGATCATTCCTACCACGTCCACAAATACCTCTGAGTAGGAAGGTTCTATCATTTGAACCTAATGATTGCCATGTCCACATTACCTCTGAGCAAACATGTTGGTTCCTTCAAACTTATTATCTGTACCTAAAAACCAAGGTGCGCAAAAGATAATAGGTCCACATAAATCATCAAGTTCATGAGATCAAAAATGAACACATCACAAAAAAAAAAGAGATAGTGTATTTCTTTATTTTTCAAAAAAGGGAGTACAGAAATACGCTATTTCCCCAGCAAGAGTTGCAAAAACACATAAAAAGAAGAGAAGCTACAGTCCCCGATCCTCTCCAGGGTGGGATGAGAGCTCTCTGACTCGACGTCTCAGGTCGGCAGTGCGAGTTTCCACAGTCGCCTGGACTCGGAGCTCGGCTTCTTGACGCATTAATCCGACAGCCTCAGCGGAAGTTTTACTCTCATACTTCTCATCAAGCTGTCGTCGCTGCTGAGCCAAAGCAAGGGTCCGCTGAGTAAGAGTCGTTTCCTCCTGCTTGAATGCCACGTGTTCAGCCAGGACACGATCAGTTTCTAGTTGAAGTTGGGCCCGCTGGTCTTCAAGACGGCGCATCTGAGCATCAACCTCTGCGATGTTAGCGTCCACCGCAGCTCGCTTCTCCGTCGTCTTCTTCATAGATTGAGACAACTGCTCCGCCGCAGTCTCAGTCCCAGCCACTTCACGCTCCCAACTGCTCACATCGGCTCGATGGGAAGCCTCGATTTCAGCGATCAACTTCCCTATCTCTGCATCTATCAAGACAGAGAGGTCATTTCGTTGGATGCGCTGCAGTTCCGCGAGCCGCTCGTCCAGCTCAATCACCGAAACCTCCAGAATTTCGGCCATATGGTCATGGCCTTGGTGAACGCGGATCAGCTCGATACAAGGCATTGCCAAAGCTTTTGCTGTCGCAAAGCTCCCCTTGGCATCCATCACTGCAGATACACCTTTCTCCAGCATTTTGTACACTCCCTCGACGAGGAACTTCACATACTCGTCGGCATCCGCCAGCACCTGCAGCGTCATAGCAGGAGTTGGGGGAGCTACTACAGTTTGCGGACTGGAGGAAGATCCGCCAACCTCAATCTGAGAGGTTTGAACCTCGGCAGCAATAGGCTCTTCATCAACAGGGGCCAGACTGCTAGCCCGAGGAGCCGAAGGAACAGAAGGAGCCGGCACATACGTCGTGATAGTACCCCAAGTGGAAGGAGCAACAGAGGGTTCCACACCCTTACCCTTCTCAAGCCCGGAGAAATCACCGACGTCGACGGCCACCTCTTCTACCCCCGACGTTCTATCAGCATCAGCTACCTCCCCCGGCAAAACGGGGAGATCAACATTTATCTCCTGGCCAGCCCCAGGAGACAAGACCGGCAGAAGGGTCTCATTCTTCTCAAGTCCCTCTACAGGGACAAAATCTGTCGCTACCGCCTGGTCGGTAGCCATCTCTATGTCCATGGTTGAAGCCAAGGAAGGATTTGGCAATGATTCAGCCGACCTCCCTTCATCATGACAAGGAGGGGAATCAACCCTCTCCTCTATCCTCACTGCTTCTGCTGCCCCCGCAACGGACCCTTGCAACGCTGGAGGGACGTCACCAGAAGGCGACGAACTCCAATCCACTTCATCATCAGGATGCCTCGAGTCTGTAGGACCCTCAGCGTCCAAGGCCTCTACGGCAGATAGTACTATCCCAGAAGTTGTTGCGACTTCAAAGTCAGGAGATACTAAAACCTCCGCGGGAACATCTTCGGGACCCTCCTCCACAGGAGACATCATCATCGGTAGAATGCGCTCCTCAGAAGAGCCTGCCACCTCCTTCGGCTTACTGGTGCCCGGTTTCGAAGCACGAGACTTCTTCTTCAATCCCTACAAGAAGAAGAACATAAGTCGCCACAATGACATAAAAAACTGGAATTATGAAGCACTCCGTACCTCAGCGGTAGCTGAGCCCGTTGGCGTTACAAGTGGCGCTTCCGTAATCTTCGGGGTCGACGTCCTTCTCGACCTTTTCGGTACAGAAAAACCAGCTTCTGGGTCAGCCTGCCTTTTCCCGACAGTCGGGTCTCTCACTGGTGCCACAGCAGCAGCCCGATACCTCGCCAATTCTGGCGGACGATATGACCGAGCTGCCACCATCATATTCGTTGTTGCCTCCAACTGGGTTCCAATGATGAAACTAGTCTCCCTGTCATAACCAGGAGACATAGTATTCATAGTGCAATACAGCTTGGCGGCCGGATATAAGATCGGCGGCCGAGGATTGCGAACTGGTGTGGTAAACTTAACACTAGTGCATCCAGCGTTATAATACTGCCAGCCCCAGGCTCCATCCAGCAAACTCCCGATGAAGCCTAGACTGCTACTGGGATTCCGCAGCATTAGCTGAGTGTAGCCAAATTGACGAGCAAATCGGCTTGGCAAGTACGGTTCCAGATAACATCTGTTCTGATTACGGTAGACCAGGTGCGAAGGCCGGATACTCTGCAACCAACGAAAACTCCATTTCGGCAAAGTAACCGCATCCTCGCCAGAATCAACTAAATCCTGGTCGGCCTCGAAATTCTTGAAGATCGGGCCAACCTTCACGATTTCCCACCCCTGAAGGAAGGACAAAACCCTCCTACAAACGGGGACGCCAGTGTAAGACCACTTCCTCTTGTAGAAGCGGCAAATGAAGGCATCTCCTTCAACATGGTCCTCCTCAGGGCCAGGACTCATCACATTCGGATGATGTAAGATCAGCCACCCCATAAGATAATGGAAAGGCAGCTCGGCCCGGAGAAAGTTGTCATTATTACCTTTCTCGTGGATCACATCATCAGCAAAAGACCTCAAACCGTGCAACAGGTTGCACACCATCGCGGGGAGGAGAGCTAAAGGTCGTCCAAAGGCCAACTTCACTGCAGGCAAAATGAGATTCTGATGTACCCTCTCAACGGCACCGGATCCCCCTGCAAATATGCAATCCCAGAGCCATATCATCAAGTAGGCCGTCAACACTGCCTTAGATGACATCCGGTGCGCGCAGTGCCAGAAACAGCTGTACGTATCCTTGCCACTCTCATTGGAATGTGGGTCCTCTCGTCCAGCCGGGTTATTTCAGAACTCACTTCCGCGGGTTTCAAGCCCTGCGGAGTCGCAAACCGAATCCTCGAAGGATCCGCCAAATCCTGCCTGAAGACATAGTCCCTCCAAGCAGTCACGTGAGGCTGGGTCTTACCCTTGTCCCTCCGGTGCATCAGATAATGATGGCTCGTCACCTCCTTGAAAACGGCCATCATCTCCGGGTCCTTATCTTCCAAGACCTGGATCTCTTCATTTGATGGAAAATATTCCTCGTACGGTTCCGAGCCCCAAGGAAGCTTGGACACTTCGTACATCTCATGAAGGGCCAATCCCAACTCCCCCACTGGAGTAAAGAAGCTGCCAGTCTGGGCGTTGAAAAGCTCCAAGAGCGCAAGGAACATCGGCTTATTGAGGTCCACGCCTGCCTGCGTGGCCCGAATGGCGGCAGTCAGCCCTATCTCCTTAAGCTCAACTTTGAACCTGGAAAGCACCCAGGAGGTCAACTCGTCCCACTTTGGGATGTAGTGACACCAACCTTCGACTCTAAAACCAGCTGTCGGATACGTGACCTTCGACGCCAGCATCCGATTTGCAAAAGTCGGGACACTGAAGGGAAACGTGTCATTTGGGACTTCACTATAGATGCTCCCGGGACGCAAAGCTCGGTAACTGAACGAAGAACCGGTTCGTGAGGCGGTCAAGGTGTCTCGCTGGTTCGAGGTGGTGTCAATCGAAAGGGAACCCCCCAAGGCACCTCCTTGAGAAGGAGTAAGTTCCCAACCCATCCTTCTCTTCGAAGCTAGACGATAAAAGGCTGTCAGTGGCAACTGGCGGTCAACCTGCCGCATGTATAACATCATGCCCTTAGCAGCAAAGAACCAGTCTTCTCTGATCTTCAATATCTTTGCTTCGGAAGAGACTAATCGGTCGCCAAACAGAAAGGCAGGCTTTAAGAAAGTCACACCTTCAGAATCAGCAGACTTCAGTTTACCGCTCTCCATCATACTCTGGAGGAAAAGCGGCAACTGGACCTGGATTTGTAGCATCCTCTCACGAGGTTGGTCCTGAAGGATAGCATCCTTTGCAGGGTTGATCACCGCCTCATCAAAATGAACTCCCATCTGACAAAGAGAAGCGTCCAGGAGGACCTCATTCAACAAAGGGATCGTCATCGACACTGGCACAACAAAAGTGGAAGTCAGGCAAAAAGACAAAATATGTCAAGCAGACTGGCGCATTGCCAGGGTATGAACCCATGCGCATTTGCTTCGGCGCATCATCATGGCATAGGCCCATGCGCGTCAGCATGTCTCGGCGCATCATCAGGGCGTAAGCCCATGCGCGTTGGCATTGGAGCTTCGGCGCATTATCAGAGCGTGAGCCCATGCGCGTCAGCAAAGGCTTCGGCGCATCTTCAGGGAATAAAACCCATGCGCGTCAGCCATTAAAACCTCGGTGCATGATAGAGGTATAAACCTATGCACGTCGACAGGATAGAACCTCGGCGTATCATCAAAGACCGAAGTCTATACGCGTCGGCAGTTAGGGCACAGGGCCCAAAGCAGAGACGAAACCCACCTGTCACCTCAGGACGAACGTCGGCAAGAGTCGCAAGAGTGATAGGTACATCCTCATCGACAGACTCCTTCGCTTTCTCCTTTCCCTTGCCGGCAGCACCGCGAGGAGTCTTGGGAGCCATTCTCTCGAGGAAGGAGAAGTTAGGGTTTTGAAGAAGAAACTCTAAAAAAACAGAGGCACAGAGAAGAAGAACCCTTTCTCTCTCCAACTCTTACCTATTTATAGGGCTTGGTCGCACGCGTGAACAGATGACGTGTGATCTCAGCCGTCGCCTCGGGTTCTGTGCAAGGATAGCAGCAAATAAAACCAAAAGATCATCATTAATCTTTTCGGTTACCGAGGCACCATCATCATTAACTGAGAAGAGCATGCGCCCGAACAGGCATGCGCCCAGAAATCATGCGCCCTGACCTCCATGCTTCTTATTCAAAGTATTCCAAAACTTATTCAAAAGTTTTGAAAACTTTGAAGGGGGTCTTGTAGAAGCATGGAATTTCACAACCAGAAAGCCCATGCGCCAGACACTACATGTGTCACGACCCGCACCCTGATTCGGGGCACGAGAAGCGGTTACGTCCAGCCTACGCCGCAGAATCGGCGGTAGAACGCTGTATATAAGGTCTGTAAAATGCTACGTCTAAACAGATAAATGTACCTGTGCAGTATATACACTCCGAACGGAGGAATAGGGCAATACTGCCTCAATCACATAAGCAAACTAAGGTAGAAAAGCATGGAAAGATATGATATAAATAAGCAGGAAACGAGTCCAGAGAGTAATCTCAAAAACACAGCTAACACAAGTCCAAGTCTCAGAAATATAATATAAGTACTACAACTGAAATGTAAACAGCTGGCTCGCAGGCCAGGCAAACCTACTAGCTAATCTACTCAGGATGGGCAAAGTCAAGAGGCTCTACTAATAAGCCTCTATCTAAGTCATGCTCCTCGGTCTCTGCCCCGTAATAGGTGGGGCAGTCATCCTCTAAGTCATCTGTAAAATTTGTCAACGTATCCTGTCAGGAAAATGAGCAAGTACAAAACACCAACAGCAGTTCCATGTGAATTGAGAAATACTATAAGAAACAGTAATAATGAAATACAAGACAAAGAGTAAAGGCGACTTGGGAATCATTCGAAAGTCGAGTTACAACCCTTAAACCAAACAAGGACCGGGGTTGTAACCCTTCTTCCGAATAGAACCTAGTCCCATAATCAAGTACAGTATGAAAGCAGGTAGAGCATATGAGAATGAATCATATCAGGGTGAAAGTACAGTAAGTAAAGCTGAAGCTGGAATATAAGACATGACAAATAAAATAAAAGTGGTTTGAATTATTAGAGTGATATGTGATCGGCTAAAAGGTAACAATGCCGCATTATCCATTTGGCACGGCAATCCGCGGGAAACTCAACGGAGAATCATGCCGCCCAACCTGGATAACCGGGAGTAGTATCTGCGACACCCTACGTGGAGTGAGGGTGGCGCTAGCAAAATATGGTGACAATGGGGTTTGATCACATACACCCAATAATTCCCCCGTTTTTCCCCGAATAGTATAAATGGATCCGGTTATGGCACGTCACGATGCGGGATTTCCATAAGAGGGGAGCAAGTCCTCTTCAGAAATCGGCGTCAATACAAGTACCAGAATCAAGACTAAGCAAGTACCAATATCCCAAGAGATCCAGGAATGACATCTCATGACCAGAATCCGTTAATACTAGTCCGTGAACTATCGTGTCGAGAATCAAGTAAGACACTACGACTGAATCGGATATAGTAGATATCAAGACAATGAAAACTATCAGTGAATGTACTCGCCTGTGGTCCTGAGCTGATAGGGTGAACAGATGCTCAGAGCGATCACAGACCTAAGATAAGATACTATAAGTCAAACAGGACTAAATGCTGAAAAAGGAACTAATACAAGCCATGAATGCAAGTCTAAGTCAAACTAGGTCAATCGGGATCAACGGTTGACTTACAGTTGACTTCGGTCAAAAAGTCAACTCTGGTCAACCCTGGTCAACTATGGTCAACTATGGTCAACCCTAGGTCAAACAAGTCTAATGTTGACCAACTGTTGACTTTCAGTCAACTGGTCAAGTCTCGGTTGGTTTCGGTCAAATCGGGTCGCTTTAAGGCTAAGTTTGACCTTCGGTTGACTTTTGGTCAAAACGGTCAACCGACGTCAAAACTAGTCTTAGAGTACCATATTTGATCATTACCAACCACGGGGATCAAGTTCTAACACTATCTTAGGTTTCTAACACAATATTCCACTTCTACGCAAAACTAGCATTTACCCTTTCTTCCTATTTCTACTCCATGAATTTACCCTTCTATCTACCACACTCACCCACACTCATACGCAACACTCACACACAACACCTCACCCTCACATAGACCTCTCTACAAGTCTCCTAATAGGTTTCCTATTAGTTTGCACATAGGCTAGCTATAGACACTCACTAATAGGTTCTCACACACACACACAACTCACAATTACTCCTCACAACTACACACACACACAACTCACTAATATGGACTGTTTTTGGACAACCCCCAAGCCTCTCTCAACATCACACAACAACCACCATAAATATATATATAATCCCACACAATCAACCCACATATATATACCAATATGTATATAACTACATGTATAAATAACAACATATCTAACACTAGTTGTATGCATAAATGGGATTGAACTCCCAACCAAAAACCCCCACAAATCTGAACATAAATCTGAGATTGTGTTCTCCCCCCCCTCTAAACATCACCACAACACCTTTTTAACCATATAATTATACCCCCTATATAACCATATATATATATATATATCAATATATATATATAGGTGCATAAAACTACTAGTTCAATACCATAAACTCCCAAAACTCAACCCAACAAAAACCATTCAGATTTCAGCCCCAACCTGGCCGAAATCACAGCCCCCATTATTCCCTTCTTCCATCACAACATCACACAAATTTATCACCATTTATATATATATATATATATACATATATATATATATATAGAATGATATATATAACTATATATCCACCAAAACACATAGAAATAATATGATACATTAAGATACTCTCATGAATCATCTCTACAACATCAAAATCTGAGAATAAATAGAAAAACACACAATAGCAATATTTTAACATCATTCATGGATCAAAAAGGGGGCTTTTTTCTAATAGGACACAAGCCTACAAGTGGACACTCCTAAAAATGTCTAAAGGACACAAAAATAGTTTCTAATGGTGGACACACCCTAAGAATCATCATGGGGGGTTCCTACATGATCTACATGAGAAAAGAATAGGTTTGGGAGAAGGATTCACCTTGGTTTGAGAGCTAGAAATCAATGGAGCTTCAAAAGAAAATGGAGCCTTTGGAGAAGAAGAAGAAAATGTGGATTGGTTTGAAATGATAAAGTGTTTTCTCTCTCCACCCTATCCTCCCACTATGGCCGGCCACACCATGCTCTTTGTCCCATTTGATTAATTACAAGTTTGCCCTCCAATTAATTAAATGGTCCAAAAATGAGAAATGGTTAAACCGGGGGTAGTTTAGTCAAACCGAAACCACTAATCTCTAACTAATAAATAACTAAAATAATGGTCTAGTCTCTAACCAAAATATCTAACATGTGGGCCATGGTTAGCTAGTGTGTGGGCCCGCTAAGGTCAAAATACCCCGGGTCCCCGAAACAAGTCAAAACAAGTCGAAACGAATTGAAATTCGAACCCGATTCAAATAACCCCAAAATAATACAAATAATAAATAAATAATTTCAAAATAATTTTTAAAGTGGAAAATTACCAAAATACCCCTATTTGTGAAAACTGGGGGTGACAAATCTATCCACCTTAAAAAAATTTTGTCCTCAAAATTGAAACAAACCACATGCACTGAAATCACAAGCAGAAAACAAAATTATACCTCAGGGCTCGAAGAGATAAAGGAATCGCTCCCGCATGTCGTCCTCTCTCTCCCAGGTAGACTCACCTGGAGAGTGATGCCTCCATGCAACGCGAACCAAGGGGATAACCTGGTTCCGGAGCACCTTCTCCCTACGATCCAGAATCTCAACCGGCTGCTCTGGATAGTGAAGAGTAGGCCCCACCTCGATCGCTGAATGGTCCAATACATGGCTAGGGTCCGCCACGTACCGTCTCAGCTGCGACACGTGGAACACGTTGTGTACCCCCTCCAGCGTAGGCGGCAAGTCTAGCCGGTAAGCCACTGCACCGACCCTCTCAAGAATGGTGAAAGGTCCGATGTAGCGCGGACTAAGCTTCCCGCCCCCGCCAAAGCGAATCGTGCCCCGTGTCGGAGAAATCTTCAGGAACACCAAAGCGCCAGCCTAGACATAAAACAAACTCAGAACACAGGACAGACAAAACACAAACAAGCACAAACAGGAACTGAAACTAACCTCGAACTCTAACGGTCTCCGGTGGCTATCGGCCCAATGCCGCTGCCTATCCTGAGCCACCCGAAGTCTGTCTCTAATCAGCCGGACCTTCTCCGCTGCATCCACCACCATCTCTGGTCCAAGCAGCACCCTCTCGCCAACATCGTCCCAAGATAAAGGAGTACGGCATCTCCGTCCGTATAGAGCCTCGAATGGCGACATCTCTATACTGGTCTGGTAGCTGTTGTTGTAAGCAAACTCTACCAGGTGAAGATGATCCTCCCAAGAACCCCCGAGATCTAGCACACACGTGCGAAGCATATCCTCCAAGGTCTGGATAGTCCTCTCCGACTGCCCGTCTGTCTTGGGGTGATAAGCAGTACTGAACTTGAGCGAGGTGCCCAAGCTAGCCTGCAAACTCCTCCAGAAGTGGGAAGTGAAACGGCTATCACGATCTGAAACTATGCTCACGGGGACTCCATGCAACCGCACGATCTGACGAACATACAGCTCTGCCAACCTCTCCGTAGACAATCCCACTTTAAAAGGCAAAAAGTGGGCCGATTTGGTCAATCTATCAACTATGACCCAAATCGCGTCCTTCCCTCCTGGAGACCGTGGAAGTCCGGACACAAAGTCCATGGTGATGTGCTCCCACTTCCACTCTGGAATGGGTAGTGGCTGAAGCAATCCCCCAGGCCTCTGTCTCTCGGCCTTCACCTGCTGACAAACCAAGCAGCGAGATACGAACTGAGATACCTCGCGCTTCATGCCATACCACCAAACGTGCTCTCTCAGATCTCTGTACATCTTGTTGGCACCAGGATGCATAGAGTACTGAGAGCGATGAGCCTCCTGAAGAACCTCCTCCCGAAGCTCTCCACTCGGAACGCACAGTCTAGTACCGTGCCGCAGCGACCCATCTTCGGCAATGGAGAAATCCTCAAGCAAACCCATCTGCACCTGCTCCCTGATGCTCCCCAGGGCAACATCCTCAAACTGTGCTGACCTGATCCTGTCCATCAGCTCAGACTGAATCTGCAAACCCCACATCTGCACCTCCATGCCTGGAATGATCACCTCGATTCCCAAACTATCCAGGTCAGCCAAAAGATGACGATCTGATGTCAGGTACATAGCCACTGGATACCTGCTCAAGGCATCTGCGACTACGTTGGCCTTCCCTGGATGGTACTGCAAGGCGATATCAAAGTCTTTCATCAGCTCAAGCCAACGTCTCTGCCTCATGTTCAGCTCCTTCTGAGTGAACACGTACTTCAAGCTCTTGTGGTCAGTAAAGATCTCAACCCGCTCTCCGTACAGATAATGCTTCCATAGCTTCAAGGCAAAGATGACAGCGGCTAACTCCAAATCGTGAGTCGGGTAGTTCTTCTCATGAGGACGTAACTGCCTAGATGCGTAGGCAATTACCTTCCCGTGCTGCTGAAGTACACAACCCAGACCCCGACCAGAAGCGTCGCTGTAAATCGAGAAACCACCGGTCCCAGACGGTAATGTCAAGATAGGAGCTGATGTCAACCTCTTCTTCAGCTCGTCGAAGGCGGCCTGACACTCCTCAGTCCAGACGAACTCTACGTCCTTCCTGGTGAGTCTAGTCAACGGCTCCGCGATCCGCGAGAAATCCTGGACGAACTTCCGATAGTAGCCCGCCAATCCCAGAAAGCTCCGAATCTCGGCAACTGTACTGGGCGTAGACCAAGACTCTACTGCAGCAATCTTCTTCTGGTCTACTGAGATCCCGTGCTCGGTCACAACATGACCCAGGAACTCGACTTGGTCCAGGAAAAACTCACACTTCGACAACTTCCCATACAACTGCTCCCTCCTCAACGTCTCGAGCACAATCCTCAGATGCTCCTCGTGCTCCTCTGGCGTCTTCGAGTAAACCAGGATGTCGTCTATGAAGACCACCACGAACTTGTCAAGGTACTGATGGAATACCTTGTTCATCAAGTTCATGAACACAGCTGGGGCGTTGGTCAACCCAAATGGCATCACTGTGAACTCGTACTGGCCGTACCGAGTCCGAAAAGCTGTCTTCGGAACGTCTTCCTTCTTCACCTTCAGCTGATGATAGCCGGATCTCAGATCTATCTTCGAAAACACCTTGGCACCGCTCAACTGATCGAACAAGTCGTCGATCCTCGGCAATGGGTACTTATTCTTGATAGTAAGGTTGTTGAGCGCCCTGTAATCAATACACATACGGATCGTACCATCCTTCTTCGGTACAAACAAGACTGGCGCTCCCCAAGGCGATGAACTGGATCTAATGAATCCCTTGTCCTGCAGCTCGTCGACCTGCTTCTTCAGCTCCGCCAACTCGCTGTTGTTGACCCTATAGACGTGCTGCGAAATGGGCTCAGCACCTGGCACAAGGTCTATAGAGAACTCAACGTCTCTATCCGGCGGCATCCCAGGTAACTCCTCGGGAAAAACATCCATGAAATCAGCAATTAATGGATGCGGCAATGCCTGCCCCGCCAGTAGAGCTCCGCAGAACCCATCTACCGGCTCAGCTGCTCCTCTGGAAAACTCAATCTCTGGCTCACCCGGCGGCCTAAACAAAATCCTACCACCTCTATAATCTATAGTAGCATGGTGCGCGCTCAACCAATCCATTCCGAGTACCACATCGTACCTCGGAAGTGGCATTACGAGCAAGCACGCACCCAAAACTCGGCCTCCTACAGTAACTCTCCGTCCCTTGCAGATATTGCTGACCAGGATGATGCCTCCCCCGGTCAATATCTTGCAAGTCCTACTCAAGGGTTCAGCAATAATATTGTGTCTCAGAGCAAAGGAGACAGACACAAAGCTATGCGAGGCACCGGAATCAAATAGGGCAAATGCAGGAAATGAATCGAGAAGAACATGACCTGCCACAACATCGCCAACTGGCTCTGCCTCCTCCTCTGCCGTCAGGGCAAACACTCTGCCCGCAGGGGCTCCCCTCTGATGCTGCTGGAAACGCTGCTGCTGAGTCTGGAGTGGAAGACCCCTCTGCTGAACTACTGGCCCTCTAGCTGGCTGTCCTCTGTCCTGAACTCCCTTGCCTCCCCGAGTAGGGCAGTCCTTCAGCTGGTGATCGGACGCCCCACAGTGTAAACAGGTGCCCAATCTCTTCCTGCACACCTCTACAGTGTGCCCTGGCCTCCCGCAGTAACTGCACTGGGTAGCTGGCCTCCGGCCCTGACCCTGACCCTGAAGCTGCTGAGCACGCGCCGGTACCTGCTGGATCTGTAACTGAGGCTGATGCTGCTGGTACTGCCTCTGCTGGAAATGTGGGCGCTTCGCAGGCCCTGCACTCGAACTAGGTCCCATAGCGTCACTGCTCCTCTTCGGCTTGAGGCCGAAGTCCTCCTCAGCTATCTGAGCCTCCATCAGGATCTGCTCAAATGTCGCGTCTCGGCGCCCAGATGTGCGAGTGCGCACTGCATGGATAAGACCCCTCCTGAATTTTCGGGCCTTGCACCCGTCATCCTGAATCAGGCTGGGTGCAAACCTACTCAGGCGGAAGAACTCCGCTGCATACTCGTCCACTGACGAGCTCCCCTGCACTAAGCTGACAAACTGTCCCTCCAGAGCCGTCAAGGCTACATCCGGGTAGAACTTCTCCTTAAAGAGTTTCCTGAAGTCCTCCCAGGATATACCTCGAACCGACGCACGCGGATCCGTGCGGTACCATGTCAATGCAATGTCGAAAAACTGGCTCGCTGCAGAAGCCACCCATAATGCTCTCGGAACCTCAGCCAACTCCAGACACCGCTGGACGTCCTCTAGCCAATCATCCGTATATAAGATACCCTCGGTACCCCTGAAATCTCGCGGGCCCATCTTCCGGAAGTCGAGATGTGTACCGGGCCTCCTCTGGCCCTGCTGCTGTGCTGGTGCTCCCTCAGCTGTAGTCGGTGCAGCCCTCTCCACTGCTGCCATGGCTAACTGGTGCGAGTTCTCCATCGTCTGTCTCAGCACCTCTGTCTGGCACTGCTGCGCCTCTGCCTGAACTCTCTGCGTCTGCAACATCTGTTGCAGAAGGGCCATCATACCCTGAGTGTCTGCCGGTAGCTGAGGCGGCGGTGGAAGAATGTCCGGGATGACCATAGACGGTCCCGCTGCTGAAGGTGGAAGACCTCCAGGGATCGTCGCTGCTGGTACTGCTGCTGCTGCTCCCGCCGGAAGGGCAGGAACTGATGGGGCTGCTCCCCCAGCTGGAGGTGGAAGACCTCCGGGAACTGCCACCTCTACTGCCGGTCCCGTAGCCGGAGGTGGAGGACCTCCCTGATCTGGCCTCCCCGGAACTGAGCTCGGGCCCGCTGCCTGAGATCGTGTAACTGTCATCCTGAGGATAGGTTGAAAACAAGGAATCAATATGGCACATGATAGGAATATCAAAGACGGACAATTAAATTCAATACAAAAGAATTTGTCATGGTAATCAAAAGATCAGAATCTCCTAACATGTGATTGAGTAACTCCTATCATACCCTAATCCTATATCCTAATCGCAGGTTCGTAATTAGCACTCTAAGTCGAGCACCATTACGAGTTCGCACTAGTTGCGACATTGACCTGCATGGGCCACCACTAAAACGTGTCACGACCCGCACCCTAATTAGGGGCACGAGAAGCGGTTACGTCCAGCCTACGCCGCAGAATCGGCGGTAGAACGCTGTATATAAGGTCTGTAAAATGCTACGTCTAAACAGATAAATGTACCTGTGCAGTATATACACTCCGAACGGAGGAATAGGGCAATACTGCCTCAATCACATAAGCAAACTAAGGTAGAAAAGCATGGAAAGATATGATATAAATAAGCAGGAAACGAGTCCAGAGAGTAATCTCAAAAACACAGCTAACACAAGTCCAAGTCTCAGAAATATAATATAAGTACTACAACTGAAATGTAAACAGCTGGCTCGCAGGCCAGGCAAACCTACTAGCTAATCTACTCAGGATGGGCAAAGTCAAGAGGCTCTACTAATAAGCCTCTATCTAAGTCATGCTCCTCGGTCTCTGCCCCGTAATAGGTGGGGCAGTCATCCTCTAAGTCATCTGTAAAATTTGTCAACGTATCCTGTCAGGAAAATGAGCAAGTACAAAACACCAACAGCAGTTCCATGTGAATTGAGAAATACTATAAGAAACAGTAATAATGAAATACAAGACAAAGAGTAAAGGCGACTTGGGAATCATTCGAAAGTCGAGTTACAACCCTTAAACCAAACAAGGACCGGGGTTGTAACCCTTCTTCCGAATAGAACCTAGTCCCATAATCAAGTACAGTATGAAAGCAGGTAGAGCATATGAGAATGAATCATATCAGGGTGAAAGTACAGTAAGTAAAGCTGAAGCTGGAATATAAGACATGACAAATAAAATAAAAGTGGTTTGAATTATTAGAGTGATATGTGATCGGCTAAAAGGTAACAATGCCGCATTATCCATTTGGCACGGCAATCCGCGGGAAACTCAACGGAGAATCATGCCGCCCAACCTGGATAACCGGGAGTAGTATCTGCGATACCCTACGTGGAGTGAGGGTGGCGCTAGCAAAATATGGTGACAATGGGGTTTGATCACATACACCCAATAATTCCCCCGTTTTTCCCCGAATAGTATAAATGGATCCGGTCATGGCACGTCACGATGCGGGATTTCCATAAGAGGGGAGCAAGTCCTCTTCAGAAATCGGCGTCAATACAAGTACCAGAATCAAGACTAAGCAAGTACCAATATCCCAAGAGATCCAGGAATGACATCTCATGACCAGAATCCGTTAATACTAGTCCGTGAACTATCGTGTCGAGAATCAAGTAAGACACTACGACTGAATCGGATATAGTAGATATCAAGACAATGAAAACTATCAGTGAATGTACTCGCCTGTGGTCCTGAGCTGATAGGGTGAACAGATGCTCAGAGCGATCACAGACCTAAGATAAGATACTATAAGTCAAACAGGACTAAATGCTGAAAAAGGAACTAATACAAGCCATGAATGCAAGTCTAAGTCAAACTAGGTCAATCGGGATCAACGGTTGACTTACAGTTGACTTCGGTCAAAAAGTCAACTCTGGTCAACCCTGGTCAACTATGGTCAACTATGGTCAACTATGGTCAACTATGGTCAACCCTAGGTCAAACAAGTCTAATGTTGACCAACTGTTGACTTTCAGTCAACTGGTCAAGTCTCGGTTGGTTTCGGTCAAATCGGGTCGCTTTAAGGCTAAGTTTGACCTTCGGTTGACTTTTGGTCAAAACGGTCAACCGACGTCAAAACTAGTCTTAGAGTACCATATTTGATCATTACCAACCACGGGGATCAAGTTCTAACACTATCTTAGGTTTCTAACACAATATTCCACTTCTACGCAAAACTAGCATTTACCCTTTCTTCCTATTTCTACTCCATGAATTTACCCTTCTATCTACCACACTCACCCACACTCATACGCAACACTCACACACAACACCTCACCCTCACATAGACCTCTCTACAAGTCTCCTAATAGGTTTCCTATTAGTTTGCACATAGGCTAGCTATAGACACTCACTAATAGGTTCTCACACACACACACAACTCACAATTACTCCTCACAACTACACACACACACAACTCACTAATATGGACTGTTTTTGGACAACCCCCAAGCCTCTCTCAACATCACACAACAACCACCATAAATATATATATAATCCCACACAATCAACCCACATATATATACCAATATGTATATAACTACATGTATAAATAACAACATATCTAACACTAGTTGTATGCATAAATGGGATTGAACTCCCAACCAAAAACCCCCACAAATCTGAACATAAATCTGAGATTGTGTTCTCCCCCCCTCTAAACATCACCACAACACCTTTTTAACCATATAATTATACCCCCTATATAACCATATATATATATATCAATATATATATATATAGGTGCATAAAACTACTAGTTCAATACCATAAACTCCCAAAACTCAACCCAACAAAAACCATTCAGATTTCAGCCCCAACCTGGCCGAAATCACAGCCCCCATTATTCCCTTCTTCCATCACAACATCACACAAATTTATCACCATTTATATATATATATATATATATATATATACATATATATATATATATATATATAGAATGATATATATATAACTATATATCCACCAAAACACATAGAAATAATATGATACATTAAGATACTCTCATGAATCATCTCTACAACATCAAAATCTGAGAATAAATAGAAAAACACACAATAGCAATATTTTAACATCATTCATGGATCAAAAAGGGGGCTTTTTCCTAATAGGACACAAGCCTACAAGTGGACACTCCTAAAAATGTCTAAAGGACACAAAAATAGTTTCTAATGGTGGACACACCCTAAGAATCATCATGGGGGGTTCCTACATGATCTACATGAGAAAAGAATAGGTTTGGGAGAAGGATTCACCTTGGTTTGAGAGCTAGAAATCAATGGAGCTTCAAAAGAAAATGAAGCCTTTGGAGAAGAAGAAGAAAATGTGGATTGGTTTGAAATGATAAAGTGTTTTCTCTCTCCACCCTATCCTCCCACTATGGCCGGCCACACCATGCTCTTTGTCCCATTTGATTAATTACAAGTTTGCCCTCCAATTAATTAAATGGTCCAAAAATGAGAAATGGTTAAACCGGGGGTAGTTTAGTCAAACCGAAACCACTAATCTCTAACTAATAAATAACTAAAATAATGGTCTAGTCTCTAACCAAAATATCTAACATGTGGGCCATGGTTAGCTAGTGTGTGGGCCCGCTAAGGTCAAAATACCCCGGGTCCCCGAAACAAGTCAAAACAAGTCGAAACGAATTGAAATTCGAACCCGATTCAAATAACCCCAAAATAATACAAATAATAAATAAATAATTTTAAAATAATTTTTAAAGTGGAAAATTACCAAAATACCCCTGTTTGTGAAAACTGGGGGTGACAACATGCGCTAGAACTCAGACGAAGAACTTCACAGCAAAGTCAATAAGTATAGACATTTGAAGAAGGACTTTTCATTTTATATATAAAAGTCTATTACATGTCTAGAAAAGGTTGTACAAAGGAGAATTTCTATAAAGGAAAGATCCTAAGTCTACAGCCAGCGGCCACCATGCGCCTTCAGATAAGCGCAGCGGCCACCATGCGTCTCCAGATAGGCGCAGCATCACCATGCGCCACCAGTGAGGCGCAGCAGATACTATGCACCTCCATCCAGGCGCATCCCGACATCTCTTCAGCAGCTCAGTTATGTGCATCCAGCCCAGCTATGTGCATCCCTTCAGCCAAATTCTTCCAGCCAGGCTCACCTGGCCGAACAGAGCCCAGTTATGCGCCGCTCTTCCAGCCAGGATCACCGGATAAGTGCTTCCACAAAGCATTTAACCCTCTGGCTGGAACCAAGAAAGAGAGGAGCATGGCAAAGCTGTGGCCAGGGGAGGCTTCGAAAGAGCCTTCAAAGCCCAAGGAAGATCGTGATCGAAATCGCGGCTAAAGGAGCTGCTTTCAACACAACCAAAGTGGGCAAACCCCACTTTGAAGGAAGATAGAGCCTAGCACCGCCATTCTGATCTACGGCTCTTCCGGAATAACGGAGACAAGGCCCGAGCATCCCTATCTTTGGATGCAACAGGCACCTTCCGCCTGCCTCGGAAGCCCTCGACTCCGTCTTTTGGATGTAACAGTCACCTTCAAGTGCATCGAAGACAACACAGCGTCTCATCTTCATCCTCGGGAGCACTTCGTCAACAGAATGCACCCGCGTGTTCAAGTTCATATTGGAAGTACGTGAGGGAATGAGAAGCAAACCTTCTCTCTATGCCACTATTTATAGGCCGGGCAGATCAAACCCACGTGCCAAGTGGATGGCTCTCCGAATTCCGTGCAATGAATTTGCATTAAATGGATGAACCAGACGCCTCGAATTCAGCCAAACGGCTATTTATAGCACTCGAAGAGCGAGACAGCCGCATCATTAAAAGACATGTCCGATGTGCCAGTCAGACAGCGCATCACACGGACGCGCCCTTCGGCATCAGGCGCATCACACAGACGCGCCCTACAGTACTCGGCGCATTACAGAGGGTGCGCCCCCACACATCTCCATACCGAGTGGAACGCCAACCGACGCGCCCACTCAGCTGTCCATCGAACGTCACCAACATTAAATGCTGAACTGACAGAGTTGGCAGCACGCCTCCCAAAGTCTGAACAGTTGACAGCTTTTTTTAGAAAACGAAGCGTCGACAACGTCAGCATCATCATAACTTTATTTCGACAGCTACTGCCACGTGGCCACTCCACCATCAGCATGCGCCTCTACGGCCATGCGTCCAAATCAGCATGCGCCTCAAAAGCCATGCGCCTCAGACTGCTCTCTGATCCCGAAAGACAGAAGAAAAGTCGCCTGCATGCGCCTCAAAAGCCATGCACCCCAAATAGTTTGTAACTCCTAAAGGTTATGAGCCGCAGCCTCCTCCTGCGCCCAATCCAAGGCACAGCCCACCAGATCACTCCTCCCCACCAAATCCGAGATCTTCGAACCATGAGTCGACGACACGTGTCCTTTGACTCAACTCATCCAAGATTTCAGCAACGAAAAGATCTTCTCTCTGCTACGTGCCGGCTCACAACAGCAGTATGAAGAGTTCTCCCCCTCGATCAGGGCGCAGCATCCATGCGCCTCCATCAGCAACCTCCACGTGGCGTCCCCACACCGGCGTATCCTACATGCGCGCATGAGCAGCCAGCCTGCAAAACTATAAATAGAAGGATCATCTCCTTCACACACACAGGACTCACAACACAGAGAGAATCCACAGCAGAGAATCACCGGAGAGGCAGTTCTAGACACTCAACATCTTCCTCCTCTCAGCAAGCTCCAGCACCCAGAGCAATCAACACCTTCAGAGAACCGATAACCGTCGTCAGCCGGTCAACGGAGTCAACGTATTACCACTCGCTCCATTGGCACTAAGGACCCAGCTTAAACAAAAGTGTACTCCTAGGACTACATCTAAGTCTTATATTGTATTACTGTTCTGTTTGTATTAAAATTTCAATCAAAATAATTTTAATGGCAAATATTGCTGAGCTTGGCATACAACTGGTTCTCTCTCAGAACCTGTAACACTTTCCTGAGGTGGTCTTCATGCTCCTCTTAACTAGCAGAGTATACAAGAATGTCGTCAAGAAACACAACGACAAACTGGTCTAAGTATGGCATAAAGATACGATTCATCAAATCCATGAATATTGCTGGAGCATTGGTCAAACCAAACGGCATTACTAAGAATTCGTAATGCCCATACTTCGACCTGAACGCTGTCTTGGGAATATCTTCCTTCCGAACCCTCACTTGATGGTACCCTGAATGAAGATCTATCTTGGAGAAAACTCTAGCCTTGCTCAACTGATCAAATAAGTAGTCGATCCTGGGTAATGGGTACTTGTTCTTCACTGTTGTCGCGTTAAGCTTCATGTAGTCAATGCACAATCTGGATGACCCATCGTTCTTCCCCACAAGTACCACTGGTGCTGCCCATGGTGATATGCTAGCTTGGATGAACTTCTTCTCCTTCAGTTCCTCTATGTGCTGATATACCTTGGCCTGCTCTGAATTCGCCATTCTGTAAACCCGATCTGATATCGGTTTAGTTCCTGGTGCCAATTCTATACTGAACTCAATATCTCTAACTGGTGGTAAACCTGGAAGTTCTTCAGGAAATACGTCTAGAAATTCTTCAACTACCTTCGGAATCTGAACTTCTTCCATTGCCGTTACTACTCCCTGCTCTTGTTGAGTTGCCTCTGATCTGACTAAGGTGAATCTCTCCATGCCTGGAATATCAAAACATACACTCCCTCTACGACAATCTATTGTCGCATGACTGTCTTTCAGCCAGTCCATGCCTAAGATAACGTCGAAATTTCCAACAGGAAATTCTATCAACCGGGCGGGTAAAGAATGCCCGCAAACTACAACGCTACATGCTAAAATAACTCTACTAACTCCTACGAGCCCATTACCAGTGAGTATATTCAACCTCCCTGGCAATGCCTCAAACTTCATTCCTAGTCGTGTCACAAATTGTGTAGATATAAATGAATGGGATGCTCCCGAATCAAACAATGCTACTGCGGGATATGAGGCGACGAGAATGTTACCTGCCACAACATCTCCTGATGCCAATGCCTCTTCTAATGACAGAGTGAATGCTTGCCCTCGACCTCCTTGCTGATTCCCATGCTGCGGCCTAGCCTGATGCTGCTGCTGGCCCCTTCCTTGATGATGCTGGGGTGGTCTATACTGGTGTTGCTGTATCGGCGGCCCCTGCTGCCGAAACATCTGAGCCTGCTGCACTAACGGATGCTGCGCCAACGGCCTAACTGCCACTGCTGGTCCTCGATACTGGCCTGTCCCTGGTGCTGGCAGAGCAGGAAACTGCTGCCCTGGTCCTCCTGACCTCGAATTCATGGGACATGTGGTAACCCGATGGTCTGGATTTCCACATATCAGACACAGTCCATTCAATGTCCGACACACATCTCTAGTGTGTCCTATCTTCCCACAATAAGTGCAGCCTGCCGGGGGTTGCTGGTTCTTTCTCTGATGCTGTTGCTGCTGCCTGGGTGGTGGTGCTGGTCCTCGTATCGCCACATTGTGGATACGAATGCCAGTGGATGATACTGTTGTTCGGGGCGCTGCTCCCCCTCCTCCTTCAATCTGACTGTGGGATCTCTTCTGACCCTCAGTCCTTGTCGCAAGCCTCTGAATGGTGATCTCATGCCTTCGAGTTGCCGTCAATACTTCGTCAAAAGTTTGGTAATTGTGCCCCTCTATCAATTGCAAGAGCTCAAGATGAAACCCTTGTTGAAACCTCATAGCCCTCTGGCGCTCTGTCGCTACCATCTCTAGGGCGAACCTACTCAATCTGCAGAACTCCGCTGCATAAGCATCTACAGTCTTGCCGGCCTGTCTGAGGCTGATAAACTTCTGTTGTAGCTCAAACCGTGCCACAACTCCATAGTACTTGGTCTTGAATCTTGTAGTGAAATCGTCCCAAGCCACAGGACGTCTGATGCCCACTTCCTCTGATTCCAACCAATCACGTGCGAGATCCTGAAGTAACAACTTCACTAGATCCACACGTTCTTCTGCCGGTACTTTAGCTGCTGTCAGAATAGCCTCCATATCCTTAAGCCATGCATCTGCTGAGATGGCATCCTCCGTGCCCTCGAAACGACGGGGGTTGTACTTGCAAAACCTGGCTGATGCTCCTGAATCAGCCCTCACTCCTCTTTCCAAAGCCGTCTGCAATCCTTGGTTGAGTAACACATTCTGCTCTTGTAGCTGAGTGTGCATGCGCTGCTGGGCCAACATCTGATGTTGCTGAGTAGCCATCATTCCTCTCATGATCTCCAGAAGGGCTGGTGTGTCCACTTTCCCAGGAGTAGGTGGAACTATGGGTGGGTTTGGAACTTCCGGATACTGCGGATCTACTATCACTTCTTCCTGGATAGTCTCCTGAGGTGAGACTGGCCCTTGTTGCTGACCAACTTGGTCAGGTTGTCCATGTTGCCCTTGTTGTTGTCCAGCTTTGACCGATGCAGACGAAGTGCCCCTAAGAAAAGGGATAAGAGAACAATCAAACGACCGGACATGAAGGATCAATGAAGTCAAAGGATACCGGAATGTCAAGCAAGAGTTGAGAATAACGAATCAGGAGATCAAGGGGAAACATGTGTGATTGAGACATCCTATAAATTAAAACACCCCACAAGTCTGAAATCAGACCTGCGTGGGCCACCACTAAAACCTTGTCACGCCCCAGAACCAGAATACTGGAGAGCGGGGGAATGACTCAGCCAGCTACGTATTACGGGTAGATGAATACCGTATAATACGATCAATATTGTCTAACCAGACGAGGGGGGTACATACTACATAAAAGTCTTGCTATGGTCATTACACATCTATTGTCTCAATCATTCGAACAAGGAAACAGAAATAGAGAACATATGAGATAAAGTAGTAAGGCGTCCCAAACGCTCAGTCAAAATGTTCTTGATATCTGGCTTTACAAAACATAGCCAGATGATGAAGCAAGTATACACAATTGTTATCAGCCACAGTCTGACTTAGTTACAATTATGTAAAAGTAAGTACAAGACAATCCGACTAACATGTCGGTGCCAAACGGCTAAGTATAAAGTAAATGATAAAACGAGCGGTGAAGTAAGGAACCCACTCGAATCCTCCTGCGATCATTCCTCTAGTATTGACCATCTTGGAGGTAGAAGTACGCTGAGTCCTCGGAAACCGGCTCTAAATCTGGCCATGCAAAACCAGAGAGGTTAGACCTCTAATAGCAAGTACCACAAGGAAGGACGATATGAAGGACTAAAACCAGTAAGTAAAAGAATATAATGATAATAGATCTCTGCTTTCCACTAGAATTCACATCACATCACGACACTTCGAACCAACCTCCCAACCAAACAAGGACAGAAGTTGGCCCGTCATGTCCTGACATTCTGATCGTCCCAGTTAGGTAACAGAGTAGTGCAGTACACAAACAAATCATCTTGAACGGCCAATCAACTACTACGGCTTGCTAATATGAGTTCCAAGTTATCCTGGAATTATGCAATTAGGGATTCCTCAGTTCTTACCATGGGCGAGCAAGGCTAGTCTATCCAGTCAATCAATTGCGCCATGCATGAATTAGACGAGTCCCAGCAGGACGCCCGTCATCAATATACAATATACAAAAACAGATACTGTTCCCTGCCCGTGTGGCAGATTTACAGTATCTGTGGGAACCAGCCGGCCCGTCGGGTACTACTCGTCCCAAGGGGGCTGCCATATAAGAACTCGGGAATCTATTCTCTCCATGCCATCATTATTTTATTTAACTTAATAGTCCCTACGTTGAGTGAAATCCCATGCCGTGGATCATGGTCATTCAAATGAGTACTTTCGTACGGGGTACGATATGCACAACTCTACAACGATACCCGTGCGGCTAGGTTGTAGGTCTTACATAGCGTAATGCAACAATCAGATCTAACCACGGAATAATCATGCCTTGACCATAAAGTACACATGCTTCTTTTGTTAGAAAATAATTAAGTAAATAAATAAATAAATAGATTGAAGCCTGCATGTGCATGTATGTCAATATTCAGGATCAGCCAATCGATTACAATAGTTCATTACATGAACGTGTCTCATTCATTCAATTCAATAAGACGACTAGCCAGTCTCTTAGTTCCAACTAGGAACGCATGATAAATTTAGTCAAGATAACCATCGTCATCAATGGTGACAAGGCATGAAAGTCATTTAGCATTAAATGGGTTGAGTCTATAACTCTCAAGGTCAAGTTCCAGTCTTACTAGGTATCCATCAATTAATCAAGACACAGGGCACTAATACACAATCATTAACATGCTAAGATTATCAAGTTCAAGTAAAAAGGCATAAGGACATAATAGGAAAATTATCATGCTACCATTAAATGAATAAATTAGAGAACAAAATAGAAACACCAAAGTCAGGAAGTCACGCCAACAAGTCTATGCTAAGGTCAATAAGTCACACAAGAAGTCTATGCTAAGACCAACAAGTCACGCAAGAATCGTGCGCGTAAAAAGGGTACGCCAAGTCTAGCCTGAAGGAGTGAGCGTATAAAATGATACACGCTGGCAAGCGTGAGCGTGAAAGGAAATCTACGCACGCATAGCGTGAAGGGTAATAAGTAATTCACGTACAGCCTAGTGTGGCATGATAGAAAATTCACGCACGCATAGTGTGAACGTGATAAATAATACACGCACGCACAGGGTGAGCGTGAAAAATAATACACGCACGCACAGAGTGAGCGTGATAAGAAATTCACGCACGCATAGTGTGAACATGATAAATAATACACGCACGCACAGGGTGAGCGTGAAAAATAATACACGCACGCACAGAGTGAGCGTGATAAAAAATTCACGCACGCATAGTGTGAACGTGATAAGAAATTCACTTACGCATACAAAGATGTGTGCGTAACTCAAAATTCACGCACACATGTAAATACATAAGTGTGACTAAAATCTACGCACGCACGTAAGAACGTGAGCGTGATAAGAAATTCATGCAGACACGTATAGACGTGTACGTGACTGGGCTGATGTTTTACGCGAGCACGTAAGAACGTGTGCGTGCAATATCTCCCGAACTCCAAGTCCTATGGAGCCTTCGTTCCAGTGCCAGAAATACACGCCAAGTTGGGAGATCAAGAACCCATGCACAACCGAAAATGCACAAACTTAGATCTAGAGAAAACAAGCAACAGGAATCAAAAATGCCAAGCACTAAACTCCCTCAGGATCGTGAGAGGAAGAATAATGAACCATAAAAATAGTTCTCCAAGCAAGAAGCAAGATTGCACTTGCCTGCTGCTACTGCTGGTAGGTGGAGAAGTGATGAGAGGAAGAAGAAGAAGTAATGGTGAAGGAGAGTAATGAGGAGAGAGAAGGGGATGGAAGCTTTAAATAGCACAGGGGGTGGTAGGTGGGAGCTATTGGGCCGGGTTGCATTCGGGTCCAACAAGGCCAACCCGAAAAGACTAACTAAAGTAGAGAATAAAATTGCAGAAAAATAAAGTGCAGATAATTAGAATGCAGAAATAAAATTGCAGGAAATTAATTAACATGAAAAATTAAAGAGCAGATAATTAATTAACATGAAATTAAAGAAATTTAAATACAGGATAATACATGATAAATACTAAATAAATATATTCAAGCAATATACGTATTAAAATACGCATTCTGGGAACGGGGAGTGACAGAAGAGGAGCATGAAGACCACCTCAGGAAAGTATTACAGGTTCTGAGAGAGAACCAGTTGTATGCCAAGCTCAGCAAGTGTGAGTTTTGGTCGGATCACATTTCATTTTTGGGTCACATCATATCAGGAGCTGGAGTAGCAGTAGATCCCAAGAAGATAGAAGCAGTAGAAAGTTGGCCAGTACCCAAGACCGTAGCAGATGTGCGAAGTTTCTTAGGATTGGCAGGATATTACAGAAGGTTTGTGTCAAACTTTGCAAGGCTTTCAGCACCCATGACCCGCTTGACCCAGAAGAATGTACCATTCGTTTGGTCGGCAGAATGTCAGACATCATTTGAGACTTTGAAGCAGAAATTGATATCAGCACCTATTCTTACATTGTCAGTTGGACCCGGAGGTTTTACAGTATATTTTGATGCATCAGGTAAAGGACTTGGATGTGTCCTTATGCAACATGGGAAGGTGATAGCATATGCATCTAGGCAGCTTCGGGACCACGAGAAGAATTACCCAACTCATGATTTGGAGTTAGCGGCAGTAGTGTTTGCTCTGAAGCTATGGAGGCATTACTTATATGGTGACCGAGTGGACATGTACACAGACCATAAAAGTCTGAAGTACATCTTTACTCAGAAGGAACTAAACATGAGGCAGAGAAGATGGCTGGAGTTGATCAAGGATTATGACGTAGAGCTTCAGTATCATCCAGGCAAGGCTAATGTAGTAGCAGACGCTCTTAGCAGGAGAGGCGGCGCATTTATGTTGACAACACAGAGGCATATCTTAGAAGACCTTCAGGAGATGGGCATCGAAGTTATACTTCCTAGTAATGTAGGAGTTCTAACAAATCTGCAAGTTCAATCCGACTTGGTAGGCAGGATCAAGGCAGCTCAAGCACAAGACCCAAGGATTCAGAAGCTTAGGGCAGAATGTGAGTCAGGACTCAGGAAGGAGATGAGAATTCATGAAGATGGTACACTTAGGTTTGGATCACGTCTATGTGTGCCTAGTGGAGATATCAGACAGGGGGTTATGGCAGAAGCTCACAGTTTTCAGTATTCTATTCACCCTGGAGGGACCAAGATGTACCAAGATATCAAGCAGCATTTCTGGTGGAACGGGATGAAGAGGGAGATAGCTAGATTTGTTTTCCGTTGCTTGGTATGTCAGCAAGTAAAGGCAGAACAGCAGAGGCCAGCTGGGTTATTGCAACCGCTTCCTATCCCGGAATGGAAATGGGAGCATATTACAATGGACTTTGTGACCGGTTTACCGAGATCACCAAGTGGTAAGGACACTATTTGGGTAATAGTGGACCGACTTACAAAGGTAGCACACTTTCTTCCTTTCAGAGTAGGGCAATCTACAGAAAAGTTGGCAGAGTTATATATGCAACAGATAGTCAGGCAGCATGGAGTCCCTGTCAGTATTGTGTCGGATCGAGATACCCGCTTTATATCATATTTCTGGAAGAGCTTACATCATAGTCTGGGTACCAAGTTAAGATTTAGCACGGCTTACCATCCGCAGACGGATGGACAATCAGAAAGAACAATTCAGACTTTAGAAGACATGTTGCGAGCTTGCACTCTAGATTTTGGAGGGTCTTGGGAAAGTCACCTGCACTTGGTCGAGTTCTCATATAACAACAGTTATCAAGCCAGTATCCAGATGGCGCCATTTGAAGCACTATATGTCACGCCCCAAAACCAAAATACTGGAGAGCGGGGACAGACATAGCCAGCTACGTATATTGAAATGGATTCCATCTCGCTATACGGTCACGGCTGTCTAGATACATGAGGGTTTACTACAAGCCAACAGTCTCCTATGGTCATGAACAAGCCTAGTGTCTCAATCACAAGCAAGTAAGTAAATGTTACAAGATGTATGATCATTAAATATACAATAATAAGGCGTCCCAAATATTACATATTCAGCTGATCATGAAGCTAGTCGTTACAAAATGTGAGGACTAGCAAGAGTTTAGTCATACATGATCAACCCTAGGATCTGTCAATCATGTTACAGCCCGTAGGCAGACAGTAAGTAAAGTGCAATCGAGCTAAACAGGTGCTCGTCGGCTAAACGCCTCAAAAGAATATTTTTACAATAGAGTGGGAGAGCCAAAAATAACCCACTCGTTGCCAGGGTTCCGTCTAGTGGCCACCATCTGGCTGGAAGGTCGGTAGATCCTCTGGAGCTGCTCCAAAATCTGGCCATACAAAACCAGCTGGGTCAGACCCCAGAAAGAGCAAGTGCCACAAAGGAAGCTTCACTTAGGAACTAAAACCAGCAATCAGCACAAGATATAAATAAAAGTAAGAACTGGAATTTAAGGAAATACATCAGGATGATATACGACGAGATAACCATGGAACTATTCGGATAACCAGGTTACAACCCGTAAACCAAACAAGGACCGGGGTTGTAACCCTTCGTCTGAACAGAACTTGGAATTCTCACCATTTATCGGTAAAATAAATACAAGCATTCTGGTCATTCAATAATCTGGAACAAGATCAGGGCAAGACTAGACTGGTTAGACTCCACCCAATCATTTCACGGCCAAGCAAGAATTACGGCTTGATACTTTAACTAACTAGGGTTATCACAGGCCTAGTTACTAACAAGATGCAGTGAGAATCTTCCACAGCCACAAGCCCTGCAGACCATCCAGGTTACCCAGGTCGAAATTATGGGTTGAAATCAGGTGGGTACACCGTCCAGGAAATGCGTGTACCCTTAGGTAGCTTGAAGGGTGCAACACATGACAGTGTGCTGGAAATGTGCCCTACTCGACGGCAGGCTACAGATCCCAAGCGCGCCCAGGTAACGGAATTGCCTGTAGCTGGGAGATCTCTTCATGACTACTGTATTAATCTAGTTATTAGCCTTAGTCTATTTTAGTAGGTACTCCTGACCGTGGTACTCAGGAGTCCCCTCCTAGACATGATGCAAGACAGGACTGGATTATTTGTACAAGCAAAATCACCCACGGTGTCCAGGACTAATTATACAGGTCATGTCATGTCAGGTAGCCGTCGCAACAGCTGCTCAAGATAATCATGTCAGGTGTACTTGTCAGGAGTGCGCCACGACGGGCCACTATCAGGTCATGTCAGGTTAGTCATATCAGGAGTGCACCACTACGGGTCACTGTCAGGTCGTGCTCAGTTATCATTTCCAAACATATTAAACAAATCCATGCGGCTGGAAGAGAACAGCCCATGCGGCTGGAAGAGAACAGCCCATGCGACTGAATGGATATGGGTTCATGCGGCCCGAAATTCGAGTTCATGCGGCTCGGAAAGGTCGGTCTCAAGGCAGTGCGGGCGTGCGGCGTATGCGGCTGCAGGAGCTTATGCGGTCAGGAATGGAGGGGTCTCATGCGGCTGAAGGGAATCAGGGTCTATGCGGCTCGGGATCAGTCAGTCATGCGGCTGAGAGGACTCGGGTCCTCATGCGGCATCGGGAGACTACGGTCTATGCGGCTCGCGAGTATTGGAGTTCATGCGGCTCGAGATGGGCGAAGTCCCATGCGGCAGCGGGAAGAAATGCCTATGCAGCTGGGAGCAAGGGTGCATATGCAGTTCGGGAAGAAGGGCCCCATGCGGCTAGAAGTACAAGAGCCTCATGCGGCCGAACTAAATACTTGCCGCATGAACTTGTCATGCGGTCAAGTCCAGTTGATAGTGTATGCGGTTTCAAAGCTGACTTGTCGCATGAATATTCATGCGGTCAAGTGCTATCATGCGGCTCGGAACCGTGCTTCTTCTCCAAATTTTTGAGAAGAAGTACACCATAAGCCATGGCTTCCAAGCTGCATAACTCTATCATCCGGAGCCCAAATCCGAACTTCCATAGGTCAAAATAGGGTAGAACGAAATTCTCTACAACATGGAACCATCAAAACATAGAAATAACAAGATTAAGTAGATCAAAACCCAAGAAATCCGAAAATAAAATAAACTTAGATCTACAAGAATCTAGCAATGGAAATGAGAAATGCCAAGTACTAAAGTTAGTTAAAATACTGTAAGGAAGAGGATGAAGCAATAAAATTGGAGTTCCTCCATGAAGTAAGTTGCACTTGCCTAGACCTCTCTCTTCTCTCTCTGGTAGGTAAGGAAGTAAATAAGAAAGAAGAAGATGATAAATGAAGAGAGAGAATGAAGAGGGCTAATAAATACAAATGGTGGTGGTAGGTAGGGGGTTCATCCAAGGGTTCATCATGAACCCAAGCAAAACCAAGTCAGGCCGAACCAACCCAAGAAAATAACCAAGCCAAGCCAAGAAGGAATTAAGCAAGGAAATCATGCAATACAAGAATAAATACGTACACGTATTCCAGAAATACGTAATACGAACCACAAGCATTATACTATATGGTAAAAAGTGCAGGTCACCGCTTGCATGGGATGATATCGGGGAGAGGAAGATGTTAGGCCCAGAAATGATTGTTCAGACGGTTGAAGTGGTTAAGGGAATTAGAGAGCGACTTCGAGTTGCGCAGGACCGGCATCGTCATTGGGCGGACCAGCATCGTAGGCCGTTAGAGTTCTCTGTTGGGGACCACGTATTCTTGCGGATCTCACCTACTCGTGGGGTCATTAGATTTGGCGTTCGCGGGAAATTGAGTCCGCGGTACGTGGGCCCATTTGTTATCCTTGATCGGGTAGGCGATGTTGCTTATCGTTTATCCCTCCCACCTTCGTTACGAGAGGTGCATGACGTGTTTCATGTATCTCAGTTACGTAGGTATGTATCGGACCCAAGTCATATCCTCGATCATTCTGAGCTGGTTGTTGGTACCAACCTGTCTTACGAGGAACAGCCTGTGTCCATTTTGGACCGAAGAGAGAAGATACTTAAGAACCGAACAATTAGTCTTGTCCGTGTTGCTTTGGGTCATCACTCCTTGGGAGAGTCAACGTGGGAACGTGAGGATGATATCCGATCACGGTATCCACACCTGTTTGACTCACAAGGTATATCTCTTTCTGTATACCTTGATTGTCCTGATTCTTCATGCTTATCACCTTATGGGTAGAGCTACTTGATATCGTGGAATGATGAATTTACATATATAGTACTTGCTTTTGATATGGTAAAAAATGATTGCTTGATCACTAGAATTGCTTGTATTAGTTTAGCTCCGATATTACTACCTGCTTGGATTTGAAATTCTGAGGACGGAATTTTTCTAAGGTGGGTAGAGATGTCACTTCCCGTTCTCAGAATGCGTATTTTTATACATGTACAACTCATATATATTTATTTAATATTTATCATATTTATCCTGTATTTAAATTCCTTTAATTTCATGTTAATTAATTATCTGCATTTTTCTTCCTGCTTTTATTCTCTGCTTTAGTCTTATTTTAGGTTCGGCCTAGGTTGGTTTTCTCGGGTTCATGGTGGTTCACATGAACCGAACCCCACCTACCACCCCCCTTTTCTATTTAAGCCTCCATCTCCATTCTCTCTCTTCATAAACTCTCCTTCACCAATTACTTCTTCTTCCTCCTCATCACTCTCTTCCACCTACCAGGAGAAGGTAAGTACATCTTGCTTCTCCTTCACCCATTTTTATGGTTCATTTGTCTTCCTCTTGTGATCCTAAGAGAGTTTACTACTTAGCATTTTTGATTTCTTTGGCTCGTTTCTTCCAGATCTAAGTTGTTGTATTCTCGGTTGTTCATGGGTTTTGATCCACCAAACTGGCGTATTTCCGGAAATAGATAGTTTTATGGGGAAGAGCTTCTCATTTCACACCATTCTGAACCATGGGAACCTCATTCTGGCTTGGAACGAAGGTTCCATAAGATTGGAGTTCGGGAGATTTAGTCACGCACACGTCTTTACGTGTTAGCATGAATTTTTAGTCACGTTCACGTTCTTACGTGCCAGCGTAAATTTTTAGTCACGCACACGTCTTTACGTATTAGCGTAAATTTTTAGTCACGCTCACGTTCTTACGTGCCAGCGTGAATTTTTAGTCACGCACACGTCTTTACGTGTTAGCGTGAATTTTGAGTTACGCTCACGTCTTTACGTGCCAGCGTGACATTTGAGTTACGCACACGTCCTTGCGTGCGTGCGTGAATTATTCTCCCTGCTCACGCTGTGCGTGCGTGGATTTCTTATCATGCTCACGCTGTGCGTGCGTGAATTTCCCTTCACGCTCTTGTTATGAGTGCGTGAATTACTTTTCACGCTCACGCTGTGCGTGCGTGAATTACCCTTCATGCTCACGCTGTGCGTGCCAACGTGAACCATTTTTCACGCTCACGCTGTTTATACGCTCACTCCTACCTACTAGACTTGGCGTGACTTGTTGGCCTTAGCGTAGACTTGGGCATAGCCTAACCTTGGTGCAACTTGGCCTGGGTGTTTCTATTTGCTCTATAATTTATTCATTTAATGGTGGCATGATAATTCTCCTATTATACCCTTACGCCTTTTTTTATGAACTCGATAATCTTAGCATGTTAATATTTTGATACATATGGTTGTGTAGAACGTGCTTTGTGTCTTGATTGGTTTATGGATACCCAGTAAGGCTGGAACTTAATCCTGAGAAGTTATAGACTCGACCCCATTTAATACTAATTGACTTTCATGCCTTGTCACCATTGATGATAATGGTTATCTTGACTAAAATTGATCATGCGTTCCTAAGTTGGAACTAAGAGACTGGCTAGTCGTCTTATTGAATTAAATGAATGAGACACGTTCATGTTATGAACTATTGTAATCGATTAGCCGATCCCGAATATTGACATACAGGCATGTGCAGGCTTCAATTTATTTATTTTTCTATAAAACAGCATGTGTACTTTATGGTCAAGGCATGATTACTCCGTGGTTAGATTTGATTGTTGCATTACGCTATGTAAGACCTACAACCTAGCCGCACGGGTATCGTTGTAGAGTTGCGCATATCGTACCCCGTACGAAAGTACTCATTTGAATGACCATGGTCCACGGCATGGGATTTCACTCAACGTAGAGACTATTAAGTTAAATAAAATAATGATTGCATGGAGAGAATGGATCTCCGAGTTCTTACATGGCAGCCCTCTTGGGACTAGTAGTGCCCGACAGGCCGACTGGTCCCCATATATACTGCAAATCTGCCACACGGGCAGGGAACGGTATCTGATTATATTATTGTATATTGTATATTGATGACGGGCGTCCCGCTGGGACTCGTCTAATTCATGATTGGCGCAATTGATTGACTGGATAGACTAGCCTTGCTCGCACATAGTAAGAACTGAGAAATCCCTATTTACACAATTCCAGGATAACTTGGAACTCACAATAGCAAGCCGTAGGAGTTGATTGGCCGTTCAAGATGATTTGTTTGTGTACTGTACCTACTCTGTTGCCTAACTGAGATGATCAGAATGTCAGGACATGACGGGCCAACTTCTGTCCTTGTTTGGTTGGGAGGTTGGTTCGAAGTGTCGTGATGTTATGTGAATCCTAGTGGAAAGCAGAGATCTATTATTATATTCTCTTACTTACTGGTTTAATCCTTCATATCGTGCTTCCTTGTGGTACTTGCTATTAGAGGTCTAACCTCTCTGGTTTTGCATGGCCAGATTTAGAGCCGGTTCCCGAGGACTCAGCTTACTTCCACCTCCAAGATGGTCAATACTAGAGAAATGATCACAGGAGGACTCGAGTGGGTTCCTTACTCCACCGCTCATTTTGTTATTTACTTTATACTTAGCCGTTTGGCACCGACATGTTAGTCGGATTGTCTTGTACTTACTTTTACATAATTGTAACTAAGTCAGACTGCAGCTGATAACAATTGTGTATATGTTACTATATCATCTGGCTATGTTTTGTAAAGCCAGATCTCAAGAACATTTTGACTAAGCGTTTGGGACGCCTTACTGCTTTATCTTACATGTTCTCTATTTTTGCTTCTTGTTTGAATGATTGAGACAATAGATGTGAAGTGACCATAGTAAGACTTTCATGTAGTATGCACCCCCTCGTCTGGTTAGACATCATTGATCGTATTATACGGTATTCTTCTACCCGTAATACGTAGCTGGCTGAGTCATCCCTCCGCTCTCCAGTATTCTGGTTCTGGGGCGTGACACACTCCAACAGTTATGAGGTGTTTTTAAAGTGCCGATTATGAGTAGTTATGAGGGGTTCGATTTTGGATGATTTTTAAGTAACGACTTTTAAACCAGTCCAATACATGCTTGGTAATTCACTAATGAGTTCTGAAAGTTTTTTACACGAATAAATTTAAATAGGAAAAAGTATCAGTAGTTATGATTATATATTGTTTGTGAGGATATAAGTGGAATAAAAATAATAAATTCGTTCAAAATCTACCGATTTGGGGTATTTATAAAACCATCCAAAATTATATTACATCGATTTTGGAGAATTTTTGAGCCGACAAAAATCAGTATCTCAAAAAAATTAGGAATTTTTTGACTTTCATCCCACTTATTAATATGAATTTGTACTTACATCCCACTTTTTAATTTTATTTGACTTACATCCCACTTTTGTCACGAAAAATACTTTTTGTGACAAAACGAATACTTTTCGTGACAATATAAATACTTTTAGTGACAAAAAGTGGGTTGTAAGTCTAAAAAAATTAAAAAGTGGGATGTAAGTACAAATGTATATTAATAAGTGGGATGAAAGTCAAAAAATCCCAAAAAATTAACAAGCAAAAGTTTTCATAAACAGTTGGTTCAAAAACATTCTAGAACCGATGAAAATACTGTTACCAAGCCGACCCTTAGATTCTTGAAACTCACTTTAATAGTTCTCATTATGGAGTTGGGGTATTGGATGGTAGATCCAATTCCTTATTGGACTTGAACCTTTATGTCTATGCGAATCTGGATCCGATAATATGCAAGTTCTAGAAAGGCTCGATAGTTTTTAGGTTCTAGATTCAAAATATAGGAGTTTATCTTATATGATAGTAAGCTTCATAGGAATCCCATAATAATTCCTTACCAGTCAAATAGTGTTTTTTTAGTTTTAGGGTCTCATATATGTATGAATATTATGATTTGGGTCTTGAAATTGACCGATGTTAGAATTTAGATTTCGAAATCACTGTTTATTAGTCTACGTGAACAGTGATTTCGAGATCCAAATTCTAACATCGGTCAATTTCGAAACGTAAATCCTAATATTCATATATATGTGAGACCCTAAAACTAAATATCCCACATAAGTATTGTATTTTTATTTATTTATTTATTTATTTGTTTATTTTGAGCAGTAAGGACAAATTTAGGGACACAATTGTACATCCAACTACACATGAACCATTAGAAAAGATACGAAGAAAAGAAAAGTGAATCAAAGAAAAGAATGATGAGATTTAAGAAATACGCTACAAATAAAAGGGGGTACTTTAATATGACATTTGTAGTTTTTCTTGTGTTCCATGTAAGTCACCATTTCAGTCTATTATTTCTTAAGACAGCAGTTTATGTAAAAGACATCAACTTAACAAACATCGAACCAAATCCAACCACCAGAAAAATGCCTACTAATCCCTGTTCAAAATAGAAAATGTATAGCCACAAAATATTGGCATCACTAGTGATTTTTAGAGATCAAGTAAATGCAAAACCGGTCCGGATGTTTGGGTTGTCCTAGCGAAAACTTATTTTAGTTGTTCCTTGACCGTTATCATGTGCTGATTCTGGGAGGGATCATCCGCGACCCCGACCTCTTGCGGGTCACGTTGGACCTGAAAAGTTGTTCAAGTATCGAAGTCTTATCGGACTTATCCGTGACCGGCGTGGCAAATCTCAATCAAGCAACGTAAACTCTCCCAAGACGAAGAGGCAACAGAGTAAGAAGATTGGAAGAGAGCAGTAGAGAGAGAGAGGCAGTCTCTCCCGGCCCAGCTTATCAGTTATCACCCATTCCCACCATTCAAATCCTGAGGCCAATCTCAACCTTACATGTCATATCCCTTCATTCCATTCTATCTACATTCTCACCACCACCTTATATTTACTTACTTAGCCATTCATATGCTACTACCACCACCACTCTCCAAACACAACTAGTAGTACTAGCCATTCTACATTCTTCAGATGGCCTCTGCTACCATCCTCAAGTCATCCTTCCTCCCCAAGAGGTCCGAATGGGCCGCCGCACGGCCATCCGCCACCGCCCAGCCCATGCCCGCCTCGTCCCTCGCCGTGCGTGCCGGCTCGTACGCGGACGAGCTCGTCAAGACTGCGGTCGGTTATACTTACAAGTTAAACTTCTCATGTTTCCTTTATATATTGTTGTAGCTAGTACTAAGTACTAATAGCAAGTTTGTGCCGCAGAAAAGTATTGCATCACCAGGGAAGGGCATAATGGCCATGGACGAGTCCAATGCCACCTGCGGGAAGAGGCTGGCCTCGATCGGGCTGGAGAACACCGAGGCCAACCGGCAGGCGTACAGGACCCTCCTCGTCTCCGCGCCCGGCCTGGGCCAGTACATCTCCGGCGCAATCTTGTTCGAGGAAACCCTCTACCAGTCGACAGTAGATGGGAAGAAGATGGTAGACGTTCTCACTGAGCAGAACATAATTCCCGGGATCAAGGTCGACAAGGTACTAAATCAAGCAAAGATAGACCATACATTAATTCAAGTTACAGTTATGGTAATTTAAGAAATATCTTGTTCTTGGGATATCATGTCAATTTAATTGTAGTTCATCACCATGCTAACATTCAAACACATGTGAGCCAAGTTCGTTTTAGTACATGAGTGACAACATATAAGGTTGATAACTGTTATATACGTAGCCTACTGACAGAAGCAACCCTACAAAACTAGGAGAGATGACCATATGTAGCTATTGACACCATGGTTTTGCATGTACCATGGTTTTGAGCTGTTAGATGTGATATTGATCGATCGATCGATATGATTTTGCTCGTAACGGGTGGGGAGAGATGATGATCTATGTTACGTGTCGATCCTCAGGGTCTCGTACCGCTCGCGGGCTCCAACAACGAATCGTGGTGCCAAGGACTAGATGGCCTGGCGTCGAGGACTGCCGCTTACTATCAGCAAGGCGCACGCTTCGCCAAATGGTGAGAGCTCTCCCCACTGCACTGCCTGAAATGAGGGTCAGTTTCTTCGAAAGTCTATGTTCAGCTAAACATGAAGATCTTGTTGCAGGCGTACGGTGGTCAGCATCCCCAACGGTCCATCGGCTCTTGCAGTGAAGGAAGCTGCTTGGGGGCTCGCTCGATATGCTGCTATTTCACAAGTATAATTACTCCCTCTTCTTAGCTTACCATAGCCTACTACTTAATCTTATGAATTTGAGTTCTTCCACATGCTTGTTTGATTTTAAGTTCCGAAAAGTCTTTGAAGAGAGGAAACATCAATGAACGTTAGTTGATATTTACAGTTACTTGTACATCTTAATGTAACTTGCATACTTGTTTAAGTACCGAAAACTCGGGCAAGAGAGGAAACATCAATGAATGTTAGTTGATATCTACAGTTACTTGTACATCTTAATGTCATTTGCATACTTGTTTGATTTAAGTACCGAAAACTCGGTCAACAGAGGAAACATCAATGAATGTTGAAGTTGATATTTACAGTTACTGGTACATCTTAATGTAATTTGCATACTTTGTTTGATTTAAGTTCCGAAAGCTCGGACAGGAGAGGAAACATCAATGAATGTTAGTTGATTTCTACAGTTACTTGTACATCTTAATGTCATTTGCATACTTGTTTGATTTAAGTACCGAAAACTGGGTCAAGAGATAGGAAACATCAACGAATGTTAAAGTTGATATTTACAGTTACTTGTACATCTTAATGTCATTTGCATACCTGTTTGATTTAAGTACCGAAAACTCGGTCAAGAGTGGAAACATCAATGAATGTTGAAGTCGATATTTACAGTTACTTGTGCATCTTAATGTCATTTGCAGGAGAGCGGATTGGTACCAATAGTGGAGCCCGAGATATTGCTCGACGGAGAGCACGGGATCGATAGGACCTTCGAGGTTGCCCTGAAAGTGTGGGCGGAGGTCTTCTTCTACCTGGCCGAGAACAACGTCTTCTTCGAGGGCATCCTACTGAAGCCGAGCATGGTCACCCCCGGTGCGGAGTGCAAGGAGAGGGCCACGCCGGAAAAAGTAGCCGAGTACACCCTCAACCTTCTCAAGAGGAGGATCCCGCCCTCTGTTCCCGGAATCATGGTAACCATCCCTGCACACTGGCACAGAACAGAAGCTTGCGAAGTAACCGTGTGAACGTTTTTTTTTTTGATGACTTGCAGTTTCTCTCCGGTGGCCAATCTGAAGTGGAGGCGACACTGAACCTCAATGCCATGAACCAGAGCCCGAACCCGTGGCACGTGTCGTTCTCCTACGCCAGAGCGCTGCAGAACACGTGCCTGAAGACGTGGGGAGGGAGGCCGGAGAACGTGAAGGCGGCTCAGGACGCCCTCCTGACCCGCGCCAAGGCCAACTCGATCGCCCAGCTCGGGAAGTACACGGGCGAGGGCGAGTCGGAAGAGTCCAAGGAGGGGATGTTCGTCAAGAACTACAGCTACTAAAAGTGTTCGAGTCAGTCAGTAATGTGCTACTTGATTTGAAGAAAGGGAAGGATAAACTTGAAACTTTGATCTGTAGATTTATATCTTCGCTTGTACCTCTTTTAAGGGGTGAGAGCTCATTATGTTGGTATCCTTCCATGAATGTACTAGATATACTATGTTGTTTATCTTTCAAAAGAACTCCAGGATCCACAGTATGTTTGTCAGTAAATCAGAGTGCAGAATTGTTCAAAATTCCATAGTGTAGAAATGTGAACATGTTTTTTTTTCTCGGGGCGGATTTTCCCATGACAATCCCAATTTTGATGGGAGAAGGCTTGGATGTCGAAGATGAACTGAGGTTCAGGGTCGGCCCTGGGGTAAGCCGGACAAGCCATCGGGCTTGGGCAACCCACCTGGTCAGGGCAACCCTCACCCCTGTCCCCACCTCTCCGCTAATAGAGCCACCACGGTCCACCCCAACTCCTCTCCGTTAGGCCACCATGCCCATATTTTGACTTCCTACTAGGACTACCTCGAGTAGCTCAAGGAGACGAGCTCGAAATCCGAGCTCTATGATGTAATGCCCCGCTCCGCGCGAGGCATTTGGTTGGCTTGTTGGATGGGATCAGAATGTCAGACCGTGACTTATGTTGGGAATCAAGAGAGTTGAGACTGATGCAGTCTCTCTTAGCTGGCTAGACGGATTAAGTGTTGGAACGTGGCTCGCTGGTGGAGCTACGCTTAGGGGGAATGTGTGCAACCAGAATAAGAAGACCCTTTTATACAGGCAAGTGGAACTGTCCTCCTTACTCCTTATTCCTGCATGCTTAATAAATGGAATAACGTAACGCTATGAATATGTCCCTAATGTCTCTTACCTTGAATGTTGAATAATTGTGATGTGATGCTTTAGTTGCTAAATCGATAGAGATACATATGCTGGAAATCATTGAATGAATAATACATGAACATTGAACTGCTGAATGAATAACACTCGAACTGCTAAAGCAACTTGATGCCTGAGAATGAATCGATAATGTTCCTTATGCTTAATGTTGATGAAATGAATGAATCACTTGAATAATGGGATGCTGCGTGAATGATACATGAGAAAAGAATTGAATATGCTATTGTTCCTATGAAATGAATGAAATGCTACAAGTCCCTTCGAAATGAATGAATGTTGTTGTTCCTCCTTAGAAGGAACGTAATAAGAAATGTTGCAATGAAACAAATAATGAGAATTGATGAGGCTTGGGATCGTTGAGATCACCAAATGAAATGATGGTAATGTTGGGAATGAATAAGTCATTGAACATGACTTGAATGAGATGAATAATGATGCACTGTTGTCTTTACTTCAATATTTCACCATGCATTTTATGTTCACGATTGAGTCGGACACGCATTCGCATGGTCATAGGACAACTTATGCATAAGAGATGGGGATATATTTTCTCGGACGGTACCCCGGGACGTTAGGGCGACCGATCCGGCCTAGGAGGAAACATTGGCGTGCCAGTAGGGGCAGGGATTTTGCGAGGCATCCTTTGGGGCTAGCTACCTGAGATGTATTCTATTTCAATATACGTAGCTGGCTATGTCTGCCCCCCGCTCTCCAGTATTCTGGTTCTGGGGCGTGACACTACCTTCTCTAGAGTCATCGTTGTAATGACCCGCTCTGCCCTAGCGGAACGCCGATTCAAACGGCAAGTGCAACGACTCAAACGAGCCGTCGACCCGAAGAGTTGGCATCGATCTGAAGAAGAATCGATGTAAGGCTTACATTGGCCCGTCAAAGATGAATCCAGACTTAGACTTTCAAAGGCGCGCTCGGAGTATCGCTCGGCCGATGCGAACATCGCTAAGGTGGGTAGCTCCGATGAACTCGTCTTTGCTTAGCCTAGACACATAACAATACGGACACTATTGCTAAAATCGCTAGGCATCAACACCGTGCATGCTAATAAATGAATGACTCAACGCACCTAGCTAAGGGAATAATCCCATAATGTATGCTTATTTAGAACATGGAAAAGAACTCGGCAAATATAGAAACTCTCGCACCGCGCTCTACGCTCGTGCTAAGGCACAAGCTTACGTTTATGTCCCTTATGCATTCAAACAATGAAATAATGAATGGTTTACAACAATGAAATGAGAAGGCTATCAACATAGTCGTTCCGAGTAGAGTATAACAACATTGAAAGACTATGGGACCGAAGGGTCGCCAAGGCGACTCCCGCACGGGGAGTTGCATAATGTATGAATGAAAGAATGAATGAATAAGTGAATGAATAGATCAACAAATGAATGAATGAATATGTGAATGAATCAATGAACAAATGAACAAGTGAAAGAAGGAAAGAAAGGAAAGAAAGGAAAGAATAAATGAAAGATAAGAAAGGAAAGAATGGTTAGCGACAGGTGTGACGGACACGTGCAACGGAGCTCGCTACCCGCGCTGTACGGACGCCAACCTGGTCGATAACGCATTATGGCTAAGGGTTAGCCTATGGCTCAAAGACAGCCGTTAAGTTAAAATGACAATAAAATACGAAATAGTCGTGGACAGCTCGTGCACGAGCGAAAAGGGATTCCAAGGGCAACGAACGACGTTTTCGTGGCCGGCCTAGGCGAAATCATGGCCTACAGGCGGACAGGTGTGCGGGCTTGGGCACATAACCAAACGTAGGGCCGGTTATTCAATAGTCTATCAAGGTGTACCAGCCATCACGCTTGATAGATGAGAATGCCACAGGGGAAAATGTCCAAAATGGCTGACATGCCAGCGACCGGTGCATATTGATTTAAGTGGGCTTTGCTGGTGGCAATCCACGTGCAAGTCCTTGCATTGAAATCAAAGTAGTCTAAGTTAACTGAACAAAGCACCTTCTGAATAGGCTTGAATATAATACACAAAATAATCGAGAGAACTTCGAGCAAACGAGTTAGAAAACACGCCTACGACGCGTTAGAACCTGAGGCAGGGACACGCCCTTGAACACTGAATGTTAAGCGAACTACATCAAGTTGTTTCATATGAATTGTTGACTAACTTGATTTACTTTGTGTCACGCCCCGATTCGGGAATCGTTCGCCTCCGCTTAGATTCACGCCGAATCGTTCGTCCTCGCTAAGGCGTGATGCCGTACAAGTCTGGAATTGCACTTGTACAAGGCGTGCTCGTGTTCCTTTTATAAAAGAGACATTTTGAATAGAGATTCGCAGCGGATGATAGAGAAGTTTTGGCAACACAGATATGATCTGAAATAAGTTCTTTATTGATATCTTTGAAATTACATTGCATAAACATAAGGCTCTCAAACAGCCGAGATGAAAGGCCAAACTTGGCTACAACATTGCAGAAATATTGAAATGAGATACAACTTGTTCCATACATCATATCCCTTTATTAATAATGCAGCAATAACCACCTTCAGCAAAATGCCTTCTTCTTCAAGTGGAAACTTCAAGATGTACGAAGCTTCTAAAGAGTCGGACAGCAAGCCTTCAGCGTCTATGATTATCCACTAGGTTCCCGGCACCTGTGGAGACGAGGGTCAGTACATTGCCACATATGTACTGGTGAGCGGCCGTAACCAATCTCACCATAAATCAACAGTAGTAAAATTACATGAATGTTCACCATTGATTTGTATTCTTTCTATCTTGCCTTAGGGTCCATTAACAATTCATATATTTGATGAGAAATATAAGGAGCATACAGTGATGTTAGAAACATAAGCAATTCATGTTGATCTAACATAAGCAGTTCATATTGATCACCAATTTGGTGAATCTTACCCACGGTCGATAGCCATCCCTGTACATATTTATGAATACCACTTACTCTGCCTGCATAAGACAATGTTAGCTATGCCACCTGTCTATATGAAGGTCACTGACTACACGCCATCTGGGACATCTTGGTCGGACGGCTCCCCTTCATCGGTGGGTAGCTAGCCCATCCGGAAGGTTCCCGAAAGACCGTGCTACTACTTCAGCACTGTGCTACTACTTCAGCACGGCGTTCCTCCTAGGCCGAATCGGTTCCGTGGCCTCGGAGTACCGTTCGAGGAACTACCTTGTATACAAGTTGTCCATGACCATGCATGCAATGCAACTTAACTAATAAGAGACACGACATGCATGATAATAGCATCTTTCACACATATTCGTAGTTCTCATTTCATCTTGCCATTTTCCCATCTTTCCATCTTACCAACTTGCCTTGAGCCATAGGCTCGTAAATTCGTTCATCCAACCAAGGGACTATTCATTTGTAACCCATTCTTTCGAACCGAAGTCCGATATACTTACCGCCCAATACTTGGGTCTTTGCATCACCTGTTAAACAATTCATATAGCATACGAGCGTCATTCGATTTGCAACATAAGCCTACCCATGTGATAATTTATCTTTCATTATCTTTTCCACATTATTACTAGGCATCTTTTATTAAGCACCGAACGCAATAACAAGTCTACCATTGTTATGCGCGAAGATCAAGGATCGTCGAAGGATCAAAGCCACTCACTTGTTGGTGAATTGCCGAGAGAAAGAGGTCTTCCACGCAACGTCACCCTAGGTTCACCGCGTTAGCACCTGCATCGGCACCAACATCTGGTCAGCATACTTCTTCTCTTTCTCTCAGTTATTCGATATGAAATGCGTAGACGGTGAAAGTAAATCCATGAAAACATTCATCGAAAACAATCACGAAAACGTACACAAAAGCCAACAGCAAAAGCGACATCGAAAACCAGCAGGGCAACGGTCTCGGGGCAAGCGACTCTTATATAGAACTTTTCCCCCAAGACGCGCGCCACTGCATCTTGGGCATCATTTCAAAAGAGTCCAATCCATAACGAGGAAAGGATCTCAATTTATTATCCCGCGATCCTGGTAAAGTTTCCCCAATTCTCATCCGACTCGGCCATTCGGCCGCTAGCCCGCACCGTGCTCCGCAACGGATTCAGGGCATTACACTTTGGACAGGGAAGGCCGGACGGTAAGTATGGGTAAGTCCTGCATGTATTTCCATGCGACACTTGTATTCGGCAAACACGAGATAGGCTATGAAATATGACATGAAACTGATCCTAAGGCAAGATTAGAAAGACAATAAATGATAGACGATGCACAAAAGTAAATAGAACGTGTTTAGTAATGATAGCATTGTGGGCGAGCTAGCCTCCCCACCAGTGCATAACAATGTACTGATAACCCCACAGTCTGCTTGCAGGAAGCAGGAAACGTCGGCGGGTGCAGAGCTTTCTTCGAACGTGCTAAGGCGCGGAGCTATCTCTGGAGCCTTGGAGCGTTGTAAGGAGCTGGAGCACCCTATACAGGACATAATGTATCAGAACATTGCCATGAATCATTCCATGTTGTAAGCCACTTGGCACGCCTTTTATGTTTCAGGGAGAGAGAGCTTGAGCGATTTGTAATATCGGCCTAGCGCCGCTTGTAAACTTCTTGAATATCAATAAAGAGTTGAATTCGCTTTCAATTTGTGTTCATTTACTTTCTGCTGCAAATGGGGACACTCTGTGCGACTCTGTGGCCTAGCTCGAATCGGCCGTTTCTGGACTTAGCCTTGCACGGACGCAACCTAGGCCCGTACGGCATCACGTCTTAGCGAGAACGGTCGCTCCTGCGGGAGCGGGGCGTGACAGATTGGTATCAGAGCACGGCTTCACGTCCTTGGACTTCATTTCGATTCTCTCAGTTTTGAAAGCTCATTTGGAAATAAAAGAAGTGTACGCTCTCTCTCGTTATGCCTTGGAATGTTCCATACAATAAGTCTAATATTTTCAAAAGCTCGTACAAGTACTCGGTTGAAGGGATCGATAGGCGAAGGCCTTTGTGCCGAACCACGACGTACTTGAGTTGGGAGGAACCGATGCTAAGAGCTAGCAAACGCAGTGCGTGCTTGAATGAGCTTACGCTGATAGCGAACGAGTACACGAGATAGAAGTATAGTTCGAACGGGATGGTTATGCACGCAGCCTTTTGGCTAAGTAGTGCCGAGTATCGCGCACCTAGACTTTATGGTGCAAACGAGTTGCAAGCGAGATCGACTATCGCTCGGACGAGAATAAGGGAGACTTAGAATGTATGTTGATAGAAACGCTACTTGACTGGCGCTAAAGCGAACACGGGAAAATGGTTCTTAGATTTTGAGGAATGAGCGAACGCGCAATTGGACATGTCGATCGGGAGTCGAATAACCTTTCAAGGATTTGTAGAATGACTTGACTCCGAGTGGTGTATGGACGTTATAGAAAATTGTTCGAGCGAGACTAAAGGATTTACGGATAAAACGAGTATGTCGGCAAGGCGATGCGATCGCGTAAAGCCTTAGTACGCGTCACGCTTAGTTGATCGTGACTTCGTGTGTCCCGAACGAGATATCGTTCAGACAACTTGTGAATGAGCAACGCGAGTTAGAAAACGATTCGGAACGACAAATAAAAGTGAATGTCTTGGTCGAGGAAGCTCGAGGATTGCACAATCGATTTCGGATTTATTCAAATGAAATGTGACTTGAGTTTTGAACAACGATCTTGAAACGAGCTTGAGGAAGAGCGACTGAACTTGATCTTAATATCGAGGAATGGTGATATATCCAACTCGGACAATAGCATCAGTCACACGACTCGAAATTGGTTGCAAAGGAAGATCGTCAGGTTACGCATATCGTCGATGGTATTGAGGCGTATCAAAGATCGATATGCGATAACTCGGGGGTACTCTGACTCGGCGAATGACGATCGTGCAAATGTCATTGTTCCGATGGATGCTATACTCAGGATGTTGAAACGTATCGAGGAAAATATAGACGTAGCTCGAGGATTTTCTAGTTGAGCGAAATGACGAATGGACTATCGATCTTGGCTTGGATGAAAATGAAATGCTTGGATTTACTTCGACGATAACCCCAATGTCGACATGCTTGTCTTATGCGAGCGCAACTCCAGCCTCGCACATGCGTCGCACCGATTAGGGCGATCACTCCGCGTGAGCGCTGGTATGGTGATTCATACAGCGGGGGTGATTGAACTAGCATGGCGTGGCAATTTGTGTGCTTCGACTTGTGGTGACGTGAAGGTAAACTTGAGAATAACTTGGTGTGCTTGATAATTGAGCTTGAAGATTGCGTAGGTCCAATCCGCGTGTCGAGAATGAGTTAGTCTAAACTTAAACAAGAGTTACGTCCCGATGAGAATGATTATTCCGCGGGAGCGTTGCATGGTGATTCATGAACCACCGTGGATAATCGGACTCGCGTGAGATTGGGGCGCAATGTATTGTCAAAAGCTAGACGACCTCGTGATCGAATACATGAATTGGTTAGAATTGGTGAATTGAATGGAATCGAATACGCGCAACGAATGCATTGATGAGAATAGGTGATCATGCTTGATGTTTAGAAAATTGAGTGAAACGAACTTGGGTAGAAACTCCTGTACAAGCGAACAAATGGTTTGACCATAGGAATTGGGGCGAGCGTCGTGCAACGGCGTTGCACGATGAGCAACGAACTTGACGTGTAGCTATGACCTTGTGAGCTGACCTAGCGGATAGGCGGACGACCCTATGCCGATTGATTGAACCTGTGCGATGGCATTTACAGTATCGTCTGGACGGACGATAGACTTGGGGCAACAAGACTTAGAGTAGGACGGAGAACTGGGAGTGTGCGTGAACGACGGCGAAATTGGCCCCAAACGACGGAAAAGATAGGAATGGATGATGCGCAAGTAAAGTTGGGATAACGAATTGAATCATTGATTGGAAGACGTACTCGATGATAGTACGATACTTAGTCTCGAATCGGACGAAAATTACTTAGACTTAGTCGACCCCGCTAAGAAGAAATCGTATTGATTTCATTGGCAAGAGCGCTTGAGAAGCGAATCGAATCATCTCGAGGACCGAGATAAACGATATGTGATACACACATGAGTTCGATTTTAAATCGAAGTTAGCAAAACGATCGACAAATCGAAACTATCACGAGTAGCTTGTCCGACTTCGCTAGTCGCTAAGCTTGGTTGAAATGTACGTATTCGGGGGACGCCTTGAATGCTTGCACGATCCAAACTCAGCGATATGATGAACTCGAATGCAGCTGCAAGTGGGTGTTGCGATGCACATGGATGATGGTGTGAGTTTGCCTCAGCCTACGACCCTCGCGTTTGATGAATTTCGACGTGCCTTGTGTGACTATTACAGCCCCATAACAAGGCGCAATAGCAACCAAGTCGAAGAAATGCTTGAATTGAATAAGTACCATCAACTCTAAAATGAATGAAAAGTTATTCAATAAAAATCGATCAAACGTATGCGACACGGAACTTGGAAAGGTACCGAGCATGGTTCGATGCCATCGAACGATAAAGCCATTCGATAAGGATTGTCTAAGAAACGTGACGACACGAGTCAAGGAACGGTAGGATGACCTGCACTCAGGAAGTCTGGAGGACGAGACTTGTTTTGAGTGGTGTATTATGTAATGACCCGCTCCGTCCTAGCGGAACGCCGATTCAAACGGCAAGTGCAACGACTCAAACGAGCCGTCGACCCGAAGAGTTGGCATCGACCTGAAGAAGAATCGATGTAAGGCTTACATTGGCCCGTCAAAGATGAATTCAGACTTAGACTTTCAAAGGCGTGCTCGGAGTATCGCTCGGCCGATGCGAACATCGCTAAGGTGGGTGGCTCCGATGAACCCGTCTTTGCTTAGCCTAGACACATATCAATACGGATACTATTTCTAGAATCGCTAGGCGTCAACACCGTGCATGCTAATAAATGAATGACTCAACGCACCTAGCTAAGGGAATAATCCCATCATGTATACTTATTTAGAACATGGAAAAGAACTCGGCAAATATAGAAACTCTCGCATCGCGCTCTACGTTCGTGCTAAGGCACAAGCTTACGTTTATGTCCCTTATGCGTTCAAACAATAAAACAATGAATGGTTTACAACAATGAAATGGGAAGGCTATCAACATAGTCGTTCCGAGTAGAGTATAACAACATTGAAAGACTATGGGACCGAAGGGTCGCCAAGGCGACTCCCGCACGGGGAGTTGCATAATGTATGAATGAAAGAATGAATGAATAAGTGAATGAATGGATCAACAAATGAATGAATGAATATGTGAATGAATCAATGAACAAATGAACAAGTGAAAGAAGGAAAGAATAAATGAAAGATAAGAAAGAAAAAAATGGTTAGCGACAGGTGTGACGGGCACGTGCAACGGGACTCGCTACCCGCGCTGCACGGACGCCAACCTGGTCGATAACGCATTATGGCTAAGGGTTAGCCTATGGCTCAAAGACAGCCGTTAAGTTAAAATGACAATAAAATACGAAATGGTCGTGGACGGCTCGTGCACGAGCGAAAAGGGATTCCAAGGGCAACGAACGACGTTTTCGTGGCTGGCCTAGACGGAATCATGGCCTACGGGCGGACAGGTGTGCGGGCTTGGGCACATAACCAAACGTAGGGCCGGTTATTCAATAGTCTATCAAGGTGTACCAGCCATCACGCTTGATAGATGAGAATGCCACAGGGGAAAATGTCCAAAATGGCTGACATGCCAGCGACCGGTGCATATTGATTTAAGTGGACTTTGCTGGTGGCAATCCACGTGCAAGTCCTTGCATTGAAATCAAAGTAGTCTAAGTTAACTGAACAAAGCACCTTCTGAATAGGCTTGAATATAACACACAAAATGATCGAGAGAACTTCGAGCAAACGAGTTAGAAAACACGCCTACGACGCGCTAGAACCTGAGGCAGGGACACGCCCTTGAACACTGAATGTTAAGCGAACTACATCAAGTTGTTTCATATGAATTGTTGACTAACTTGGTTTACTTTGGACAGGGAAGGCCGGACGGTAAGTATGGGTAAGTCCTGCATGTATTTCCATGCGACACTTGTATTCGGCAAACACGAGATAGGCTATGAAATATGCCATGAAACTGATCCTAAGGCAAGATTAGAAAGACAATGAATGATAGACGGTGCACAAAAGTAAATAGAACGTGTTTGGTAATGATAGCATTGTAGGCGAGCTAGCCTCCCTACCAGTGCATAACAATGTACTGATAACCCCACAGTCTGCTTGCAGGAAGCAGAAAACGTCGGCGGGTGCAGAGCTTTCCTCGAACGTGCTAAGGCGCGGAGCTATCTCTGGAGCCTTGGAGCGTTGTAAGGAGCTGGAGCACCCTATATAGGACATAATGTATCGGAACATCGCCATGAATCATTCCATGTTGTAAGCCACTTGGCACGCCTTTTATATTTCAGAGAGAGAGAGCTTGAGCAATTTGTAATATCGGCCTAGCGCCGCTTGTAAACTTCTTGAATATCAATAAAGAGTTGAATTCGCTTTCAATTTGTGTTCATTTACTTTCCGCTGCAAATGGGGACACTCTGTGCGACTCTGTGGCCTAGCTCGAATCGGCCGTTTCTGGACTTAGCCTTGCACGGGCGCAACCTAGACCCGTGCGGCATCACGCCTTAGCGAGGACGGTCGCTCCTGCGGGAGCGGGACATGACAATCGTATTACCGATGAAGACCTATATGGCAACGTCCGTATGGTTAAACACCAGTGACCATGTAGTCAGGATGCATGCTAATGAATATTTTGTGCAGGCAGAGTAAGTATATCTGCTAACCTGTATTTGATGCAGGTACAAGGGAGTCGGCTATCGGTAAGAAATCACTTAAATGTGATATACTCAATATATGTGTTGGTTTAACTTGCGTGCTTAACGTGCCAAGTAAATGATGCTATGTGTAGTCTTTCAGTATGAGAACCTGCTTTACATGTTAAATTTCAGTATGATAGAAAGATGCCTTCCTATAAACATTTCTCATCATAACATACATGCTAAGTGATGCTTGAAGTGAGAGTTTTCATAACATGTTTAAGCTATTAATGTTAACGATGTCTCAATGATGCCTTTGTATGATAACACCAAGAATGCTATAATGATACGTCCACATGAACGCTGCTAAGATAACAAGTTTACATGCTTCACTATGATTATTGCCCATGAACTGTAAACTGATGCTAGGCCCCAAGTAGAAAGATCATTCTATTAAATGCTTGCTAAAATTGACCAGTTAGTGTTGGTTTAGACGAGTGGGTTGGATTCTGCTCGCCAGTACATAGATGATGTGCTGACCCACGTTTTGTGGGCAGGTCCTCGTGCTTGGGATATTTTGTACACGAAGATTGGATTGATCGGCTCCGCGACATCGAAGATTTGTTGGGCATACAGAAGCTCTCCTTGTTCAAGATGATGTCTTTTGTTTATAAAGGACATAATGTATGGAACATTGTAATCAGTTGTACCAGTGTGTTGTAAGCCAAGTCGGTATATTGAGTTGTAATCTAATGTATCAAAGTATCAGATGTAAGCTTTGTAGCATTATTCAGTTGGCTTTCAATGTAAAGTGAGATATGTTGTAAGCATTGTACTTCAATACAAGTCTTGTACTCTTCTTCAATTATCAATAAAGAGAATAAAGTTCTATATATCTCTGTGTGACTTCAAGTTATCCTTTTATCTCTGCTGCTATAAAGAAACTGATGTGTTTCTATTCAATAATAAAGATTGTCCTCATTAACTTCAATTTGTCTGCTTCTGCCGCTGCGATGTGTTCCTATTTGAAGATTATCATTTATGTACCATATTTGCCTTGTACAAGTGCAATAACAGACTTGTACGGCATCACGCCCAAGCGAGGACGATCGATTCCAAGAGATAAAATATATGATTAAATGACTCTACGAATCGGGACGTGACATATGATGTCGTCAGAACAGGAGACTTCAACATCGCTGCCAACCCATCAATTTTTTTGATGTCTTCTTTTTGAGTCAATGACAAGAGGCAACCAAATCAAGCTCTGATTAGGGCAACCCAACCCTCTGGGCCGGCCCTGCTGAGGTTAATCATAGGACTCGAAAAAATGATATTACCTACACAATTCTTTGTTGAAGAACAATATACACTGATATGTTTCTAAACAATCATTGCCAAATGAGATTGATAAAAAACCACAGCACAAAACAGACCATTGACACATTGCGAAGAAAGAAAGAAAACCCACAAGAAGAATCTCAATTAAATGTAGTATGCAACCAATACAAAAGTCTCTCAAGGAAACACAATCTCACCACTCGTTTGATTTATTTGCATCACTCCTTCAACACTCAAAATAACAACATAATTAGATACATATATTTTTTTGGGAACAATGGCACACTTGTTCATCAAGCGGAACAAATTCACTATGACACAAATACTCACACTTCACACTGGCACGGCAAACTGTAGAACCTCTTCTTCATACTGCAAAGAAGCAAACTGAAGCTCGTCCTCTCAGAAAGATATGTCCATCATGTCTGTGACCAACGTTTCCATGAACATGGATTCTACTTCAGCAGCGCAAGACCCGAGATGTAACATGGACTGGATCATAGGATATGTGTTACCTGCAGAAAACTCAATAAGATCATCACATGTAGCCCAAAAAAAAGGTTAATTGATTCTATTCTTGGGCTTGAACATGAAGGGATGCTTCTTCGTTTTTCTTAGTTCTCGCTATAGGCTCAAATCAAAAGATTTAAAGGGCTAATTCTAAAGACACTCCACATTTTACTCCAGGACAGCCCATTAGAACTGCCAACAAAGTTGGCAGTCCTAACATTAATGAGGACTGCCAACTTCGTTCACAGTCTATCTTAATATTCAAATTCTTTAGGAGTACCAACTTTGTTGGCAGTCCTACGTTATGTTAGGCAGTCCTAGGACTGGGCTAGCCCCAAGTAAAACTTGGAGTACCTTTAGAATTAGCCATTTAAAGATGCTCGCCATCTGAGGTGCCTTAGGTGTTCTGATGAGTGGCAGTGGCTTCGTTGCTATGAATCAGTAAGCTCTACTCTCTTGTCACACAAATTCAAACACAAAACTTAATAAGAAGAGGGGGGGGGGGGGGGGGGGGGGGGGGGGGTGGGGGGGTGGAACAAGAAAGGCTTACGGGCATAAAGGGAGGACAGGATGTTGTCTTTCGGATAGGGGAACTTAAGAGGGCACGACGAGAGTGGGATAACAGGGATGTTGTCACAGTTGCATATCTCCACCATGTAGCCATCGGGGTCATGGAAGAACATCTGGTCGACTTGGATGCCATTCTCCTCGACCACTGCAGTCACGTACTCGATGCCCCTCTGTTCCAGCCTGCGCATCAGCAGCTTCATGTCCGAGCACTGGAAGGAGATGTGGTTGTCCTTGGGATTTATGACCCCCTTCTTCTTGGGGACTTCTTCAAGGGAGTTGCACTGCAGCAAGTGGATGCCGATCCCATAGTTATACAGCCTATGTCATGACACCAGTCGATTAGATCACGTCAAAGTTGTGTGTTGTATGTAACATGACAAAAGCTATTCTAAATCAATCAAAGAGCTCGGTTATATTGAGGAGGTCTAGTTTCATATCCTTCGATACAGAACTTAATACTAAACAGATGTGCCATTGTGTCTTTCCTACAGAAATTCATTGGTTGGTATGCTCTCCATTGTTCTTGCCCTTCTAATGTTTAATATTGCATGAGTTCAGAACTGATTAGTGAACTATATGTACAGAAACCCAGATTGGAGATACATTATGCTGTAGAAAACAAAAATTACATCTCAAGAATGTACAGAAAGATTTTGCAATTTTACAAGATAATGAAAGAAAATATTTTCGGTTCGCGAAAGTAGGTATCTAGGATCAACTGAATCCAAAGGAGAAGAAAACACAGATTAAGAAACATGGACTAAACTTATTTTATGTTACTTCATTATGTTCCCTATTAGAGTACATCACATTTTTTTGGCTCAGATAGAGTATTGCCATCAATATCATGTTATCAACCTGAGAATTGGTTTGAATGATATGTAAAACTAGAGATTGATGGAAAGAATGTCTCTCAAGAAGATTTATTATAATGCAAAAAAACAAAAGAGAAACGCTCATAAATAGACCACTTAAAATGCAATGATTTTCAGCAAGTTCAGAGCTTCAGAGTTCATACCCATAGCATTAGGTAAAGGTAAGCATTGCAAGTTAGACTAAGATAATATAGGAACAATTTTGCATCAGTGGATGCACCTTGAAATGTGAATTTATATTTGATTCGACGAAACAAAGGGGGTAATAATGGAGAAATTAAATTCTCTTCTCACCAAGCACCATGAAACTTGAATGATGATGGGCGCTTGATGCTGACGAAGCCCAGTACCTCCTCGTAAAACTTTGTCGATCTGCTCACCGACCTAACCACGAAGGATACATGGTTCAAGGATATGAGCGGCATCTCTGACACGGGACTCTCCTCCACCTCAACAATCTCAAGACCCATATCTCAGCCTTCTCTCTACCTGTTTTTACTTATCTCAGGTTATAGATATCAGTTACCTGGTAAACACAGTTCCTTGTTGATGTATATATAATAACTTGAAGAATGAGTTGTGCCTTGTCCATCTTTTTTTCCTTGGCACTTGAAACTCATGTCTACAAATTCTTCTCACTTGGTCCTGTTTTAGAGGTTAGCCTAATCACAAGTTGGCTACCAACTTGAGAATGCTGTTGCATTGCATTGCAGTGCAGTGCACTGTACTTTGGATCTGGAAATAGGAGGGTTCCTGAGAAGGAGAGTAGAAGGATGCATTAGTGCTAAAATTTAAAATGTGTGCTGCTGCATTATTTTTGTGGGACTAGTTATTGGTAATGGAATACAATGAGGAAACTTAAACATGGTCATGATTTTGCCCATACTACTTCACAACAGTAAACTATTAAGGAAAATGCTAACTTGTCCCCAGGCGGGCTGGTCCGTCCAGCCCGCGTGGCCGAACCCTATTGTCCCGCCCACCCCCCACATCCTATTTGTATGGGTTCCACGTCGGTTGACCTGCCAATGGGACGGCGCCACGTGGCGGCAGGCTGGCCCGCCTGCGGGAAAGGTAGCAGCTCCAAACTATTAATCACTGTCAATACAAAATATAAGAGCTAGAGAATATCCCTTTCTCAAGGCAGCAGATGAACCAGATGAGGATACAGTCCAAACTCCATAGAGCCTAGGCGAAGAGCCTAGACTATAATTCCTAGTGCCTGTCGTGTCAGTAATACACAATCACTAAGGCCCAAGGGTGTCTTTGTTGCAAACAAATGAAATGAAAGTTGTAAAAGTGTCACAAAAGAAAACTGTACTCTCTTTGAAAATGTAAATGTGGCATCCTTTCTTTTAGTGATGCAGCTGTGTCCGTGCCGGCCTCCATCGACACAGCCATCGAATTTTTGTGTCTTGTCATGTCTGATTTCTCCCAATCCAGTTTTCGTGTCTTGTCGTGTATGATTTCTCCCCACCCTGCATCAGCGGCGGCACGTGCCGACGAACCTCCTGTGCAGGCGCGTGAGTGTCGTGCCATCTGCCATGGAAGTTCATCCTACATCTCTACTCAAGCTCCATGTGAAATAAAAATAAAAATAAAATTTTTTTTATTCAACACTCACATTGCACACATTGTTAATAGGATCTCACATAATACTGGATATTAGGATTTAGGTCATCCAAACAAGACACGATAACCAAGCAAAATATCTCAAAAAGTGACTAAAAAGTAACTTTTATGAAATCACTTTTTTCACTTACAATTGCTTACCAAACACACCCTTATTCCTGAAGCAATACTATAAAATAAAAAAGAGAGGATACAATTTCCTTTCAGCCTCGGATCCAAGAAATTCCAATGCCATCACACTCATATTATACACCATCACCAACTTACCACCTCTCAAACTCCCAGCAGCAATCAGCATTCTTTCCATAATTGTATGCTGTGTAATACATAGATCACCAGAAGGTCCAAACCTGAAGTAAGTAAAAAGGATAATCTTATGATCTCTAGCTTCATTATCCAAAGCAAATCAGACAGAAGCAATTCTGAATAGACGATAAACATCACAGAAATTATAGTAAAGCTTGTGCAATTCAAACCCAGATTCCTTTTCATAACTCATAATAAATAAACTGCACTAATATATTAGCATCAATTATTTTACATAATGGGTAAAACACACCATATATTAAAAACTAAAGGAAAAAAAGTAGAAACTATGTTGACCCATAAATACAATAGAAATCTAAGAGAATTATTGGTATATATTTCTATCACTCCATCCTTTTGTCAACTGATTTGGTATTCTCCACTGGCATGAACTACTTTAACTGTCTTATCATACTCATCTTCCTCCTCTACCTCCCCCTTGTCTTCTGTCTCCCCAACTCCCTCTTCTTCCTCGGTCAAACCAAAGCCCGCTACAGGAGTAGAGGATGGGGGAGGGATCCGAGCTTCCTTAACAATCTGCATGATGTCATCCTCGCTCTGTAGGGAAAAGGTGGGAGCAGTGTTATCCCTTTTGTAGTATATTGCTTGCGACTCCGGCAACAATTCCCTCGACAAGTTCTTCAAAAACCAAGGATGCTTCCTAATCTCCCCAATCGTTATCCTCTGTCGAAAGAAAGTAAAATTAATTAATTATTCCAAGGTTAATACAATAACCTGTAATATCGCTGTCAGTAAAAAAGAAAATCTCCACGTAGTATTAGAGGAATGTGTGGTTCGACATTGGTCAACCAAGAGATTTCACCAATACAGCTTGACGTACCAGAAAAGGGGAGTTAGATGGACATGGACAATTGGAATAAGAAATGAGTTACCAGGATGGAGCCTCAAAAGAATTTGGGGAGAACAAGATAGAGTGAGTTACCCAAGAGGAGTTATTCTAGAAGAAATAGTAAAAGGACTGAGACAACCGACTAAAACAGTAAAAGCATACACAACAAAGAGTGGAGGCTTTGTGATGATGGTTGTTCAGGTTTGCAGAACTAGAAACAGCAATATGAGAGTACAAAGTTCTCATATAGTAGTAAGAAAGGGCAGTATCAAACTCACACTGATTGGAATTCGCCCTTCATCATAAAAATTGGCAAAGCATTAAAAGGCAGTGCCAAATCTCTATGGGTGGGCTTAATGGTTTATATAGTGAGCTGATCTAGAATAAGCATCAACCATACGTGTCTTTATATAGTTAGTTACCTTGGTTGGGTTAGCAACAAATATTTGAGAGAGAAGGTTCTTGCCATCCTGCGATAAGCGGATGTGATCTGGTATCTTGTACTGAACTGCCATTATTCTCTGTAATCAAATCAGAATATAATGATAGATTAAATAAATCTCAACTTCATAGATAGATAAATTATGTATTTAAGAAGGTTGAGTTCCAGTTAAACAGTTGAGATGACAATTAGGAAAAAATAGTTCTAAGTTAAAAGTTCACCCCAATGGTTTTTCTGAAATTCTTAGGATCGTCTGGGTCCTCAAAGGGGTAGGCTCCAACCAGCATCACATAAAGAGTTACCCCACATGACCATACATCTGCTAACTGCACCATCATAAGCATATTACTTTAGACAAGATAGTTGTATTAGTGTTAGAAGAAACATAATTAACTTTTCTCATTTAGCATTATTCAAGGCTTTTGGGAGATAAGATCCATAAAGTTTAAGCCATAGACTAAACTACAAACAGCACAATATGTTCCAATAACCAACTTCAGAAAATAGAAAGAATACATGTTTGAATGACCTTAGTTAACAGAATAGATCTCTCTATAAATGGGGTAAATCTTTCAACATTTTGACCCAGTCAAGATCCTACTTATTAGAGAGTGTCAAGAGAGTTATGGAACTATGAAACTCATTTATGTAGCCGGAAAACTGAGCTTAATATTTTAACTACACTGGCATGGCAGCACGCTTTGGCGTAGATATGCAAGATGGTTAAATAGATTCAACTGGAGTTTGAATGATAAGATTTGAAAAGCATGAACCAATTTCAAGGATTGGTCAGACATGGCTATGAGCAACTTCCAAACTAATATGGAGATCTTGCTCATATATCAGTGACATAAGATGCGCACTTCAGTATAATAAGAAGTTAAAGTTAAGCAAGAACAAGCATTACAGATTAGCCATTATTGTATGCATATATAAAGCACAACCTCATGTCAACTAGTAGTATATAACATTGCAAACAGAAAACAATGACTATACATACACATTGATCAATCAAAATAAATGGCAATTCATCTGTAAAAAGGAAAACAAAGAGACAAGTATTATGCACACTAACTGAATCAGAAACGTAAAATGGCTGTGAAGAATGATATATAGATAATGAAGGCACAAGCCACAAGGGCTAAGGCTTGGAACCACATGGTGTTTAAACAGCAAAAGAATAGTTTGTGACTGGTAGTCTATGTTACAAGGACACAACATGACATACTTGCAATAGGCAGCAGGGACACGGCACTGCACCAATTTGGCGTGTCCCTGTATACTCTTAGTGATTTAGAGTTGTGAAGTTTTAGGAAAAGGAAATCACCCCGGTATGTAAGAAACTTCCTAACATATGTATATTTAAATAAAAGGATTTTTGGGAATCAATTGTTCAATTAATTAAATAAATTGAAAGTATAAGAATAGAGCTACTTTACTAATATAGAATAAGAGAGAAAAGTCAACTAAAGTACCAACCATGTTGAATCATTTTCCATCAATAAAATAAATATAAATTGTATTCCAGCAATCAATCAACTTAACAATCAATCAACTAAACCACCCCAACATTTGAAATTTTGCATTTTAATAGTTCAAGAGATTCATTCACAATCAATCAACTTAACAATCACTTAAAACCTATCTAACCATGCTTCTTGTTGATGAAGCAATTTCTGCTAAACTGCTATAGGTGTATCTACTTTTAGGAAAGCAACATAAACTCGCACCGAGTCACTGACTATAAATTCTTGTTTCTGACGAGCACCTCAAAGGATTTGATACAGAAGTTCTTGACTCAGCCTGAAGATAGCACCAACTTTGTAGCCATGATTTTACTGGTTCGATACTGTCATCTTTACTATCTTCATTATTTGTTGGCTGTTGCTCCCTATATAAGTCTATATTCAAGAGTTTGTCAACATTGAATATTTGTTACAAGTTTATTTTATTCCCATAGAAATACTTGTAGTAAGCTAAACAGAAAATAAATACAAAGTTGAGTGTGACCAACTGATGATAGACGAGTGGCCATCATTCTTTCACAATTGTAGAAGTAAGATTCAATGGACTTGGATAATTTATGTGTATTTAATTTGAGGTAATCAAGAGCCAAAGGAGGAAGTTTCCATTTTCTTCCTTTAATAGTCTTCAAAAAAAAGCGTTCAAAATTAGCAGTAGTCTTTCTCCTCTCAGCCAAAGCCAGTGCAGAAATAAACTCCTTTTACAACTTCCTCAGGGCAAAGAAGACTCACCAAGAGCCTACCTCCGCCGGCACTGACCTAGAGAAGAGTTCAGGGCTGGTGCCTCCTCCACGAACGCCATCGGCAACTCGTAATCAACCAGCACAATGAGACAGGATCTTCACATTCCCATTCTTTGACAAAACATCGCAAATGATTTGAAGAATTCATGTTTTATTTGCAAACCATAGCGAAATAAATAACGAAAATCATGAATAACTCGCAAAGTTATAGCGCACAGGTAGGATAACTGCTTACGAAGTATTGGAAAATTTTACAAAAAAATTGTGAAATAAGTGGCTATGAGAATCAGAACATGAAACTACAATAAACAACGATATGTAAGATGCAACCACAGTTCTAAAAGGCGGCCTAGGCGGCAGCCTAGGCACTAGGCGCCTGCCTGATGCCTGCCTAGACGTCCGCCTAGTCCCCCTCGACGCCCGACTATGCATGTTATTGGATTTTATGGACTTCTCCTGCAATTTTCAGTAGGTTTTTGGATTTTTTTTTTTTTTTTTTTTGAACCGCATAGATCTAGGCGGCCGCCTAAGCAGGATACGCGGGTGCCCGTCCGACTAGCGCCTAGCACTTTTCACAACCATGGATGCAACTCTATCTATTGCAAGCTCAGCTGCATGCAACCGTAGTTGCAATGTCAAGCAATTAGAACAAAGCAAACATGCCCTCAGGAGAAGTGAAAGGAGAGCAAACTCTTATGGTAATTGCAGCACTTGTCAAGACCCACATGATTTTTATTTTACTTTTCAGTGACAAACTAAAAATCATTCTTTAACAGACACTTTATCCTTGCCACGCGGCCCCCACAATATATAACTAGGATTTTTGGGTTTTATGGACTTTTTCTGCAATTTTCAATGGGTATGGGTACATATCCAAGAGTCGGACCCTTCAAACTCATAATTGAAGGACACACGGACTCGGCTAAAAAGGATCCAAATTTTGGGTATGGGTACGGGGATATGACTAAGGTTTAGTAAAAAGACAACATGTAATTATAAATTACTAGTAAACTTTACTCAACTAGTTGAATAAGTCTCTAAGGACCGTCCCTTCAGCTCCCCTACTACTTAACTACCAGTCTACCATATTAAAATAAACTATCTACATCATTACCACATTAAAATAAACTATCTACATCACTACCACATTAAAATAAACTATCTACTTCACTACCAGTCTTTCGATTGTCACCATGAAGGATCCGATTGTCACCATGGAGGATCGAATACGGATTCCATACCCATACCCATGTCCTAAAGGGTCGACACGGGTACTTCTCCTTAAAGTGGAGAGTCCGGGTAACATAGATCCGATACACGCCTAGGCTTCCGCGTAGTCCCACTCGACGTCCGACTATGCATGTTTTTGGATTTTATGGACTTTTTCTGCAATTTTCAGTAGGTTTTTTGGATTTTTTTTTTTTTTTTTTTTTTTTTGAACCTCATATATCTAGGCAGGCGCCTAAGCGGGCTACGCGGATGCTCGTCCGATTAGCGCCTAGCACTTTTCACAACCTTGGATGCAACTCTATCTATTGCAAGCTTAGCTGCATGCAACCGTAGTTGCAATGTCAAGCAATTAGAACAAACCAAACATGCCCCCAGGAGAAGTTAAAGGAGAACAAACTCTTGTGGTAATTGCAGCAATTGTCAAGACCCACATGATTTTTATTTTACTTTTCATTGACAAACTAAAAATAATTCTTTAACAGACACTTTATCCTTGCCACGTGGCCCCCACAATATATAACTAGGTTTTTTGGGTTTTATGGACTTTTTATGCAATTTTCAGTAGGTTTTATTTATTTATTTTTTATTTGTTTTGAACATCCTAGATCTAGGCAGCCGCCTAAGCGGGCTAGGCGGGTGCCCACCCGACTAGCGCACAGCGCTTTTCACAACCTTGGATGCAACTCTATCTATTGCAAGCTCAGCTGCGTGCAACCGTAGTTGCAATGCCAAGCAATTAGAACGAACCAAACATGCCCTCAGGAGAAGTAAAAGGATAGCAAACTCTTTTGGTAATTACAGCAATTGTCGTGACCCACGTGATTTTTATTTTACTTTTCAGTGACAAACAAAAATCATTCTTTAGCAGACACTTTATTCTTGCCACGCGGCCCCCACGATATACATAATTGTTTTTTGTCTTGATCATATGGCTGCTTCAATAGCATGACATTATAGATGGTCCTACTTCTAATCCATCTCTCTTAAACCAACTTACTCCAATATTGTAACTTTGAAAAAGACTTCTAGCCAATTTATGTAAAAGGGAAAGAGAGGTGTGAAGAGATCAAACTTTAAAGTGTTTGCTACAGCCTACATATCTCATGCGAAAAAAGCAATTCACTAAGGACCCACAGCCTACCAAAATTCACAACACACCAACACCTCTAAAGTCCTTATCACAATACAGACTACCAGTCTACCAACTAGCAATGCCAGTCATTGTCATCCAATGGCCCATATCAACAACCAAAATCAAAACTTGCACGCAACATGAGCAAATTCAAAGGGGAAAAAAAACAAGAATCTCACCTTGCCATCATACTCCCGGCGAGAGAGCACCTCAGGTGCAATATATGCAGGAGTACCCACAGTTGATTTGGGCCTCGAGTGGAGAAGAGATGACTGTTTCAGAATTTACAGATCAATATAAAGTTTCCAATACCCACTCAAATGAAGTGGGGGAAAAAAAAAGAACTTAAAAGTTGCACCTTTGAGTATCCAAAATCGCAGATTTTGAGTCGTGGCGCTGGGCAGCCATCCAACAAGGTATTCTCCAATTTTAGATCCCGATGACATATTTGCTGATATACAACAATCAATTAAGTAATAGCTAGCTTACACGTAAGGATATTAAAGACCTATCAATATAGTTTTGGATTTACCATGAAGTGACAGTAGCTAACACCAGAGATGAGTTGCTGGAAGAAATATCTTGCCTACCAAAAACAAAATTAAATAACTAAGTAGGAAGTTTTTGCGACTCTGTGACAAGAAGAAGAAGAAGAAGAAGAAGAAGAAAAAGCTAACCTCATCTTCACTAAACCTTCCGGCATTACATATCCTCTCGAAGAGCTCCCCTCCGGCCGCATACTCCATCACGATCGCCAGATGAGTTGGCGTCAAAACAACCTACGGTTACCAAAATAGTTATGAACTGAAATCAAGGCATAAACACCATGTATGCTAGGAAGCAGAGGCACCCCAAAAAATTGATGTCTTGACCTCGTGCCGCCATGTGCATCGTGTCAGACACGACTTTAAACACTGCCAAATAAACTTAGACAGCCAAAATCAATGACGTGTCCGTGTCACCGTGTCCACACGGAATCGTGTCATATTCGTGTCTGGGACGGAAACTTTTACATATACAGCAATTTTGGTATAAAAAAAAGTAATCTTGCACAAATTAAACTGGAAAAGGGAATTTAAATTTTGCCAAAAGCATTAAAAATACAGAAAAAAGAATAAATTTCTCAGTGTCAAATAACTACAGATTAAATTGACGACAAATTCTTAAAAAAAAATTGAAAATTGCCGAAACAAAAACCCTAAACTTATTGCAAGTGTCAAGTACAGAAAGAGAAAGTAAATATCTCATTCTGCAAACAAAAAAACAAAAAATTAAAAACGCAGAAAAATCACAGAAAACCCCTAAAAATCTCACCTCCTTGAACCTGATAATATTCGGATGCCGAAGCGAGCGGTGATTGATGATCTCCCTCGCCACATTCTCACCAATCTGCAACCAAAACGAAACTCATTAAAAAAAACGAGAATCGTCGGATCCCGACCAAAAGCTAGGGTTTTTCTTCGTCGGGCGGCCGAGAACTCACCTTCTGTCCTCTGGGCAAGTACTTCATGGCGACCAGCTCCTTCGTCTCCTTGTTCCTCATCAGCCTCGCCACCCCGAAATTCCCCGACCCAATGTCTCGTACGAACTCGTACTTCTCCATAATCCTCCCCAAAGTTCGGGACTTTCGAGCGAATTTTTACTCGGCTTCCTTAAAGTTTGGGATTCTTTTGCAAATTTGTACTTCTCGGCTTGAAGTTTTTGGTAGTGGAGAAGAGGAAGAGGAGAGAGGAGCAGAAAGTATATAGAGAGGAAAGTTGGGAGCAAAGGAGTTATTTATTGCAAAATCATTCATTATGCATTTCTATATTTGGAAATATTGTAATTACTTATCCTTGAGTATTGTCATGGGCAATTAAATACAATTTCCTAATGCTGCATAACAAAATATCTATTTTCAATATTATCTACGAGAAGTCGCGTGTCTACTGCGTCACAAATCTATTTTTTACTTCTAGGCCTCGTTTGGTTCGCGGAATGGAAGGAAAAGGAAATCAATTTCTTGTCATTTTTTTCCTTTGGAAAATTTTAATTTCTATTGATTTTTCTTTTCGATGTTTGGCAATGCCAAAAAATTTGGAAAGGAAAGTGAATGCTTCAATGTGAGAAAGTGATTCCTTCCTTGGATGGATGGAATCACTTTTCCCCCTAATTTTCCTTCCATTGGGAATCACTTTCCTTTCCTCCTCAATTCCTTGGGCGTCCAAACATAGAAAAGTAATCACTTTCCTTTCCCAACCGGGAGATTCCGCCAACCAAACGAGGCCCTAGGGCTCGGATCAAGTTTTTGGATTCTAGGAATAGATTTTCAATTCCTTTTCCATGGAAAATGAATTCAACATTCTCATACCCATGTTTGGTTAGGTTGAGAATAAGTAGTTCAAAATTTAAAAAAAAAAATTATTTTCATGTTTGGCTCACATATGGATAGGAATCTTAATTTATTTAGTTTTACTTTAATACCCTTTCACTAATTTTATGATGATTCACATGTTTGGGATGAGAGTTGAAAATTTGAAAATAAAGCGAGGGTATAATCGTCCAAACAAAATAGTCAAACATCATTCCTAGGAAAGCAAATATATTCCCCTTTGGCTTGGGAATAGCTTTCCCACATCCATGGGAATAGCTTTCCCACCTAACCCCCTCATATTCCCTCCTCATTTCCAATCCTAAACATATCAAACATGGGTAAGGAATTCAAATCACATTCCCAAACCTCAAAAACTTGAACCAAATGTGTCAATCAAATGTGAAATAAATTGTGAAGTTGACATGACAATGACATGGTAAGAAGAATGTGAAGTTGGTTGTATAGATCTAGACAATGCACTTCACAATGACTTTATGTCCACATCGTCAATTATGAATAAAAATATATATAAAAAGAAGAAGAAGTGAAAAAGTTGTCTTGGAAGTTGAAAAAAAGTAATTTTATTGTCTTCTCAAACTTTTGCATTGGATAACACATTTTTATCTTATTGTCATGTGTGAATATCATCTTGCCACATAGGAAAGACATTGTCTTGTGCCTAATTCCACATAGGATTTACAACACAAAACAAGACAATAGGGTTGGAGATGCTCTAAACTTAGCATGACAAATTATTTTGAGTAATACTATGACACACTTTTTGTGACACATTTTATAACTAGACTAATATGGCAGTACATTATTGAATGTTAAAAAAAATTAAAAGAAATATAATAATTAAAATCAAATAATGCATTGTCACATCACGGCTATGTACTGTGTCAAAGTGTCTCCATAGTATTATTGATTTATTTTAAAATAATATAACATATTTAAGATAAATTTATTTGTGAGATGATAAATATTGAAAGTTTATAATTATTAGTTGTTAGTAGTTAAGTTAGTAGGAAGATATGTAGTTCATATATTTTATTCTAGTTAATTTAAGTATATATATATATATATATATATATATATATATCGCGTCCCGTATTCCAGAATCAGAATCACGGTGACGTCAAGAAACACATCCCCAGGCTACGCGTCGAATTCGCGATTGTCGTCCGTAATCAGCAGGATGGAAAATACAAAGAAATTACAACATTTATCAATACAATTTTAGTCATATTATACATCAAGAGTTTCTTTAAGAGTACATTAGCTATAAGTCAGTTACAACAAAATGTTATACATATGACTGACTACAAAAATATTGGTTGCCACTTCCTGAGGTTCTTTCTGATCGTCTATTCTTCATCATACAGGGGTAATGGATCTGCTGGAACGTCATCCTCTCCTAGTGAACAAATACTAGGTCGTTTATGTAGTGCCCCGTCCCTACATCGTGCCCCGTCCTCCGTCCATGGGGTGCGCGAGAAAAAAACACTGTCGCTATCGACTCGGTCGGAACCGATAGGTCGGGATCGATCGAATCGATCGAACGGGAACGGTTGAATTAAGATCCATTCCCCATTATGGAATGGCTTCTTCGGAACCAAGTCCCATATTCAGTGGGTTGCGCCTCAAGGATTGACTCTGCGGCTGAGTCGGGAGAGACCTCCTGTTGCTCTGTTTTTTACGCCGCTTGCGTTGGTTTTGGCTTTATTTTCTGAATGCGTTTTCGTGAATGTTTTCGATGGTTTTCATGGCTTACATTTCGAACTCGCATTTCCTATCGAACTTCTTGAATAATACAATGTTCTAATCGGTTGCTTGTGCGATTTCAGGTAATCGCGTAGGTGACGTCTAGCATGACCAACAAGTTCTCTCGCATGAAGTAAACTCAATGTGAGTGGCTGACCCTTCTCTTCTCGACCCCTTCCTAGGTAATTCGATAATGTTGTTGCGAATGAACGAATAAATGCAAGGGCACGAACACGAAAAAATGATTGAGTTTTTAAAGAGAATGTAGGCTATGTCTTAATAACTAAAAGAAAAATGGTCTTTGCACGGTCATGGACAACTTGTCGACAAGGCGACAGTTTCCTAGAGCGGCAACCCGGGGCCACGGGACCGTTTCGGCCTAGGAGGAAACATGGTATAGTTGTGTTGGATGATAGCACGGGTTAGGCGGGGACTTGCAACGGGGCTCGCTACTTGCGTTGAAAGGGCCCCGACTAACAAAGCTATAAGTTCAGGATGGCTTGTGATGTCAGTGACCAATCACACATAATATTACACTTGGTATGAAAATGATAACAATTGACAGGGAAGAACATGGTAAGTCTCATAAGGCGCGGCACGGTCCGCCGTGGGTAAGTTTCAATGTATTTCACATTATGCTTGTCATATGCTTGTTTAAAATTCATCAGGATGGTTAGAAACATTCATACACTAAGTCATATATAAACTCTTCAACCAAATGAGAGCTTGGAACTTAAATAGCTACGCACCAGTACAAAGTGTAATGTACTGATCCTCGCTCTCCACGCAGGTACCCCGAACCACGAAGGGCGTGCCACTTAAAGCTCAATTAATGGAGTCAATGTGTTGAAGGCTTGTTTCTGAAATCCTTTTGAAGACTCCGCACTCAGTACAAAAGAAGAAAAGATGGCGACTCGACTTCCTTCGATAGCAGGTGGAATGTGTAATTGTTTTGCTTGTAAAATAGGATGTAATATATGGAACGACTATCTTATCAGCGTTTATTTTGTAAGTCGAGTCATGTTGTAGCCCACGCGACAATGATTGTAATGGAGTCAATGTAAATGAAGTTTTATTATCAATGAAAAGTTTACTTCTATTTAAAATGTGTCAATCAATTATATCTGCATACTCTAACTTGATGTTGTATTTCGGATAACCTTATGACTATACCTTGTGCGGTCGCAACTTAGGTTCGCACGGCATCACGCCCGGGGGACGACTACCGATTCTACGGAATCGGGGGCGTGACAGTTTAGAAACGACAAGCAAGTCCTCGGTCAAGAACGGTAAATAAATAATAATAATAATAAAGACTGTAAATGAATGATATATATATATATATATATCTTGAAATTTAGGAAATTAGTTTTACTTTTATGAATGTAAATTGAATACCTCAATATTAATTATTTTTATCTCTTGCATAAACACTTAATATGCATACAATAACGTATATTCCAAATGAAATGCAATTTAAGAACAACCCTTCCGAATATTCTCCTAATCAACTTTTCTGACAACAATTCTATATACCTGGGATCAGGCTATGACTTGGTGGCATGGTGCTTAGAATCTGGCCCTGCCTCTCTTGGGCTTAAATGTACTGAGTCTCTCTTAAACCAAGAAAATTATCAAATCGATGTTGCTGTCGAAGAGGTGCAATTGTTGGATGGCACGGAATTAAATCCGGCCCTGCCTCTCACGGACTAAATGGATGGCTCAGATCATTACAATCCGGCCCTGCCTCTCTTGGAGTAAGTGAGCTAAGTCTTTCATACTCAATTCGTATGGCCCTACGAATGAGCTAATGTACTGATCAGCCTTTGGTTATTATGCTGCGGAGCTGTATAGGTAATATTCGGGTTGTTCTCCCCTCCCAATGCTTCCTATCTAATTATTATGATTACTGAATATTATTATCATCATCATAAATAGGGAGTTTATGTATCTAAGAGGCAAAAAAATGCATCTTATAAATGTCCATTTTGAACGGTATTTAGAAATTAATTATTCTGAAATGGCATTTAGACATAAAACTACCAAGTGGAATATTATACTCATATTTTACAAAATGATAATATAAGGAGTCTATTCTAAATTGTGATACGTGTCCTATATGAAATAACATGTAGGCAACTCTAGAGGGGGTGAATAGAGTTTTTATCGATAATTACAAAATAAAAATTAACTCTATATCACCTCCACAAAATAACTATCAAGATAGTAAATAAATCAGAGAGAAATACGGAAGTAAATAAAGATCTGAAGAGCATACGCAAACACAGTAGTTTTAACCTGGTTTCCCTCGTGGAGGACTAGTCCAGGCCTGAGAACTCTAGCTCAGGATTGAAATCCACTATTTGTGAAATAGTATACAACCACGAGCCTTTACTCAGAAGAGCACGCCAACTTCTTACAAATTCGCAGGTGGCGAAACTAATTGGAATTGTCCAAGTGACTTTTCTTTCACTCTTGCACACAACTTCTAGCTGATATCACACTGAGCACCTTCGGCTACGGAGAGTTATGGCTTAGGAGATATGGAAGAATGAGGCTTGGAGTAGTAGAGCTTAGAAAGCTTGAATATTTGAAGGTGAGTGATGATTTGAAATGAGAGAATTCAAGCTCTATTTATACTACTCTGGGGAGGCAGAGTTCGGCCCGAATTCTGCCCCAAAATTTAAATTTTTGAATGTTGGACAACTTGTACCAACCAGGCCCTAAAAATTAGGGTGCTGAAAATCAGAAGACAGAGTTCGGCCCGAACTCTGTATGGGGGCAGAGTTCGACCCGAACTCTGCCTCCTCGGTAGCAGAATGGCCTTTGGGACTTTGGGCTTTGTGGAGCTTGGGCTTGGTTCAGGAATTGGTCTGTTTGTATAGTAGAGCTTGGAGGGATATGTCTAGGGGTTGAGATGACACAGTGTGACTCAACGTACACATTCTCCTAGACTCAATAAATTGAAGATTACAGACTTGGAACAAAGGAAAACCAAGAGCCCTTTGATGATGCCTTTCTTCTGATATCTGAGCAGAACTGAAGACGTCTTTTTCCTTGACAGCAGTCATCCAAAATAAACAGATCTGGAAATCTGAATACCTTTCGGGAGCTTCGCCCCGGAACCCCTGACGGGGGGTGCTGCCCCTTCGACCCATGTCCGCTGACCGGGCAGCAGAACCTCCGATGCGAGGTCCCGGATAGGTCGCTAGGCGGTTCAGAGAAATATTTTTGTATGACGCCGTCTTTGGTCCATCATTAGTTCTTCATTGCCTATGTCCTGGTTTGGTCATGTTTGATCATACTTACTACATGTCTACAAATACATGTTAGACGAGCAAAATATGTTGCAGTACGATACACGCATGGCAATATGATATAGGACAATTAGGACAATATTAAGTTTAAGTAGCAACATGATAGTGAGTATATGAATATTAGTGACATCATTATGTTAAACTTAACTGATTAGCCATATTCAAAAACACGATATAAACATTGGGCTAACACTATACATATTCTAACTACTCTCTAAGGTTTACGGGATCATCCAATTTCTCGAGAGATCGAGAATTTGTCTATCTCTTGAAATTTTCAAAATTTTTGGCAGAGTCTCCTTTGTATTTAGAGACCCCAGAAATTTATAAGAGACATAATAAAAATATAAGTATAATACGGGTTCGCCGACCCCTTCTGGAGCAACCCTCAACACCGGAAACCACGTATTTATATTATATGCATTTAATATCAAAGTTTTTCTTACCTTGGTAAGCAATTAGGCGATTCAAGCAATTTAGTTATTCTCTTTTCCTTCTATAACTAATTACAACAAAAGGGTTATAGTACTACCATGATTTAAGCATAAGATTTCAACTTATCCCTTACTAAATAATGATATTGGTTAGATTAGATCTAATAGTACACTTAACTTGTGTCATAACATATCAAAGTTTTTAGCTTCTTTAAAGACACAAAAGAGGCTAAAATTGGAAATTTTCAAATGTATGGTTACCCTAACATATGGGAACGTAAAATCTCTTATTTAGACTATCTTATGAGGTCCAAATGTATAAAATAAGACTATTTTATAATGTGGACAGAATTGACCCAATATGCTAAAATTGAGCACTTAATCATAGGTATTCATGTCAAACAAGGAAGTACGAATCCATATTTATTTATCCTCCTTGGTGTATGGTTAAATTCCTTTGTTGTACGTATCTTATATGTATGCTTAATGGTATAAATTCATGAATTTGCATATATATATATATATATATATATATATATATATATATATATATATATATATATATATATATATATATAGTGCCAAAATATGTAATTTAGTGTCCTTTCGTAAATACATGTACCTTGTAGATTGCGATTTTTCTTTGAAGGACCCAGCAAATGAACTATCATAACGCTTGGGTGTTTATGTACAATAACTCTCACTATATATTTATTATAAAATGAATTGTTTGACATATTACAATTTTGAACAGAATTTATATAAATTTAATAGTATAGCAATTTTCCTTGATTAGCAATTTATGTGCCATAATTGTCTTTATAAAGGTACTAAGTAGCAATTTTATTTGAAATCTATCTAGGATGTTATCCCGTCATTCCGGTGTTCAAAATTCTTCATTCTAACTATGTGTATATGTCCAAAATGATGCTTTTACGCTTATTTTTAATTTCGGACAGAATCATATTTTCACTTAAATTTGAAAATTAGATAAATTCATTTATCCCAAACTTAATTAAATCAAGCCCTAAACTATAGAATATTCATTCTCTAAATTTAAGTAAACTCCTAATGCCTAGAACTCGAATTTTGACATATAAATAAACGTGTGTTTATGGTTCATAGATATGAATGGATAATGTACTTGAAACTAGTATTTATGGAAATAAAGTCATATATTTGGTGAATATCCTCCTTTAATAACAATCCTATATTTATATATATTATGGATTAACCACGTGTCCATCTCCGTATCCGCATTATTGTGTCCATTTCATACATCCATTTAAAGTGTCCTTACGTGTAGTGTCCATTCATTGTGTCCAAACATATGTTTGCTCAAAGTGATCATTTGTGTTGTGTTCATGACAATAAATTTTCTTGTTTCCGTATCCAAACATTATATCGTAATATAGATAATATATATTTTATGCTAGCATGTTGTACACATATATACACATTCATGTATTTATATATGTAACTCCTCTTCCCGAAATTTTGTGATATATTTTTTTTATTTTTATTTGATTATTTACATTTAAATTTTCTATGATCATTGGAGTAGTGACTAAGCCCACAGGTGAGGTATGACCATCTTGTTTCACATGACTAGATAGGGTCTATATGCATTCTATAGCTATATTATATTTTATTATATTTTTAGACATTTTTATATTTTTTAAATATTTATTCTATGAAGATTTATATTTATGAATAATTTTTTTGAGGCCATTTATGACTATTTTGAGACCCAGTATTTTTCTTTAGGCTCTATTAGGTTAAATATATTTTCTGTATTTTTCTACAATTTTTCTGGGATTTTTAGATAATTAAATATAGGAAAAACCTATTTTCTAAAACTTTTAGAATTTACTGTGCAAGCCTATGAGCATATATTGACCCCAAATATTTTTCTAGGGTTCATTATGCTATTTTATATTTTCTAGAATTTTTCCATAATTTTTGGCAATATTTAAGTATTTATTCATTAAGGTTTATATATTTTTAAAGGCTTTCAATATTTATTATGAGGCCATTTGGGACTAATATGAGGTAAAACATTTTTATTTATATTCTAGAAGGTTAAATGTATTTTCTATAATTTTTTACAATTTTCTGGATTTTTCTGATATTTATTTGGAGTTATTTGGAGTTAAAATGAGTTTTTAACGATTTCTGCATTTAAATTAACTAATTACACAGTCAGCTGTACAGTCAGCACTGGGCCCATCTGTCCGCCCCAGCAGTCCACCGACTCTCTCTCCTATATATATTATTATATTCGTTAAACCTAGAAATTTCAGCAGTTTTTGTGGGAGAACTCATCTAGGGTTTCCGACTTTCCGAAGCGATTGCCGTCAACTCCGACATGATTTTTGCGTGCCGTTTTCTTTTGTTGGATTCGTATTGAGGTAAAATTTCTGAATATGTAATTTATTTTTGTAGATATTATTCCTAAATTTCTGGAAAATTCGTAGAGTGTCGGTTGTCCGAAACTTGACACATTTAGGTGTTTTCGAGATTCCGGGAGAACCAGAAATCGAAATCACGAACCGTTTGAAGTTTCGGAAAGCTACACAGAGCTCTACGACATAAATTTTTCCCAAAAATTATTTCGTTCATTTAGTATTTTATTTATTCTGTTGAACTCAGAATTGATTGGTTGATCACCGTTTTGGTCACGATTAGCCATAACGGCGATATCTTTTGACCAAAGCGTGATTTTGCGGCACGGTTGATTCCAACGCACTTGGCGCTGAAATTTACCAAGGTGCACTTTCAAAATATAAAGTTCACAGCATTTGACTAAATAGTCAACGACACGCCTCGATTTGCGTGCCATGGTTTTCAAAATTGGAAACATGACTTTTGATGGCCAAACTTGCATGTTTAGATTATATTTAGATTATTATTAGGTTAAATTAGGTTTTTAAGTGAATTATTCTAGAATTAATTATTATTAGATTAGTAACCCAACTAGCCACTATTCCATGAATTTAGAACTAGAACATTAGAATTAATTTATAGTTTTCGTGCACGGTTCATGGTGCGATATGTGTTATAGGTTGACAGCTCCTATATCAGCATCCCCTCATCCTCGACTTGTGACTACGGTTTGTGCAAGGACCACAGGCAAGTATACCTTGCCTCCCTCTACAGTTTTATTTACATGCATTGTATTTTATTTCCCAGTTTTGCTTGTTTATGGACATGTGCTTTTCGTATTTTATTCTTTGAGTTATTTCATTACATATAGCCGTGTTCATGTTTGGTCTTGTGGTTCACACTTGGAGTTTCTCGTCAGTACCTTGCTTGAGTCGTGTCATAGAACGAGTACGTGTAGTGAACTGTCATAGCCTTGATTATCGTTTTACACAACCAGAGAGTCCACACTCGGGACGAGGGTTGTTTGGTGCACCAGAGAGTCCACACTCGGGACGAGGGTGTTTGTCGTGATCATTGGCACCAGAGGGTCCACACTCGGGACGAGAGTTGACCAATTGCACCAGAGAGTCCACACACGGGACGAGGGTGCCTTACCGTGAGCTAACCAGAGAGTCCACACTCGGGATGAGGGTTAGTGCTTAGTTCAAACCCGTGAGTCCACACTCGGGATGAGGGTTTGGTTCTTCCATTGATCTTGTGTATTTGTTCATCCGGCAGTTCATTTATGCGTAGTTGTTCTAGTGTTCGTGTGTTCGTGTTCGTGCTCGTGTTTGTGTTCGAGTTTGTGTTCGTGTCCGTGTTCGTAGTCATTTGTCGTGTTCCTGTTTCTTCTTGTTTATTTTCTTCTGCATGATAAAACTGTTAGATAGGCATGTATATTATGTATCTTGCTATGTCCTCTGAGGACCTGATGATCTCCTCAGGTTTAGCGGTTGCGTGAATTAGCTAGTAGTTATGGGTGGCAGAGGATTTGCAATGCTTGTGGGTTTCGGATGCGATGATCTGCTTGTGGGATTCAGGTATCATTATTACGTTGTTATCCTTTCGTGCTTTCTTACTTTATCATGTTTCTTGATTCAGTTTAGACTCTTGTTACTTTCTTTAGAGTCTGATCGAACATATATGCTAGTGGGCTGCAGACCACGACCCATAGTGTTCATTCATGTTTTATATTTCTTATTATGGATTGAGATATAGATCGTATTGCCATAATTTGGCAGTATACCATAGCCTTAACAACGTTTACGTATTCGAGTCGGGTTGGAGTCCGCTCGATACGTAGCTGGCTTGCTCACTAGCTCGCGTCCGAAAAGCGGTGCGGGTCGTGACAAGTTTTTTGGTGGCCCATGCAGGTCAGAGCATATCGTACCGGTTACGTAACTGTACCGGTACGAGCCTGCGAATATGACTGAACCCTTAGGAATCTCAATCCACTCTACTTGAAAATTCTTTTAGAAATTTCTATACCGTTCTTGAAACTCCATATTTTCCCTCGATTATTCTTTCTTGCTTTTTCGTACCATTGATTCTCGTCCCTCCCTATTTCGAATGACGAACAATCGTGCTGTCTAGGATTTATCAGAAATTCTTAAGTTATAGTATAATATTGCTTGACTATTGAATAATTGGTTGTTTGTAGATATAAGAGATTATAGATACCATATGTCCTAGATATTTTGGTAGAATTATTAGTCACTGGTTAGAAGATTATAAGATGTTAGTGACCATTGTTCCAAGGGAGTAGTGTGACCTAAGGTGGGTAGAAGTCCTCAAGATTTCATAAATACCAAATGACTAGAGAAGGCCATAAAATATTTTTGAGAGATTAAATTTGAGGAGATTAAAATAATAGTAGACCTTGATTTTAAGGGATAGTATGAATTAGAATTTTGAGGACGAAATTATTTTTAAGGTGGGTAGATTTGTAACTCCTCTTCCCAAAATTTTGTGATATTTTTTTTATTTTTTATTTGATTAGTTTACATTTAAATTTTCTATGATCATTGGAGTAGTGACTAAGCCCACAAGTGAGTTATGACCATCTTGTGGTCACATGATCTCTAGATAGGGTCTATATGCATTCTATAGCTATATTATATTTTATTATAATTTTTAGACATTTTATATATTTCTAAATATTTATTTTATGAAGATTTATATTTATGAATGACTTTCATAATTTATTTTGAGGCCATTTGTGACTATTTTGAGACCCAGTATTTTTCTTTAGGCTCTATTAGGTTAAATATATTTTCTGTATTTTTCTGGGATTTTTAGATAATTAAATATAGGAAAAACATATTTTCTAAGACTTCTAGAATTTACTGTGCAAGTCTATGAGCATATATTGACCCCAAATATTTTTCTAGGGTTCATTATGCTATTTTATATTTTCTAGAATTTTTCATAATTTTTGTCAATATTTAAGTATTTATTCATTAAGGTTATATATTTTTAAAGGCTTTCAATATTTATTATGAGGCCATTTGGGACTAATATGAGGTAAAACATTTTTATTTATATTCTAGAAGGTTAAATATATTTTCTATAATTTTCTACAATTTTTTGGATTTTTTTTATATTTATTTGAAGTTATTTGGAGTTAAAATGAGTTTTTAACGATTTCTGCATTTAAATTAACTAATTACACAGTCATCTGCTCAGTCAGCTGTACAGTCAGCACTGGGCCCACCTGTCGACGCCCAGCAGCCCACCGACTCTCTCTCCTATATTATATTATATTCGTTAAACCTAGAAATTTTAGCAGCTTTTTGTGGGAGAACTCATCTAGGGTTTCCGACTTCCCAAAGCGATTGCCGTCAACTCCGACGTGAATTTCGCGCGCCGTTTTTTTTGTTGGATTCGTATTGAGGTAAAATTTCTGAATATGTAATTTATTTTCGTAGATATTATTCCTAAATTTCTGGAAAATTCGTAGAGTGTCGGTTGTCCGAAACTTGACACGTTTCTTGTTTTCGAGATTTCGGGAGAACCAGAATTCGAAATCACGAACCATTTAAAGTTTCGGAAAGCTAACACAGAGCTCTACGACATAAATTTTTCCCAGAAATTATTTCATTCATTTAGTATTTTATTTATTCTGTTGAACTCAAAATTGATCGGTTGATCACTGTTTGGTCACGATTAGCCATAACGGTGATATCTTTTGACCAAAGCGTGATTTTGCGGCACGGTTGATTCCAGCGCACTCGTGGCGCTGAAATTTACCAAGGTGCACTTTCAAAATATAAAGTTCACAGCATTTGACTAAATAGTCAATGGCACGCCTCGATTTGCGTGCCATAGTTTTCAAAATTGGAAACATAACTTTTGATGGCCAAACTTGCATGTTTAGATTATATTCAGATTATTATTAGGTTAAATTAGGTTTTTAAGTGAATTATTCTAGAATTAATTATTATTAGATTAGTAACCCAACTAGCCACTATTCCATGAATTTAGAAATAGAACATTAGAATTGATTTATAGTTTTCGTGCACGGTTCATGGTGCGATATGTGTTATAGGTTGACAGCTCCTAGATCAGCATCCCCTCATCCTCGACTTGTGACTACGGTTTGTACAAGTACCACAGGCAAGTATACCTTGCCTCCTCTACAATTTTATTTACATGCATTGTATTTTTTTCCCAGTTTTGCTTGTTTATGGACATGTGCTTTTCGTATTTTATTCTTTGAGTTGTTTCATTACATATAGCCGTGTTCATGTTTGGTCTTGTGGTTCACACTTGGAGTTTCTCGTCAGTACCTTGCTTGAGTCGTGTCATAGAACGAGTGCGTGTAGTGAACTGCCATAGCCTTGATTATCGTTTTACACAACCAGAGAGTCCACACTCGGGACGAGGGTTGTTTGGTGCACCAGAGAGTCCACACTCGGGACGAGGGTTGACCAATTGTACCAGAGAGTCCACACACGGACGAGGGTGCCTTGCCGTGAGCTAACCAGAGAGTCCACACTCGGGACAAGGGTTAGTGCTTAGTTCAAACCCGTGAGTCCACACTCGGATGAGGGTTTGTGTACCCTCCCTTCCCGAAAATTTTGTAATATTTTTTTTAATTTATTTATTTGATTTAAATAATGATTTTAGAATATTATAAATATTATTTAGTTAATTATTACGGTAGATAATTTTAAATCATGGTTGAGTTTTGAAGTACAAGACGGCTAGGAATCATGGCACGGATAGTGCAGTAGCGTGCTTTGACTAGTGTTTAGCCATGGTAGGGGAATGCAAAGCCATATGAGTATACTAACTAGGAAAACCAGATTAAGTTGTGACTTAACGTCCACCGATGAACTATATATTTATTAATTAAATATATTGTTTTTAGATGACCGATTGTACCAACTTAGCCGAACTGGGCCCAAACCGAATCCAAGCCCATGTAGGCATGCAGTGAAACTCGGGACGGCCATGTAGACATTTTATGTGTATACGAATATTTTCTTATTTATTTTTAGACTTGACAAATACCTT